>MU553112.1:845959-1025266 GCA_024362625.1 Silurus asotus | reverse complement strand
AAAAAAAAAACAATACATATAAATACATATAAATATATATACATTTTAAGTATATAAAAAAAATGCAAAAGCCACATATTGAGTGTAACTATCTTTAATATAGACATTTTGAAGCTTCTAGTTTCTGGTTGTTGAGCAGAACATTGGGGTTTTCTGTTTCGAACAAATTCTCCCATGCTGCATTGTTTCTTTCTGAAAAAAAAAAACAAAAAAAAAACCCAAAACAAATCAGCATTTGAATATGCAAATTGAAGCATGCTTACAAAAAATCTATATAAAATAATAATACAACATTGTTAGGACAATATTTGTTTAAAAAATAAATGTTTATTTGTGAAGATATCAGCATTAAGAATATACAGTGAATAAAGTTTTGTATAATATTTAAATGATATACATAAACTAAATATACCAACATTCAAAACAAGCATTTGAACTTAGTAAAGTTGCAGTAAATCACGTTTGAAAACAGAATTAACTGTTGTAGTAGACAAATGCTATAAAAAGAGAACAGAACAGAGAAACACAGCAAACTAACAGGCTTGATTTAAAAAAAAAAAATAAAAATATATATATATATATATATATATGCGCTTTGGTGTACAAATGCATAAGCGTTAGCTGAAAACCACAACAGTGATAAAAAAAAAAAAATTATAATTTACTCCTGCTGTTATATGTAGATGTAGTGTTTGTTTGCATGGGTTTAATTGAATCCATTACTATGTCACGAGCGAGCTGATTGTGCGACCTGATGCTCGTGAGTCACGACAGAACAGATCGAATGCGACAACCATGAAGTTACAAACAGTTTACACAATAACACTTCATTACACTACACCATTTTCACATGATGAAGATTCTACAGTTTTTACTTACTGTGCTGATGTTTCGCCTTCACCCGTGACACCGGTGTGTTTTTCTTTTCACGTGCTCGTGCATCACTGTGGTACTTTCATGCTACACTTTGCATAAGTTCCAGGTACAGTTTTCTTTGTTGCATTTAATATAAAATGCTCCCATGCCTTGGATGGTTTGGGACGCACACTTGTTCCTGCTGCTGGATTTGTCCACTATTGTCGCAAGTAGCATTTTTATCTTGTGTCACGCTATGCCGTAACTTGAGCAGTCCAGCAGTCCAACTAATCGATAACGATAACGATTTGTTGACCACTAATTTCATTATTGATTATGATCGATATAATCGATTAGTTGTTGCGGCTCTAGTAGTATTTGTGTAACTGAATTTGGTAGGTCGGAATATCAATGTATTGTTCGATGATTTGTGGTTGCTGTCATGACAACGTAAATGAATGCAGAAGATTTGTTTGAGAAGACTGTACACTAATACTGAACACTAAAGTGCTGCTGCAGCATGCTCAGATACCTACACACCATAGTGTAATTAATTTATTACAAATAGAATCTCTATGCTGATGCAGATGTAAATTACAAGGACTAATATCCTTTATTTAATGCCAAAATTCTTTGGAAAGTAGTAGTTCAGTGGTCAAGGTGCTGGGTTTCAGATCAGAAGGTCGGGGGTTCAAGACCCAGTATCGCCAACCTGCCACTTTTGGGCCCCAGAGAAAGGCCCTTAACCCTCTGCTTATAGTTTTCTGTATCATGGCTGACCATCTGCTCTGACCCCAGCTTCCTAACACTGCTGGGGAAGAATTTCTCTGTGCTGTAATGTACATGTGACCGGTAAATGAAACCACATTTATAGTCTGTTTTTACTTCAGCCTTTATGTATTTGAATTGTATATATATTTTTCTAGAACCATGCCGTTCGTCGACCTTCAGTCTCGCCTTGGATTCAACTTGGACCACTGGATCTTGACCCAAAGTGGCGAGCAGCCCTACAAGCGAGCCGCTCGCTGCCACGCCTTCGAGAAGGAGTGGATCGAGTGCGGCCATGGCATCGGTCAGACCCGTGCTAAGAAAGAGTGCAAACTCGAATTCGAGGATTTCTATGAATGCATGCACCGACAAAAGACGGTACATTTAAGCAAATATTTTGTAGTATTATTGTTTTGCTTCTGGAAATGTGTACATTTTTTAGCACAGCAAAGAAGAACAATTTCAGCACTTTCCTTTGCACTGAGAAATTTGTGATTGGATTTCTAGGGGCATTTGCTCAGGCAGTAAATCAACATTCACATGGCTTCTATTTGTAGATGTTACGTTCTTCAGCCAGACTGTCTGCATGAGTAAACATTTAACTCTGCATTTTCAGAGAGAACAATTTGGGTTGCATTTCTGGTGTCTGCACAGTTGTGCATTGTGTCCTCATAACCTACATATTGATTTTTTTTTTTTACTGTACTGTTCCAGTGTCTGAAACTTGGCGGAAAAAAATTACTTTAAAGTTTGAATGTGTTCTACTTTATACTTAGATTTTTCTATTAAAAATGGCTTCAAAGCCAACAGCTGTACTCTTCTTTAATCTCTCCAGGGAAGCGAGTGGAGCTTTCACAATGCTGAGCTGCATAAGATTTCATAATTAAGTTCCGTAAATGAACCTGCCATTTCCTTTAAATGGATTCTTCCACTTTGTCTTTTAAACAGCACTTTTTCCACCTTGTTCCTAAATATTGAACATGCTTTCATCTTTACCCAGAACAAGCGCTTGCATGAGATCCGGAAGCAGAAGGAAAAGCTGATTAAAGAAGGTTCCTACACACCTCCTGCACATCACACCGGCAACGACGAAGTTCGGCCCTGAACCCTGAGCTCTCAGCTCCCTGCCTGATGCGCTGTTAGACACTCGGCATACTGACTCACTCGTGTATTATAATTATTATTACAACCCCATTGTTTATCTGTTCCACTGGAAATATAATAAATACTATTCATCATTTCATGTCTGTTTATGAGAGTTTTTGGACGGGATCATTGTCCCGGTGAATGCTTTCAAATGCAAAAGTAACAAAATAAAAGAGAGCTAAATCTTTTTGTTGCGCAGTTCAAATAAAGTGAATCAGCAGATTCCAGTGGAATGAACTCAAGTGGAAACTCTCTTACATCATAAAGTGGATTCTTTATGCTGCAAAGCACAATGTGGCCTGACCTGAACACTTTCCTGTAGTGAAAAATAAACCAAATCTTTTTAGAGAAAGCTTCACATAAACAGCAATGTAGAAATGTTTTCATATGAGTATATATTTAAAAATCATTTACGGGACTTCCGCAAAATAGTCTTAAAATATATTTAAGGATTAATTTTAACTTTTAAGAATCTTAGAATGAATTACTAAAAACAAATATCTCCTGCACAAAAGCAACAATGGCAACTAAAATAAAATAAAACGATTTACAGCAGCACATTGAAGCGCAAGAATCACTGCGTTTAGGCCGCATCTTGAAAATACACGGTCAAACCACCCGCACTTTGGGTTGCGCTTCTAATCGTGCACTTACGGTATGGGTGGTGGGAGCCGTCAAAATAGATGTAAAGACGCTACAGAACAGCGTTTCCGCTATAAAAAAATAAAATAAAATAAAATGTAAAATCTCAGTGAATTTTCAATCATGTTCCACATTCAAACACTTATTAAACATTTTTCTTTATAGCTATTCTCATTCTTATAAATCATTCTTATTCACAGTGTCTCTGTCTGTAGAGTGAATGTGGAACATGATTGAAAATGCACTGAGGTTTAAAGTGATTTTGCCTTGAAATTCAAGACTATAATATACAGAGACACTGTAAATAAGAATCATTTGAAAGATTGAGCAAACCTTAAAAAAAAAAGTTTTATGAGTGTTTGAATGTGGTGATTCACTGATTTTTCTGTTTCTGTACAAAAAAACTGTACAGTAGCACGAGCTGAAAATGAATTCAGTGATGGTCAGTGTCACTCTGAGTAAATATCAATTAAATAAATTATTAAACATTTAAAGGAAGGTAAAATAAAGGTGATTTTGCTTTTACATTTTACTGTAGAGTCTCAAACAGTGTTTGAATATGATTATACATACATATTTACACCACTAACAAATAATTGTATAATTTGTGCTTTGATAAAAAAAATAAAAAAAATGGTATGGGGTTTTTTTTTATAGCGGAAACGCCGTTCTGTAGCGGCTTTACATCTATTTTGACCGCTCCCACCACCCATACCGTAAGTGCACGATTAGACGCGCAACACAAAGAAAAATGCGAGAGATCATCTTCTTTTTCTTTTTCCGGCTTCTTCCATTAGGGGGCGCCACCGCGGATCATACCCCATACCCTCCTGTCCTTTACATCTGCCTCTTTCACCCCAACTACCTGCATGTCTTCCCTCACCACATCCATAAACCTCCTCCTTGGCCTTCCTCTTTTCCTCCTTCCTAGTGTCTTCATCCTCAGTTTTCTCCTACTGATATACCCCATGTCCCTCCTATATATATATATATATAGAGAGAGAGAGAGAGAGAGAGAGAGAGAGAGAGAGGAATAGATAGATAGATAGATAGATAGATAGATAGATAGATAGATAGATAGATCGCTTTAGTGGATGTTCTATGCTCTGAAAAGTTTATTGTTTATGTCCATGTTCATGATTTACACAAAAAGTCAAACTCAAACAAAACGAAACGTTTGTTAATTTTCTGTTTCTTTTTCATTCATATTCAAAAGCGAAGCAAGTGAAAGTAAAACAAAAGGCAGATTAGCAGGAAGAAACAGTTCAGTTTTCAGTTCACAGAAAATAAAACTACTTATACTCAGGACAAAGGTTAAATATTGCGGGCGGGAGGTGACTGAAAACCCGCCCCACGCAGGCCTCGACTCTGGAGTGCTCTGGACTGAGACACAAGACGATGCAGGATGAGAAATGGAGGAATGAGAAGAAAACAGCAAGGAGAAGGTTTAAGACAAAGAACACGACAGAAAGTTTCCAGAGTTTCGGATAATTTCAAACGTACAGTGAGGGTAACGTTTGTAAAGTAATTTGGAAAAGATTTTTTTTATATTTATATTTTTATTAAATGGGTTTAATTTTCATATATATTTAGCAAAAAAATCTTTTCTAACAAGAAAAACAAATGACTTGTTCATTTTAAGGTCTGTTTTATTTTCTATTATTTAGTATTGCTCTTCAATAAAGAAAAAGTACTTCTTATCCGATTACTCGATTAAATAACACAATTTAATGTTCTATAATTCTTACATTCTTACATCTTACACAACTTGAACTTAATGGGTGGAATAACAGTTACAATACTTGATTACCAAAATACATCTCAACATCAGTATTATAGAGAAACGCAGTATAACAGAGCGCTGCATCACAGACAGGAATCTCATACAGTCAGAATGAATGCATTACTAAAGCAAGAAACCCAATACACTCAATTCAACATGTCTCCTTTCACTGTAGCCACAGCTTTACTGCCCTCATACAATGTTAACCTCATAAAATGACAAACACTATCAGGTTTTCAGTGCATTTATTTAGTTCCGTTTGAGTTTTCCGTCCATGGAAACCTAGGGCTTATGGTTTTCCTGGGGGATTTGAAGTCAAATTGTCTGTCGATCACATGCTACAGTAAAGAAAACACAAAAGGATAAATGGTTCATGCTTAGAAATGAGTTTATTACAGGGACAGTGCATGTAGGATGTTTTGGAGACAAAGTGAGGGAGGCGAGATTGAGATGTTTTGGACATGTGCAGAGGAGGGACATGGGGTATATCAGTAGGAGAATTCTGAGGATGGAGCCACCAGGAAGAAGAAAAGGGGAAGAACAAGGAGGAGGTTTATGGATGTGTTGAGGGAAGACCTGCAGGTAGTTGGGTTGAAAGTGGTAGATGTAGAGGACAGGGGGGTATGGAGACGGATGATCCGCTGTGGCGCCCCCTAATGGGAGCAGCCGAAAGAAGAAGAAGAAGAAGATAAATGGTTCATGCAGTGGTGGGCATGCTATCACTGTCACAATTATAGAAACCATCAATACTATACAAAAACACAATATAACCAGTGTTGGCAAGGTTACTTTTAAAAGTAATGCATTACAATATTGAGTAACTTCCCAATAAAGTAACTAATTACGTTACTTAGTTACTTTTTATGGAAAGTAACGTTATATTACTTTTGCGTTACAGGTGTAATATAGATAATTGTCATTAAGAAGTAAGTTATATTAGGGCAAAAGACATGTCTTAAACAATTAAAATGATTAATAGCTTCTGAGAACAATAAGATGATCGATTAAATTTCGACCACAAGGCTGAACACTTTCCAGTCGCACTTCTGTACACTGCTTTTTAATCTGCTTCACCGTCAGGAATGTGACTATCCGTCGTGTATATAAGGTTGAGGGTGTGGGCTGCACACCGGTGATGTGGAGGGAGAACATAGCTTTCACTGTCATCTCATAAAACATCGTGCAATTCCGTAAATATGACCTCGTCCTCGTCTTCATCATTCTCTGCTTCATCATCAGCTTGAAACATTCTGAACGCTTTTACAAAGTTCACGCTGTTATCAGTGACCATGGCAGTTTATCTTCCCACAAAGAGCAAATGAGCTGTGAATTTACTCTCTGTCTCCGCTGTGATGGCATCAAACATGTGTCTCCCACGGAGAACTTTTATTCTCAGCAGTCAATAGAGCTGCAGTGGTGGAAAGTCAGCAAAGGTTTTCCATATTTCTGTCTCCATTTCCATATATGCAACATTGCATAATGTTGCATATATTCAATATTACACACACACACACACACACACACACACACACACACACACACACACACACACACACAAAAGTAACTCAGATATTAATGTGTAAATGTATAAAGTAACGCGCTACTTTACTCAGAGAGTACACAGAGAGAGAGAGAGAAGAGAGAGAGAGAGAGAGAGAGAGAGAGAGAGAGAGAGAGAGATTTTACATATGGAGGGTGAATAATATTTTACTAAAGCAAGAAACCCAGTTATTACTCCAAACCTCTACACCACAACCGCAAGCAGTACTGACTGTGAAGGCCCTGGGCAGATTAGATTGACATGGCAGCACATAGAGGCTGAAATCTGATTGGACAAAAAAAATCTAACATCCACATACACGTACTGGAAGCAGTGCAGCCAAGAGAAACACTAAGAAATGAAGAGAATAAATTGTTGAGAAAAATTAATACAATTTCATGGAACAAATATTAGAATTTAGGTTGTAAATGAAGGTCAGTGCTTCTGATAGTGTTTAGGACAACAGAGAAGGATTTTCTGGCCCTGACCACCAACCTCTGGGTTCATGAAAAAGCTGAACAGTTTGCACAAGCTGCAATTTTTATGGAATATTGTTTTTATCCACTAGATGGCAGTAAGCAATCATGAAAGTCTTGTTGGCCAAAATGTCTTTGAGTCTGAGGACATGAAAGTCACTATAGGGACACTTTACACAAGTATGGAATTGGTTTATGTATGTCAAAGTTTAACAGGAATTTCCACTTCATTTGATAGCAAATGTTTTTCATTGTGAAGAAAGGAACAAGGTAGAAAAAGTTAATGGTGCGTCCAATCCAAAGAACAGAAAATGAAAATGAAATAACCAAAACAGTGAAAATTGATTAGTCAAGATGTTGCAGATCTTCAGGCCTGATTGGAGACAAATGCCTGATGACATCCAGCACTATTGCAAATGGCAGTAAGATTTGTGTCTGGGTGTGGGAGTGTCTTTATATCTTTGGGAAGACCAAATATGTCCAGTGGGGGAAGGTATCTGACTTTGTGGGGACATTTGATTGGATTATTATTATTCTTTTTTTTTAAGAATACATCTTTTATTTAAAATAAAATAAGGCCCAGTCTGTTTTCTATTTGGTTACTTAGGCTAAGGCTAGAGGTAAATGTAGGCATAGACTCAGCATTAATTATTTTAATAGCATGAATTAGTTTAATAGCATGAATTATTTTAATAGCATGAATCATATAAAGATTATTGATAATTATGCCACTTTAATAAAGGGATTAAAAGACAAACCAGTGGGCGATTTTTATAGCTTAGAGCAGTGGTTCTTAACCTGGGTTCGATCGAACCACAGGGGTTCGGTGGATCAGTCTCAGGGGTTCGGTGGAGGTCAAGACACACACCCGACTCATATGATTCGTGATGACACGCCCCACTTAAGAAGGGTTTGGTGGATGCGCATATGAAACTTGCGGGGGTCAACAAGGTTAAAAACCACTGGCTTAGAGGATCCAAAAGTTGTTCAATGGAAACTGAGGAAAGTGGAAAGTGATACCAGATATTGTTCATCTACAAAGCCATCTCTAACAGAATGCCAAAATGGAGCATACTCATATATTTAAAGTGGAAAACATCTGAAATTATACAAAGCTACATAATTGTGAGTGAACATTCATGAAACCTTATACATTAAAAGCATTTGATACATATTCAATTTATAAAAATAGACTTAGGTTTTTCTTCTTATCTTTCTCCAGGATGTATTTTTTTTTCTTTCCCAACCTGCTAACGCAAAGCGGGATTGTACAGGGTGATGCAGTAGCACCATGAAGATTTGCAACAGGTTGGAGTGGAGGATCTACTGCTATAGAGCTCTGACCTCAACCCTACTGAGCACCTTTGGGAGAAACTGGAACACTGACTGCACTCCAGGCCTCCACACCTCACCCTACATCAGTACCTGACTTTACTAACACCCTTGTTTATGAATAAGTACAAAGCACACTCCAAAATCTAGTGGAGCATCTTACCAGAAGAGTGGAGGGACATATGAGAGCATATTGGGACTGAATGTGGAATGTGATGCTCATAAAGCAAACTTTTGGTAATATAGTGTATTTCTATAAAACAGAACTAGTTTTACAACAAAGGTGAGTTTTAGAGCTCACAATAATCATCCCTCATGTGGAGATAAACTATTTTCAGTGTTTTACCTGCTGTACTCTCATCTACAAAGAAGACATCAAATAATTCACATGCAGACTACAAGCATTTTAGACTGATTTAGCTTTTTGTTTGATTAAACCATCAGTGTTTGGTTCAGTTAATCCTCTGCTGTTGAACTAAATTCCTGTGCTTTTAGTCACACTTCAGTAGCTCTGACTACCATCTACTCACACAGGAATCCATACTGGCTTTTGTGTGTGTGTGTGTGTGTGTGTGTGTGTGTGTGTGTGTATGTGAGACCTCAAGTCTGACCTTAGATTGCATTGTTCTAACTCCAATCTATTCCTCAAACTTATTGCATCATAAGTTTCTCAATCACTGCAACATGTGAAGATTGTGCCTACACTGTAAGAGCCACCGAACAACCAGAAAACCAATACAGTGATAACACCGATCATTATGTTACCCCGTATCTTGCACCGAGTTACACAACAGACACGTCTCCCTGTCAACCAATGTCTAAAACCCTTTGTGTTATGTGGAATCCAGGCTTTTTTCTATGTGGGGAAGACGGTATTAGTTATGTGTTTAATAGCTTTTCTTTTAGGGATTTGCGTCTCATTATTATAATGGTTAGGTAGGAGATGCACTGCTTTCAAGATTATGTATTGTTTAAACACACTGAAACACTAAAACAGTATTCGTATATAGATCTGACGTGTTTTCACCGACATTTTAAATGTTGGAAGATTGTGAACTTTGGGCTTTTATACTGTGCATAACCTGCCCCTAGAGCATTGCATAGTGTTCATTTACACAGTATTCTGTACTGGATTAGTCATTAATACTGTGTATTTGATACACTATATGGTCCAAAGTTTGTTGACACACAACACGCAGTCATATACCGTAAATATGCCACTCTTCTGGGAAAGCTCTAGTTCTTAGAGCATGGCAGTGGGGATTTATGCTCTTTAAACCACAAGGACATTAACAAGATCAGGTCCTGATGTAAGTGAGGACGTTTTGGGTGCATTCTAAATGTTCTAGTCCATCCTAGAAGCATTCAGTTGGGTTGAGGGCAAGGTTCTGAACAAGACAGTCAAGTTCTTCCACACCAACCTTTCCCAATCTTTTTGGTTTTCATAGAGCATGCACAAGTGCTTTATACTTGTCACACGGACCTTACAGCAAAATCCTTTCTTCACAAATACCAGTGATGTTTGGAAGCTGGGGAACGGTGCCCCTGGAGTAGATAGCGTTGAGTGCTTTGCTTGGCAGTGCTGGGGCTTGAACTGCCAACGTTATAATGTGTAACCCAAAGCCTCAACCACTGAACCACCACTTTCCTAATTGTCATGCTAAACCAGAATTACTGTTCCAGTGAAGGCTAATATTAATGCTACCCAAAGAACATAGACATTTTATACAGACTTTGGTTTGGGGAAGAACCACATATGAGTGTGATGTGATGGTCAGGTGTCACTACACTTTGGACCAATCCATGCTCATGTAGTCCTAGATCTAAATCACAGGCTGGACTAAATCAGCAACTGTCTGAAAATAAATGCATTTTAGTTACTGTTATTAGTGTCTTGTGGTTACATGGTCAGCTCATCAGCTCAGTAAGGTGGGTGAATGGAGATTGAGGAATGTGATGGTGGTGGAGGTGTGTGTGTGTGTGTGTGTGTGTGTGTAGGGGGGGGTTAAAGGAGGAGGAGGAGGAACAGGATGGAGAGAAGCCGACATTGAGGCAGAAGAGGAGGTGGGGGAAGAGAAGGAGTGAAAGCGGGAGAGAAGGAGGGATATGAAAAGGAGGGGAGCAGACAGCCATTACCGCGGCACTCGCTCTGTGTGTCCGTGTATAGTCCTGCTCTTCCGTTCCCCGGGATCGCTGTGATCGCTGGAGGATCGAGTTTCCCAACCGTCCATTAAAGCCGGTGAATCCCAGGTTCGTAGCCGGGTTTATCCTCTCATCCCTGCCCGCGTGGCTCTGGCAGGGGCTCGGGGTCTCTCCTGCAATCTCCGGTAAGGCTTTCGAAATGTAGCTCCTCAGGCTGTCTGCATGTGTGATGGCTTCTCATCCTCATTCACTGCGGTCTATTCAATCACTCAGAAGCTCTTAGACGACAATTGAATTCATGCGATCCAATAGCAGTAGATTCATTTAGATCTGATTAACGGCAACTATTTCATTAGGGAGATTTTTTTTTTTGGTGGCGCACCAGCACTGTGATCACCACCACCACCACCACCACCATCATCATCACCATCATCAGGATTATCATCATAAGGAATCCGGCATGCTGTATGGACAAAGGCTTGCTCACTGACCGATCACATCACCAGCCAAGCCCAGATTTCACATCACACTCACTCACAAGCTTTTATTTAAATAACACTTGTGATGTAGTAGCAGATGTCTACTACATCCAGTAAGGAAAAACCTTCATAAAAAGCATTTTATTGAATCCACTAACCCGAAAGCAGCAGAGATGCCGACACATTTCTCTCCTCTAACATCTAGTACAATTCAGTGTCTAACCCAGAATCCTGCACACACCCTGAACAGAAAACTGAAAGTCATATACATCATTGAGTTTAATACAAAACCGAGCATAGGAAAGGAGGTCCAGGTTTCCATGATGAGGTGAGAAGAGTAGTAGGTCATGCTGTATCAAAATGCTTCATGCCCTGAATACTTCATGGCCTGTGCTCTATACAGCACATTTACCAGGAATGTACTGATTTTTTTAATGATATCTTTATCAGATTTCTCTCTGAGCGTTCGCTCTTACAGACATTCTCGCAGTATCTGTGCTGAAAAGCAAGCATTTTACTGAAGTCCAACTTCTCCTTATCACTGAGTGGATACAATCCATAGTACAACTTGCATCCTTCATGGGTATCATTATCTTGGAAATGTAGAAAACCTATATTTGATTTTGCACACCGCAATTTGGTCACTACGCAATTTCCACAAACTGGCTGTCACTCCATCATCCAACAGCCATCAAACTTTCAGCTAAAATGCATGAAGTCAGCCAGACCCATGTTTTAAAACTTCTGCTTATGCTACACCCCAGAGCAGTTTAACACACTCAGAGTAAAGTGCTATCTGCCCTCTTCCACATACCTACGCTCAAACGTGTTCATGATTAACTTGTGCTTTTTTGTTTGTTAGAATATTGTGTGTGTAAAGCCTGTACATTCACTTCATAAACAGTTTATTAAATACTTTTATATGTCAAATCTGTGACCATTTATACCAATTAGTGATCCAATAACATCCTTGTGTTCTTCACTGAAATATTTACATTATACAGAATATTTGTTTATTAGTGTTTGCAAATGCAGCCAACTATTCACAAACTAAGTTTCATTTCATCTGTAGCTTCTGAAACATCTATCATATAGATGCCATGAATGTACCTCTTTATTTCTATGCACATTTTTATCAGCCTCTTTTGCCTCGTCCACCAGGGCATATTATTCAATTAGTGGACAGCATATAAATGACAACTGTAATTGTGTGTGTGTGTTTGGTGCTGCTACTAAAACATATCAGTTGTAGCAGCCATATTTGGATAGTAGTTTATACTTGTAAACTGGACACAGGTTCCTTGTAAGGCCAAGTTATCAGCACACCATTAGAGAATGGTTCATCTTTTTAGTCTGTGCACAATTTATGTGTAATATTCTATGGTAATTTTTTAGAGTCAGAATTCAATCCACATGGCTGCTGTGAAGTAGATTGGTTTGGTGAACATACATTTAAATCTACATTTATCCCATTATCCAGAACAACTTACAACTGAGTGGTTGAGGGTTAAGTGCCTTGCTTGCAGCTTGGGGGTGCTGGGATATGAACTCGTGATCTTCTGATCCAAAGTCCAATCCCTTAATTACTAAGCTTCCACCTCCTAATACATATAAATATCCAATTATACCAGTGACACAAACAATACCCTATAATGCTATTTCCATGCCAGTATTTTCGTAACGGATTAAAATCCGTTTGGTGGTATTATAGTGGTCTTTTTGGATTGCTAGGTGAGGTAGATGGGGGTTGAGACATTGTGTTTATCCAACAGATCGGTAATTTTATGAACCTTTTATAATTTCAAAAACCTTCAAGAAATGTCCAAAAATGTCATTTTCTGAGAATTAATAATGTCCACTGTCATTGCAACTTCATTATTGTTTTCAGAGTAGTGAAGCAGAAATGCATCTATATTATAGTGAGATCAAACTATTCATTCAGTTAACAATAATTCAACATTAAAAAAGAATGTGAGTCCATTAGTAAGTGTATTCATGCTATTGGCTCTACAATGAGCACTAAGTTTAATAGGCTTTGTTGCCTAAACAGGGTGCTAGAGCAACACTCTGTTCTTGTGAGAATCATGTGAGCTGTTCCATCTTCCATCTTCCTTCCCATGGGGTGATTATGCATAATGCTGAGGCATTTATTTTTTTTTCCAGTGTATTTGTTAATGCTGTGAGAATTAAACTGAGTCTTTAAATCAACACAACAACTCCGTGTCAGCACACATCGCTCCTGCAGCTGCCGTGATCAGTCAGAGTGTATGGCGAAATCGGAAAGATGCTTTTACCAAAAGAAACCCTGCGATTTCACTTTACATTGTGCCGCACAAGCATAATGAGATGGTGTGGCTCCGAACCACAGCTATGTATAAATGCTGGCTGCCACAACATAAAAACGTCAAGTATGTTGATTGAGATTTAGCCACATTCATCTTTCTCTTGAGCTTTCTTGTTTCTTTGCAGAAAAAAAGTAACAGAACCTGAAATGCATGGACGTCTATTGGACATTTACATTTACATTTACATTTGCGGCATTTAGCAGACGCCCTTATCCAGAGCGACGTACAAAAGTGCTTTAAATCTCTAGTAGTGAATAAATCTTACACTGGTACGAAAGAATACAAACTCATAGAAAGTTATCTATGAGTTAGAAACTCATAGATACTGCTCATCGATCTATTAAAAAAAAATAATAATAAAAAAAAATTGTAAAATTCCATTCCTGGTAAACGCAACACAGTTTACTGAAAATGCATTTACGAAAGTGGTCAGGCCAAGAAACAAAGTAAACTCATGAAAGTTTTAGAACTGTAGGTCATAAGGGCTTTTGGTAGATTTTGTTTGATATTTTATTAAACGTGATAAAAGGCAGAAGGGAAAATCTGCAGCAACCTTTCACATAGGTCAGTGGTATTGATCTTTCAGCTCACGTGGAGCTTGGAGATGGACAGATGTCTAATCTTCCTCCCACAGGCCTCATTTCTTCCACCTGATTACAGAGAGAGAGTGAGAGAGAGAGAGAGAGAGAGAGAGAGAGATCAGCACTCTGGGCCATCACCAGAGCACCCTATATTGATTAGGACTTAAGCTTATATTAATAGTTCCTTAATGAGGATGATCAATTTCCCTCTCCATCATCATTTCTTGAGTCACTGGGATTCCTTGAATCACCTGATCTCCACCTGCCCATTAGTTTCTCTGTTACTTTAAGAAACACACAACTATACTGTGTAAATACATGAGTGCAAACACATTTTTTTGTGTTGCACAAATGTGTCTTTTTTGTGCTTACTCATTACACCATACTGAAGTTTAACCAACCCTCTGCTCATGCTTTCTTCCAGCCCCACAGCGATATGTCTTCTTCTGACGAGGAGAGCCTGAGTGAGCGTTCATGTGTGAGCGAGCGCTCGTTTCGTAGCGAGCGTTCAGGTGGATCCCTGTCTCCGTGCCCCCATAGCACCACCGGGCCAAAAGGGGACACTCTGCCATGGAATCTGTCCAAACATGAGAGACGCAAGCGGAAGAGCCAGGACTCGGTGCTGGACCCTGCGGAAAGAGCTGTTGTGCGAGTAGCAGGTAGGAAGTCCATCTGTCTTGGCATCTGTTATTAAGGGTACTTTATCAGGAATGCATGAGAGACTGATTTTGGGTCACATTACAGGACTTTGAATTAAAGTGAGTTACAGCAGGATGTAATTTAGATCATGTGTTTTGGGGGAATTGGTGACAAAAAAGACAAAACAGCAAAAGCATATGACTCAGTATTTCCCAGAAACAGAAAATATTTCGGAAGAAATACAGTGTGATTGGATAAATAAGGAATTAAACTTAATTGATAACCCTGAAGTAGATTATTTTCTTATAAAACCTGCACCAAAGTATTTTATTTCTCATATAACAGTAATTTGCTAAATATTATTTATAAATTGAAAAAATATTTTTTTTCTGTTTGGTCAGCAAAACATTAAAACATTACAATCAACAGATAACCTCAGCAATCACAAACCTTTAATCATCGTTTATCCAGATGTTACACAGATTAGAATGCGACTCCTCTTTGAGTCTGGTTCCTAACAAGGTTTCTTGTAATTACCATTACTGGGTCATTTTTTTCCTTTTCACTGTCACCTTTGACTCACTCAATATAAGTATAAGTACAAGTATAAACTTATAGGAACAAATATATGATGCTAAAATGTATATTTGAAAGCGCTATAGAAATAAATTGAATTAGATAAACTGTTTTCTGCTATTAATTACATCATAGCAGGTATAAACACTTTCTCTGAAAGTAAATAAGACAAAATTCAGTCTAATTTCTTAAACTGTGTAATTTGTAGAAACAATGACTTATTAGAACAAGCTCAGTCATAAATACGTTTGTGAATAAATAAATAAAAAAACCTAAATAAATAAATCTTTAATAAATGTGATTTGTCTGAGTTATACTGCTATTATACACAATTAATCAATATAAAAGTGGTTTATTAGAATAATTTATTAGAAATATGGATGTCAATATCCCTGTGCACAAAGCCACATCCATGAAGATATGCTTTTCATGGGTTAAAGTGAAAGATCTTGAGTGGTCTGCTATAGAGCTCTGACATCAACCCTACTGAACACCTTCGGGATAAATTGGAACGCTGACTGCCTCCTCACCTCACCTACATTAGTACCTGACTTTACTAAAACCCTTGTGGCTGAATGAACACAAATCTCCCAGGCACACTGCAATATGTAGTGGAACATCTTCCCAGAAGAGTGAAGGCTAAATCATGGAACATCTTCCCAGAAGAGTGGAGCCAAGTCATGAAACATCTTCCCAGAAGAGTGGAGGCTAAATCATGGAACATCTTTCCAGAAGAGTGGAGGCTAAATCATGGAACATCCTCCCAGAGGAGTGGAGGCTAAATCATGGAACATCCTCCCAGAAAAGTGGAGGCTAAATCATGGAAAATCCTCTCAGAGGAGTGGAGGCTACTATAGGACCACACTTTATTTGAGCAGTTTTGAAACTAACTGTGTTCTAGTGTTTTAGGTTTGTAAATACTGTCACTATGCAACTGTGTGAAAGGATTGGATTCTTCTAAAGCAATCCATAGTTTGTCTAGTTCTAAAAGGAAGAAGGATACACTTGTATACTTGCTGATTGAGTGTATTGTGTTGTATGTGAAATAGCCAGGAATGAGACAAAGAACTGAACTGTGCTGTAGGAGCAACTGAAAAAGTGTAGCGAGAAGGAAGGAAAAACAAGTTGCTGTACCAATAAATCCGGTGATAAAAGTTAAAAAGGCATGTAAGGATTAAGTCATAACTGAAAACACATACTCGCTGCATGGTGTAAATGCATTGCACATCTTTAGTTAGTAAGTCACAAGTGTGTCTTCTACGTGTGCATTCTGTGCACTTCTGTGAATTATTTATGCAGACTTTTATATTCCTTCTGAGCTCATAATTGTGAAAATCCCCCATAATTGTGAGAATTGAAGCTCTGGCCTGTTGTCCTGCTTCATTACACATTGAAATGCCATAACAATCACTAGGAATGGGGTTAATACAAGCAGCTGAGCACTGAGTGGGAAAATTGATGATGAGGCAAAATAGGCAGTATACTGAGCATCTCGGAAATAACCGTTTCCAGGGTAATTTTTTTTTTTCTCACAACTCGAAGGCGCCTCAGCTTTACTCCCTGTGTTTCCCTGTTGCCAGGGGGACACGTAAATTGTCCCTGTCATTTAGTTTACAAGACTATGGAGAAAAATAAAGCACACTGGGAAGTAAAAAATGGCAAGAAAGGCCCCAAAACAAACAGGGAAAAACTGAGAGGGTGAGCATTTGAATTTTAATTTGAGCTTGAAAAAGACGGAGCAGATGTAGGGGGAGGGGGCAGAAACGATGAGGGTGCAATCAATTGAGACAAAAATGGGGAAATGAAAAGGAAAGAAGAAAGTACTAGAGGTAGCTGGGCCTCAGATAAAAGCTTGGGTTCAAAGTAGGGGGCGTTGAAGAGAAGAGTAATGATGACCAAGTGGCAAAAAGGAAGAAACGTTGATGATGGATGTGGAATAAGTTAGCAAATTAGGTTGTTTGCATTATATCCAACTAAAACATGTTCTTCATATACTGGATGTGGCGGCATTAGATTACTTCTTCAACTTAGATCAGTGCTTAATGATTTCAGCGTATGTTCTTTTGCGCCACTTGAAGAAATTCGGTAAGTCAACCCCCCTTAAACTCGGTTACTCAGGAATCCTTTTGATAGTTACCAGTTACAACTAATGAAAGGATTGTAAAACTTTACACATAGATGTAGAGTCACACATAGAACCTTTAATGGTTCCCACAGAGTATTGACTCCCAGACCTTTGTCTAAGAGCAGGGAAGTGGTAGCTCAGTGTTTAGTACTGAGTTTGAATTCCAGCCCTGCCATGCCGCCACTTTTGGCCGTAAACCCTCAACTGCTCAGCTGAATGAACGAGGTAATTGTAAGTCCTTCTGGATGAGGATGTCTGCCAAATACCATTAACATAAAAGGATTCAATCAAAAAAAGACTTTGTAGTGCTAAGATGGAATCTTTTATTATGCATTTATAATAGTGTCTGCATGATTCAGCAAGCTGTAGGATTTACTGAGCATACAAGTAACAAGGTTGACGGAACAATTATCTATTGTATCCTGACTGGATTTTTTTATTTTTTTATAAATTCAATAGGAATCCGGATTTTGCATCTGAGTCGACATTTTACGGACAGCTGTTTTAATGTGAAAAAAAGAGAACGACTCTTTTTCTATCTCGTTTCATGTCCTGTCTTAGAAAGGATGAGCACAAGTGGATGCCTCAGTGTTTTGGCAGATTTCTACTAATGTCTGTGTGCAATCTGTGGACAATGTGTAAATCTGAGACCCTGCCAAGCGGAGCATGATGACGATGATTATGCTGATTATGATTTACAGCTGCGATTAGATTTCACTCTAAGTCAAGATCCAGTGTCTGTGTGTTCTGTATTTCCAGACCAGGATGACCGGGGGCTTCTTGATGAATTGGCAACAGCTTTAAATGATTACGTTCTTACACCCGGCTAGTGAATTTTAATGCAGACCACTATGTCATTATTATCAGTGAAACTGTCCAGTTCTCCTGTGAGCAGTGAACCTGGGTTTATTTACTGCATTTTTTTATCCATTAAACCAGTTCACTGTGGTATTCTTTTGCATGATGTGGTTGACATCATGACCAAAGAATGGAGACGTGGTAACCATTAAGGAAATCTTGACAAGCACTAGTTGTAAAAGAGCAGAGGGGATTCTAAATCTGTGTCTGAGTCACTATTCATGATTAATCTCCATCTTCTCTATTCTGTCTTACTCTACTTTTGGTAATGTGTCTCTGGCTGATGGATGAACAGTAACAGTGGGTCAGAAGTAATATGCAATGGCAGAATATCCTGTACTTATTCAGTACTGCTGTACACTGTTTCAAATCTGCTTTAATACTTATTAAATATCTTCTCTGCTGAATTTAGTATAAACCGATCAGGCATAACTTTATGACCACTGACTTGTGAATAACAAGTGAATAACACTGATTATCTCTTGGCACTTGTTAGTGGGTGGGATATTATTAGGCAGTAATTGAACATTTCGTCTTCAAAGTTGATGTGTTAAAAGCAGGAAAAATGGGCAAGGGGCCAAAAACGAGGGCCAAGTTGTGATGGTTAGACGACTGGGTCAGAGCATCTCCAAAACTGCAGCTCTTGTGGGATGTTCCTGGTCTGCAGTGGTCAGTGTTTAAGAAAAGCGATCCAAGGAAGGAACATTGGTGAACCGGCGACAGGTTCATGGGCGGTCGAAGCTCATTGATGCACATGGGGAGCGAGGGCTGGCTCATGTGGTCCGATCCAACAGATGTTTTGCACTCTCACATACAAGAACTCTTTTAATTGCTCTGTTGCAAGCATCCAGTTCAATATGAATACACAAGTGTGTATTCAGCCTTATATTTTAGCATCTGTGTGTTTACCAGGAACCAGAACAAAAGCATTGAACTTTTATAACAGTCCAAGGACACAAACTTATAATTATTAGAATGAATACAGTAAAGTTTATTTATAATCTGTGCAAAGATTCTGATGTGTTACTGCTTATAAGCGATATGAGGAACCAACTTGTTTTTGCGTGTTATACAACATTAAATGGTTAAAAAAGTGCAATTTTTAATTAATTAAAAAATGCTTTTTTCAATACCGTAATTTGAGATGAATACAGTAAGAACCTACAGGTCAGAGTTTTTATCAAAATATGATTGCCTGCTTCATATTATATCGTATTGCTCTACAGTAGCACAGTGTTATTCCTTTCTTCTGGAATTAATTGTCTCTTTTAAAAAAATAAAAATAAAAAAATCTTTCAATATCTTTCCACAGTGGATAGACACTAAGATGAAAAATTCTACAGTATTCCTTTAAGTACTTGTTTATGCTCGACATTTCCAAAAATGAGTCTTCGTCTCTGCTAGTAAAGGGTGAATGTCCTCCATTTTGTAAACTCCTGAGTTTTAAGTGTGTTTTAGGTCATTGCATTGTCGCTTGCCTGTGGAGAAGGAATGAATTTAAACATAGAAAATATTTCTGAAAATGAATCTGCCCTCACTTCGTAGTTGCACTATCAGGATTCATCAGTGCATTACATTCTGTTGTGTCAGTAAATAAGCAAATAGTAACCTAGTTTTTCCTATATTAGGAGTAAAAGAGTGTTGTGTGTAAGAATCTGCTGTTTCAGTGTTTTTAACCACAGCTGTGTCTTTTGGCTTTAGTAACGATTGCTTTTCTGATGTGACCTACTTATCACACAAATGTGTAAAAACAAAACACACTCTGAGAAAATCCTAATAGCCAAAACTTGTGGGACTGAGAAACAAAGTTTCCTGACAGGAAATAACATTCATTGTACCACAACGGGTGGTCTGATCTGATCAAACATCTGATTCTGTCAGACTACCCAATTATTTTTTTATTCGTGCCACTTTCAAACTTGCCTTATAACATTTCACCATGTTAAAATATACTGCTTATAAATATACTATTCTTTTCTACAATGTTAAAACTGAGTTTTATTACAACCGATTAAAATAATACAGATACAGCACATCGAGCTATACTTAGCTATACTTGGCCCTTCTTTCGTCACTAGATGGCACAGTTTGTGGATTATTTGGACAAAAAACTTCTGGCTGCATCACTACTGAATGCTATGGGAACTTTATTACATGCCAAATAAGTGACTCTTTCAATGGTCTTCTCAGTTCAGTGGATGATTTTGAAGCAGATGTGATTGTGATCAACCATGATACAATTTGCATGACAGAGTAGAAGAACAAGAAGTTGACATATTTTATTGTTTGCTAAGTAAAGACAAAGTAAAAATCAAACGTTCCATAGTTTTACTTAAAGCATGAAATTTAGTTATGAATTGAGATATAGAAGGCACACTTGGTTTATTGTTTGCTCAGAGGTTCTTGCTGGCTCTGTGTCTGTCTGGGTTTTTGCTGCATTCTCTGGTTTCCTCCACCTCCCAAAAACAGGGCAGCAGGTGGATTGCCTGAGAAAATAGCTATTTGTTGTGTATGTTCATGGCACTATGTAATTAACTATTCCTGGTATAGGCATTTTATTTTCACTCATGGCATTTGGCAGACGCCCTTATCTAGAGTGACTTACACTGAGCAGCTATGAGGTTAAGAGCCTGGTGGCTTGGTGTGGCTGGGATTTGAACTCACAACCTTTGGATCCAAAGTCCAATGCCTTAAACACTAAGCTGCCACCCTTTGGATCAACAGTGACACTGAACAGGATAAAGTGGTTACTGAAAATCAGTGACTGAACTATTGATGAGTAATAGCATCATCAAAATTCAGAAAGATTTCTCGGTAGGAGTGGGGAGACACGATGAATGTCTTACCCACACCCTATTCACTGTCCAGTGCAGATTCTTTCACTATACAGTGGTACCTTGACCTACGAGTTTAATTCGTTCCGTGGCCGAGCTCGTATCTCAATTTGCTCGCACATCAAATCAGTTTTCCATATTGAAAATACTTAAAAAGGCATTAATCCGTTCCAACCCTCAAAATGACACCCCGTTTTTATGTTTCATGTTATTAAATTAGGAAAATACATTTCTAAATAACAAATCTTGTATTACACCATAAAAAAGAGAGTATGTAAAGATATAATAAAGTTTTATTCAGTGTACTGTATTTACCTTGGATTTGAGCTAAGGAGGAGGAGGGAAAACTCGTTTTTTACTATCACTCCTGTACACTACGTATCCCTAAACTTTTTATTTTTTACTTTTTTTTCTTTGCTTATCCTAATTTTTGTCACAATCTTCCCTTTCTGGCTTCACTTCGCCATCTAGCAGCGCCGTCTCGAGTTCGTACCCAAATTTTTTGCTCGCGTAACAAAGCATAAAATCGACCGTGTGACCGCTCCTACCTAGGAAAACTCGTATTAATGCACTCGTAGGTCAAGGTACCACTGTAGTAGTGAGAAAATTCTAACAATCTTATGAAATAAGTGTAAAAGTGCATAAGTGTATGTGTGTGTGGTGTCTTGCAATGGACGTGGGCATGTTTTCTGTGTGTATTCCTGTCTCATGCTCAGTTTTCCAGAGATAGGCTTAGGATCCTGCATGTCTCAATACCATGCAACTACTTTTTTTTTTTTTCTCATGTTCTATCCATTTCTCATGTTCTATCCATTTATTGTTGATATTGTGATTTGTGGTGAGAGTAGGGAGAGCTGGAGGTACATGCTGGAGAGAAGGAGAATGAAAGTCAGTAGGAGTAAGACAGTGGAGTGGGTGGAGAAGAGTGGCAGAAGTGATGTGTGATAGAAGAGTATATGTATGTAGTGAGAAAATTCTAACAATCTTATGAAATAAGTGTAAAAGTGCATAAGTGTATGTGTGTGTGGTGTCTTGCAATGGACGTGGGCATATTTTCAATGTGTATTCCTGTATCATGCTCAGTTTTCCAGAGATAGGCTTAGGATCCTGCATGTCTCAATACCATACACAACTCATTTTTTTTTTTTTTTACATCTCATGTTCTATGCATTTATTGTTGATATTGTGATTTGTGGTGAGAGTAGGGAGAGCTGGAGATACATGCTGGAGAAAAGGAGAATGAAAGTCAGTAGGAGTAAGACAGAGTACATGTGTGTGAATGAGAGGGAGGACAGTGGAGTGGTGCGGTTGCAGGGAGAAGAGGTGAAGAAGGTGGAGGAGTTCAGGTACCTGGTGTCAACCGTGCAAAGTAATGTAGAGTGTGTTAGAGAAGTGAAGTGCAGGCAGGGTGGAGTGGGTGGAGAAGAGTGGCAGAAGTGATGTGTGATAGAAGAGTATATGTATGTATGTATGTATATATATATATATATATATGTAAGAAGGAGGTTTATGGATGTGGTGAGGGAAGTCATGCAGGTAGTTGGTTTGAAAGAGGCAGATGTAGAGGACAGAGGGGTATGGAGACCGATGATCCGCTGTGGCGACCCCAAATGGGAGCAGCCGAGAAGAAGTTCTATGCATTTATTGTCCCTGGAATTTAGTGTCCTGTGAATGTACTCCCCTACTTGTCTTACACTGTTTTCACACTATATTTTTGCTTTGTGTAGTGTGTACTGTTCTGCATTGCACCTGGTGAAACATTTCATTCGAATGCATTTAGATTTTCTCAGATGGCCTAAACTATCAGAATCACTGATTTAGTTTTGAATATATTTTTGTCTGTGATTATGTATTAAATTATTTCCAATAGTTTATTCTCTTCATTTTATAGGAGCAACCAATTGTCCGTTTACATTGGAGTTTCTATCCAATCAAATTTCAGTCATCAAATCAAATGGGTAAACAGAATCTGCTTTGAGCCTTCAGGATCAGCACTGCTGAGCTGCAGCGCTCTGTTATACTGCGTTTCTCTGAAATATTGATGTTTTTATAGCCGTGGCATCATAATAATAGTATTAAGAAGTGGATTGATTCAGGCAGGACACCAGTGAATGCCTAGGTGTGAAATGCATAGCTTTCCACTGTTCCAATATACAACGACAATCTAAGGCCACTCGACTTGTCCCGGGTCTGACCATGATGAAGTGGTTACTAAATTATGCATTGATTTGCATAACGAATACAATTAACCAAGTAAATGAATTAGCATAATTAGCAAAACCAATCAAAGGTCAATGAACACACCTTGCTTTTGCCTGGTTTGGCTACACACATGAAGATCTCAGTGTGAGATGTTGCTCCACAAGCACTTATGATTATAATGAGTGGGTCATCATTATGATTCCCTCAATTCCCTTCTGAAGATGGTTCTCCAACCTTCCTTCCGTCCACCTTTCCTTCTAGATCCTTTCTTTGCTTGCTCGGAAGGAGAGAAAAGGGAAGTAGAGAAAGGGAAAGCCCCCCTGGTTGGTTGGTGAGGTTGCAGTGCAGGACATGGCTTTGTCAGATCAGGACACGTCACCGGAAATGGAAAGGGTTTCCATTCAGCTGCGCCGCTTCACTTTGACCGGAGAGGGGCGCCACAGGCTGGGCTTTCACTTCTGCAGGATCCGCTCTGCTGCGGTACAGGAATCAGGGGCAGGGGCGACATGGAGGAACTGCAGGAAGAGTAGAGAAAGGCGAGCTTTTTTTTTTAAGAGAGGGAGGAGGACAACAGGGTGGCTGGATGCGTGCAGGAACAGAAGCGGCCATTACAGCGAGCATCCAGCCGACAACACGCACATACACACGCCGGTGCGTGGGATATAAGGAGCGGGATGTGATTACACTGGGAAGCAGAAAACGGACAGCCCACTGTGAGCGCCTCCCTCGATCTCTCTCTCTCTCTCTCTCACTTACACACACACTTGAGAATCTACTCCAACACACACACACACACACACACACACACATATAAATCCCATTTGCCGGCTAGATCGCAGGAAGAAAAGGCTTGAAGCAGCCGTGCACCAAAATATGGATTTCCCCAACAACCGCGCCTTTCTATGAGGATTTGTTTCTATGGTGGTTCTTTAGACTATGTAACCGATATACAATAATATTATTCTCATTTTTATTTTTTGTAATTATTATGATTATTATTTCTAGAAATTGAAGTAATCCAGCCCTTTCGGTCAAAAGGAAACACATTAGAGCCAGGTTATTGTCCCGACATTAAGGGCTTGGAAACCCGGCGGTGGGTGAGAGCTTTAAACCGCGGGCTGGATCGGAAGCCGAGGCGGACTGACAGCTGCTCCCGGAGCGCCGGCTCCTCCGGGCTGGATTAACGTTACTGCTATAGCGGGGATCCAGGACACCATGGCCGGCTTCGTCCCGGGCTTACTGCCCACGACTCATTCACAAGAAAAAGAGTTTGCTAAAGCCTATGAGGATGTCCTGGAGAGATATAAAGGTGAACATGGTTACATTACAAGCTGAATATACAGTACATGTGTGTGTGTGTGTGTGTGTGTGTGTGTGTGTGTATAGTGCTTATATACACGTGATTGTAGGAGTCAAAAGCCGGATTGTTTCTGTTTTCAAGGTGTCAAACTGTATCTAAAATGTCACTTGAATATACTAAGAGTCGTAACCTGTATTTTCATGCTCATAAATAAGAAAAAAAAAGCACATTCACTGGAAGCCTGTAGGTGTTTGCTGGTGTTTGGACCTGTCTCATGTTCTTTGTGATTGGATCCAATGGTGGAACAGAATTAATGCTTTAAAAATGGATTATATATGGATTTGGTTATACCAAAATAAAAAGCTTTGGAGAAACTGAGAGGAGGAATAAGAAGCAGGGCATTTGTATTGCAGCCCAGATGAAAAGGGGCTCTTTTAATTATTGATTAATCCCTATGCAACCCGAGGAGATGTCAGATGGGCAGCTAGTTGTCCAGGGCAAGTGAAATATTGGTCTTTTTTTTACAATGATATAATAAAAAATAGTCTTTTTTTTAAAGGTTCGTCCTGTTGAAAGCCGTCTGGAGTATTTGCCTGTAAATCTTTGAGTGAATGAATGGCTCGCATTTTATCTCCATCAAATTATCAAGCACTTATTGTGACCATAAAACCCTACGTGGTGAATGAAGGCCATGTACGTACGAGGTTATTATCTCTACTCCATCTCTCGCTCGTGCTCTATTAACCTCCAGGGACAACAGATGCAAATTGGTTAGTGTTACCACATTTCCAAAAGCTCTTGCAATATGTCTTAGAGGTGCGTTTTTTTAAAGCTGATGGTTTTATTGCGAACGAATTTTTGGCCCTAGGATAGAAGGTTCATTAAACAAATCTTTAACTGCTTTGTATTACATATTACACTCCCATTGTAATGTTTTGTCCTGTTCACAATGTGTCGCATTTAACTGACGTGACTTTTCCAAACTACCCAGTGTAACCTACCTGAGTTATGCAATCGACCTTCTCATGACTAAGAGCTTAACTTTCAAGCAGTCGCTTTAATCCACCCGACAGAGCGGTGTGGTTTACCTGGCTTCTTCTCCCCACCCGCTTTGTCCTGTTTACTCTACAGTTGTCGTGTGTTTGAAGTGAATTCCAGCATCCAAATATTAGATTCCCTTTAACGTATGTTTGAGAGGTCAGAGCCTATCCTTGTGCATCTTGTGTGTGTTGCTTCATGTGGATATGAAATGCGAACTCGGCTGAATGCTGAAGCATCGCTTAGGTCAAATAAGAGGAAACATGTGATACAGGTTTGAATAATTCAAGGACTTAAGTTGTTTTTCTAACATGCTGGGAGCTGACGTGAGTTTAGAACAATAGCAGGATATCTAAAAGAGTCTGGGGTGACCGAAAAAGGAAAAGAGAGCCATGAGGTTTATAAAGAAAGATGCAGAAAAAACACACAGTGACTAAGAACAATCGCTTAGGTCAAATAAGAGGAAACATGTGATACAGGTTTGAATAATTCAAGGACTTAAGTTGTTTTTCTAACATGCTGGGAGCTGACGTGAGTTTAGAACAATAGCAGGATATCTAAAAGAGTCTGGGGTGACCGAAAAAGGAAAAGAGAGCCATGAGGTTTATATAAAGAAAGATGCAGAAAAAACACAGTGACTAAGAACATTCTTAATATTTCTGAAGAAGATATGACTCTGGTGTTTTTTTTTTTTTATTTTTTTTTTTTGTATTATTTTACCAATGACCGCATAATGCATGATATCTTAAATGCCTTCTCTGTTGTCCTAAACACTATCAGAAACTTCTGACCTTCATTTACAACCTAAATTCTAATATTTGTTCCATGAGATTGTATTATTATATTACCAACAGTTTATTCTCTTCATTTCATAGCATTTCTCTTGGTTGCACTGCTTCCAGTACGTGTATGTGAATGTTCGATTTTTTGTCCAATCAGATTTCAGCCTCTGTGTGCTGCCATGTCAATCTAATCTGCCCCGGGCCTTCAAAGTCAGTACTGCTGGCTCTTTCACCATAGTCTCCCTAAGAAAACGCTCTGTTACTTTAACCAATAAGATTTCATATTCTTCTCACAGAGCAGTTAGCTGGCCCAGAATAGCCTCAGCATTTTTCCGTCCTCTGATTGGTTGGTCAGAGGGAAAAATGTGTACAGCCAAGTTCGACTGACAAAACGTGTGTAGCTCTGCACACATTAATACACCAGAGTTAGACTTTTTTATGCCTACAGAGGAAAAGCAATTGATTTAGTCTCGGACATTCTTAAAAATAAATTAAGAAAGCTAGACATCCCGAGGAGGTCGGCCAACCTCGAAGCTAGCTAGCGTGTCTCAGCCTGGGAAAGGGTTTGTTCACACAATTTAGACCAGTGAATGTAAGTGATGCTCTTTAAAACAAGGTAGAGAATGTCTTTCTGAACTTTGTGTTTTTTAATGTCATTGTTTGGTCCTGATATTCAGTAAAATCATGATTGTGAATGTGTGCGTTGAGTTATATATACGTTTTAGGACTCGCTCTGTTTACAAAAAAAAAACTTTATTTCATCTGTGTTTACACACTACCACCTTTAAAGTAGTTGCCTGAACAGCAGTACAGCTCTCCCAGCATTCCTGACACTTATGGAATGTGTCCTGGAAGTCTTCTTTTCGAAACCTGTCAAGCACCTTCTGCGATTCATGCTGGATCTCTGCAGTGGTGTCAAAGCGGTGACCTTTGAGCTGAATCTTCATCTTTGGGAAGAGGGCGAAGTCCACAGGAGCCAAATCTGGCGGAATTAAGCTCATGAGATCATTTCCGGCGGGAAACTCACGTGTGAGGAGAGCTCAGAGACAGGGTGTTTTAACTTGCTGTCCACGATGAAATAGCAGATGTGGTAACACACTTGGTCAGATTAGCATGAGCACAAGATGATGTCTTTTGCCACACTGACTTAGGAAGGTCGGTGCTCCATGTACCTGTGTGTGCAGCCTTGTGCTGCCATCTGTTGGCGTGTTACAAAAGTTGTCTCAATGTTTTGATACCACCTTATATGTATGTGTGTTGTGTGTGTGTGTGTGTGTGTGTGTGTGTATATATATATATGTGTGTATATATACACATATGAGGTTTGTTGTTTCAGTACAAAACTTAAATAAAAAAACAAAAACCAAATTTACTGTATCATTATGGTTTACATTCAAGCATGTCTATGCTGCATTGACAACCTGATTCTGGTGTTATTTATTTAACTGAAACATTTGTCCTCATAGGGCTCGATACTATTGGATCCTCATGAAAGGGACTATCTACAGTTTCGGAAGCTTCAGTGAAATTACTGTGGAATGTTGTGTGTCAGAGGGGTTTAAACTTGTCTATGTTGTAGCTGTGGACACTACAACTGAGCTTCTAGTGCTGGTTAATGGTAAACTATTTTCCCACAATGTTTACGTGTCCTTTGCCCTAAAACCAGCACCACACATGCATACACACACACATGAAGACGAGGGATAGCAGAAGAGAGAAAGGAAAGGACTTCATAATGTGAACATCCTGACGTCCTGATGATGTTCGGCGGTTTCGACTGCTTCAATTCGGTTAGCAAGCATCTTGTTGTACGTACTCTACAAATAAGTCTGTTTGTTCAAGCAGCTCTTACTGTTCGGTACAGTGGTGACTGCTGATGTGGAAAGTCCCAAACATTTTTTTTTTGTTGTTGTTCCCTAATGCAGCTCTGGTTTAGAGCAGAAAGCTGAGCCAGTGTGCCGACTGAGACAAGTCATTATTGCTTCGTTGTTTTTTTTCCTGCATGGCCTACTTTACTCCAATCCTTTCCACTTGCTTCCCATGACAGAATTCAGCAAACATGGCTTCATGCTGCGTTTGCCTTGACCTTTTCTCCGTTTCCCCTCTCATGTCCTCTCTGTCCTGACACACAACATTACAGCATTACTACCCTCACTTCCTGTTTGCTGTTCATTCTTTTACAGTATGTGATTGTTCCAGCAGGAAGAGAAAACGCTCACAGAGCAGAACAAAGTTTACTTCCATCATGCTTGTTAGAACTCTCTCTGTACTTAAAAAACCTTTTGTGGTGTACCATAGGTCACTTTGCCATGCTGTGTTCAATAAATAGCATAAAGAAGGACTGTTCATCAGATGAGTGTTCAAGTGTCCACATACAATATATGAACAAAAGTATTGGGACAGCTGACTTTTCCAACACAATGATACTAGAAGATCCAAACTTATTCCACAATGCCTTTGCTCAAAGATCAGTACCTGACTTAACACACACCCTCGTGGATGAATGAGCACAAATCTTCACAAGCACACTCCAAGATCTACAGGAACATTATCCCAGGATGTAGTCTGTGTGTGCGTGTTTGTATGTGTGTCTGGCCTTAAGTATGTAGGGGTCGCTGCACCCTCAGTATGCTGTCGCGGCACTCCTGCTGCACTTCCTCTTCACAGAAACGTTCTGGACCTGGTGTTTTGAGTGAACTTGCATAACACATCTCCTGCTGTTTGTTGAAGAACATATGAGCTGTTTTTCGCTAAACATTTAATTAAAGGTTAAACACTTTTTAACCGAACCACTATTTCCAGAAAGTGTGTACAGGTGAATACCTAGAAATAACATGTACATTTACTGAGAAAGGAAAAATCTTTTGCTCTTGTTTTCCAGGAGGCACCATGGTCACAAATCCAGGGTTTAAATCTAAAATTTTAATATTTGGCTCGTTATATACATGGACAGTATCTTTCTTTGCATATCCCACCGATGTTAGGAAGCTGGGGTCAGATCACAGGGTCAACTTTGATACAGCGCCCCCTGGAGCACAGAGGGTTATGGTCCTTGCTCATAGGCCCAAGAGTGAGAGTTTGGTGAACCTTTTGTGCAGTAACCCACAGCTTGGACTTTTATGTTATTTTCTGTCTGCACCGTTCTGGGTTCTTTAAATTTTCTCCAAACTCCTAAAAACTAAACTTATCAGTAGATTGGCTAATCAAACTGCCCTTTGTGGTAAATGTGTGTGCAGTGTTCTCTCTTTCAAGTTTCCCTGTGTTTCCAAGATAGACTCCAAATTCACCACAACCCTAACTGGGTTAATGTTGTTACTTAAGTGTGAATGAAAGAACAGAGGAACATCTACATAACAGTTGTAGTTTTAAGGTTTGGATAAATTATTCGTTTTTCTTCATGTCCTTTTATTTGAGTTTCACACCTTTTTTTTTTTTTGTCTACAGAAAGAGGCATAACTTAAATCAACCATCCTTTAATTTGCTGACTTTTTAATTATGCATTTGTGAGAGCTCTGTGGACTCTGCATTACAGCACCTTGGTGTATACCTCGAGATGAATCGATGGTGAGGCTCCAGACTGGAGCGAGAGTGACCTCAGTGCTCCCTACTCACACTACAGTAGATTTTACACACACACACAGACACACAGACACACACACCTCTTTCTTTTTGCTGTCTCTGCACTGTACTGGATAGCTACATCACAAGGTTTGGAGAACAAGCAGAGCTCTATGTGGCCTTATGAAGGACTGAAGAGGCAGTGGGGGTTGAATAAAGGAGGGCTGGAGAGGACAGATGGAGAGAAGCATGTTAAACTGTTAATGAATAAATCATGTAGTGCGTGTTAAAGGCACTGGGACCCTGCAGCTCAGAGGGGCATTGATTTTAAAGGCACCAGACACCCCATCCTGTCCACACACACACACACACACACACACACCACACACACACACACACACACACACACACACACACACTGATTATCAGGACCATTGCAGAATACCCACTTCATTCTCTTTACCATTGAGAAGCTAGCCTGTTATTTTCACTAGGGCCTTCTAATATTTTTCCATCCCCAGTGCAGAGTTAATGAGGGAAAAGGTGTTTTATGTCATAATGGTGCCACATAAAATCCCCTAGGGGACATACCAAGGCTAGATCATGCCATTTCCTTATCCTCTGGGCAGCCAGGTTATAGGAAGCACCTGTGTGTTTAGGATGGACCTGTTCTTTTTATACTGCTGTGGCTGAAAGACAACCTTTGTGTCTGCCTGTGCTGGAATCTGATGTGTTTGTGAAAGCAGGGAACAAATCCATCCAGCTGCCATTCTGCCATCTCGTACATCCGTCTCTCTTCTGGGGGAATTGACAGTTTTATAGATCGCTGGGTCTAGAGAGCGGAAGTAGAGATACCAGAATTCATCGGTCTCCTCCATGTGTGCAGATTGTAGTGAGAAAGATCCCGGAATAGAGTGTGAGGAACGGAACACGGCTGAGCTGTTCGGATTGAATTTGATAAAATTATGCCTTAGCATTTCGGCTCACCTTTAAATAAATAAATAAATAAATAATAAAGAGAAAATGTCAGATGCCTTTTCAAATGATTTGCAATGCAGTTGTAAAGACCCTGTTTATGTTAAATCATCAAAAATAATAATTATAATTGTTGCCTAATTCTGACATTTCCATCTAATGCTTAGTCATATTATTGCATACAAACTGTTTGTAATATTTGGTGATGATTTTCTCCTACTCTGGCTGTTGTAAGAAAGGAGAAAGGTTTGTCTCTTTGGCATAAAGGTTGTAATGCAACATCACGCCAGTCAGAAAAAGGAGGAATATGTGTCAGTTCAGTAAACTGCAATTCAGTTGTTTTGACTACAGTGTTTTTCTATTTGTTTTTACAGAAGTTCCTCTTCTACAGTGTAATTAAAAAAAATAAAATGTATACCATGACCTTTGTCATTTCCACCATGTTTGTTGTTTTGACGTGACATAAACATTGTATGGAGTGTACAGCTCTAATGGCATGAAAGAAACCAGAGGATTGTTCCATTTCACCCTCTTTCCAGGCAAAACTGCGTTACTTTTAAGTGAGGAAATAAACAGTATTACAATGGGTTCAGCCATCTTGATTTTGATGTGATCACATGACAATCATTTAGTAGCATTTTCAAGAAATCTGCAATTCCTCTGTTTCTCAGTACAACAGATTGATGTACTTTGGGTGAAAATAGATTTAGTGTTAATGGAAAGAGGGCAAAATGTTAAAAGATAAAAATAAAAAATAAAATAAAAAAAAACTGTTTATTTGTAGCTGTAGCTCTGTAATAGGTTGAGACCAAATTGGCTGGTTTCAGGTGCTTAACCTCCAGCAAAATGACTGACTGACCCATTATTGTACTGGAAAGCAATATGTGTCTATAAAGTATGAAAAGTATTTGGTTCTCACGTGTCTATTTATCCAAAACCCCTCTCCTTTTGGTGTTCTGGGCATTAATTATTTCTGTATATTCCGATATAAGACAATCCCAATACAGTCCTTCTGATGTCTAACATTCAGCAAGCCTCTTGATGATTGACCTCAAAATTCACTACATCTTTCAGACTGATTTAGATACAACGGGGGTCATATCAACAGATTAAAGGTTCTTGGTATAACAGTAGATGCCTGTTCTGCCTGGAGAAAATGCATTTTTTAAAGAAGTTTGGAGTCACTCATGGCTGGTCTTCTATTATGTATTCTTCCATTTTTTCTTGTCATTAGCCATATGTGTATTCTGGTAATGTCATTAATTTGATAGATTTATGGATGTTTATGGATAAATCGATGTCTTTATTGAGCCCTGAGGGGAAATATGTGGAACAGTTAACAACAGGTCTGTATTTAAAAGAGCTAGCTAACACACAGAATTTTTATTCTTTTTTTTGGTGCTAGCTTTGCTTTATGATGAGTTCCATAGCAACAGCAAGATTTTCTCACACTGCAGGAGATTGTCGTCGGCTAAAGCGGGTGTCAGCGAGCATGTCATGCTATGCGTGTGAAGACTGCTGATCTCGATCTCAAGGCCCAGGAGGGTTTTTTTCGGTTGTTCTTTTTTTTTTTTAAATGAGTTGACATTTCAGTGTTTAACAGCAAGGACGAAAGATTGTACAGTGTAAAGCAAAAATTGCATGCTGGAAGGCTGGGACAAAGCAATTGTGAATAATTAGATGGTTTTCCTCTGGTCCTTTAATGAATCAGAGTTCCTTCACAGAGTATTTCCAGGGAGAGAGCAGCATGCGATTTGGAGATGAAAGGAGGAATGACGTTATTGAGGTGCTATCTGATCTCTCTCGCTTACTGAACACAACATTTTCACAATTAGGTCCCACACCCATCACTGTTTCAGGACGTCACTTGACCTTTACTTGCGTTCGGCGTTTTTTTGAGACCGGGATAAGGCGCTTTTGTTTTTGTATATATTTAGAAAGTGGCTAAGATCTTGTCTTAACCATGTGAGGCCATCTCCTAGACCTGACTTGCTATTTCTGTGTTCGAAATCTGAGATCTTTCACATCCCGCAGAATCGCCTGACCCACTCAGCACAACCGTGTGCTGCTGTTGTTGCTTTTTTGGCTGCGATGCTCCGGTGAAGAGCCGTGCTGAGTGCGTCCTCTGGGTCTCGCCTCACTCTTTCTTCACAAGACAAATGTTTTCAGGTTGTGCCGCAGGATCTGCTGCTGATGTTTCAGCCCTCTTGATTAGGGACCGAGTGCTGAGACTTGTTTTTTGTCACTTTTAGTAATGTTCACGTTCAGTTGTTGCAGTTATCCGTTATTTATATATTGTGTGCGTGTTTGTGTGTGTTTTACGAATCTGAGGGAAACCCCATGTTGAGAACGATGACTGGTATGATAACTATTCTGCTACTGTTGTGTCTGGCAGTCCTTACATGTCCTTGCTGCTTCACTCCCTCCTTCTTCCCACATATTTTCTCTCTTTCTTTCTTCTGATTTTAGTAGGTCAGTATAGTCCAGGGGTGGAAAATTGTTAACAAGCTTTACTCCTAATTGCGGTGCCAGAAATTGCCAAATCAGCAAAAGGAAGTTTTTTTTTCTTTTTTCCATTGTTTGCTAGATAACTGTTCAAAGGAAGGAAGCTTGTTCTAAACATCCTACGGCGTATCAAACGTTTCATATTTCTGTCGTCTTTCAGCACAACCCTACTGCACTGTTCAGTCCAGTTCAGTTCTTCAAGCTGTGTGAAAGGAATAGTAATCAAGTGGTCATTATGCACGCTCAGCATCCAGCTGGTCACTTTTCCGTTCCTTTGTCAGATATTCTCTGGCTGAGGACTGAGAATAAACCCAGAGAGAAGAGGCCTAGAGCTGGGGGACTGTGGTGACTGTGCACTGTTTATCCTTAAAGTATTTTTATTTAGATCGCTAATAGATAAAAAAAATGACACTTTGCCCAGTTTTTTAGAACTGCCACTATATTTTGCTCAATATTGGTCAAATATTTTTTTAATTTTGAGATCTAAATTGTTGATTTGCTGTTTTTCATTCGAACTTGGAAATGGATGTTGTACAGCAGTTGTGCACTATGCCCTGTAAGAGAAGGTAAAAGGTGCCGCATTTGTAAGCCAAATAAATCACCAGGGTGGTTCATTTCAGCTCGAGTTCACATTTTTACAGTGCATTTCTGTATACATCTGCCATCTTTGATTTGTGCTCCTGCCTCCAAATTCATTCACGATGCATCAGATATAAATTTTTCTGGGGAAAAAATACATCTAGATCCATTTTTGTAAATCAGACCAGTCAGGGTTCATGGGGTTAAACAGTTTAGGAGATGTATGTGAGGTGTGTTTGATGCCCTTTAGACAACTAGCAATCTTACAAACTTGCGATCTTACAGGTTTTAACTGTTTCTCTCTTTACAAAAATGTAAATAGCATTTAAATGATATTTGCGCGTCTTAATTCTTCTCTTTATTTTATGCCCTGCTATACTAGTAAATAGTAATCTTATCTGAACATGCTATTTAATGGTGATCATGTTCATTGATTTAAGTCTTTGCAGCCTTTGATATTCCAGGTTCAAGAGTGGACCCTGAGGCATTACAACTTTTTTTTTTTGCTTGAGCAAATGTGTGAAGAAGGCAACCTGTCTTAATTGTGCCTTTCACTCTACAGATGAATAAAAGGCCAAAAATGGACTCGAGTGCCAGGGAAGAAGGCTGGCTCTTGGCTTTCTGAGCTAAGATAATCATATTTGCACAAAAACGCTTAGGTATACATTAAAATTGTGCCGCTATACATTCTGCTGTTCAAAACTCCATTCCTTTAGAAGTGTCACAATTTTCTAGCAGCACTTGGTGTTGCCTCCTGTGCTAATCTAGCCCAGGAACCAATCTGTTTTTTTGCTAACCTCTGTGCTTCCCCTTAATCCCTCAATGATGGAAACAAGAATGGATATACAATACAGAGAGTAATTATTACTGAAAACCGATAATGTTGTTAAAGAAAATGATTCTCTTCATCGAATGAAGAAAAAGGGGAAAGAATAAGAGTCTAAAAATGATAATTAATTATTACCAAGGGTGAGGTCTAATAGTGATTTAGCAAGCAGATGTACAGGGTGTGATCTGTGCATGCATTGTCCGATCTGTTCAAACAGAGCTTTGCGTTCGTCTTGGAGTTCTTTGTATGGCTCGAGTGTCTAATTCTGACTCATTGACCATAAAAGTAGCTCCAAATCACAGTCCTGTCTTCAGAAAAACATAAGCTATTTTTAAAAGCTGTTTTTTGGTTTGGTCACAAAAATCTTTTCCACTTTTTTCAACTTTTCCAAAATTTGTTGTTCAGGATGCAATCTGAATACAAACAAAAACCGCACCCTCCTGCCATTTTTGTTTGTTGTAATTGTGCAGTTGCATGTCATAGGAATGGTTAGATGAATAGCTAGATAGCTAAACCGGAACTATGAACGAAAAACGTGAATTCTTGCATGCGGTTGCATCCGTGTATAGTTTACAAAGCAGTCAAACAGGAAATTACAGCACCTTATACAGAAAAGAGATTCACACTGGGTCTTCGGGTATTTTGGAGTTGCCGAAGTCACATGACAGTTATACAACAGAGTTTTATATAAGCCTGTGTTTTCTCTTATTAATTTGTGGTAGAAATACATACAAAACAAGAACAGACTTCAAAATGACATGTTTTAATGTGAACTAGGCCGCTTTGATTTTATTTTAAATAAGAACATGTCTGATTTTACTAAAAGGTATGATGGGCGGTTTTATACTGGGATTACTAGAATTTTCTTTTCTTTTCATCTTAAAAATAGCAATCAGACAAAGTATTTGTGGGCGAAACACAACACAGACAAAAACGAATGTTTTTTTTTTTTGGTTCTAGTGTTGTGCTGGTATTGGGATATTGTACGTAGTATTGCCATCAGAGTCAATGTGATGATACCGTGTATAACTCGCCAAAATAAAGTACTGTTTTTATCCCCCATCTAATCTGCCTGTAAAGGTTTGATGTGCTGTGATTGGCAGGAAACATGAACTTGGTTCAGTGCTGTTTTGAAGAGTTTGAAAAGTGCTTTTTTGGTATATGTATATATGAATAATATATAAACAGTGCAAGGCAAATTGCACTAAGTGAGCTGTGGAACTAAAAATGAAGAGTTGCTTGCATGCGTCTGAACGAGAGACCGAGAAAGCGAGAGTGTTTCAGAAATACATTCCTGAAATAGCAGGGAGAATTCAGGGAGGAGCCGGGAAAGAGGAAGTAATGCAAAATGCTGCGAGACTCTATTCAAAAAGCAGGAAATGCAAGAACTGGAAGCTGGTCTCACTCGACACACACACAATGCTGCTTTTGAGGTTGTGTCATGTTTCTGTAACCGACAATAAAGTCAGTGAAACGAGATCCAGACAGGCAGGGCAGCTCCGCCCCAAAGCCGATATTTCCATCACATGCTCAGCTGATGAAAAGTGTATTCACTGGTTTTGGCGTGCCCTGCACTTGATAGAGCTGTTCAATGGAGCCTGTCCAAGTGCGCCGTTCCTCCTCATCATTCTGCCCCACTTTCAGCACTGACCTTTTCTCCGCTGATGCTTTAGAGCGCCAAGCATCGCTCCACTTCTCTCACACTCTGACAATGAAGATGTAGTGGTCTTGTAGAAGTTTATGGACCAAAAGTGCTTTATTTAGTCAGTAAATAGCTTCGGGCATTTAAAGCTGCATTGGAAATAACACAGAGAAATGGGATTTTAATGAAATGCTGTTTAATGATGGCCTTTTATTTAATAGTAGTTTGCTAATTGTGTTGAAGCAGTGTTTATGGGTAGCATGAATTAGCATAGATTATGTGGTTTGGCGATAGCATTTTATGATTATGAAATAACAGCACAAGAAAATGCTTCTAATTTCACTTTCACACTGACTTTTCAACGTGTGAAGATTGACAGATAGAGAGGACAAGGCTCTTTATTTCAGATTTCTCCCTCAGATCTCAAGCCTACTATCATTTACTGTCTATTAAACAAGAGTCAAGAAGACTGGGACATATGTACAAACAATAGATGACATGAAATGTACTAGATTTGAATAGATTTACTAGAATTTACTATTTAAAGATCAATCTCTTTCAAAACAGGAGTTGATTTAGTGGTATTCACTGTATGTCTTATAATTTATTTAAGACACATGCAGTTCATCTTAACGGCAACTGTTTGTGTAATTCTGGAAGATCCCTTTTTTTATTCAACATTTAATTGGACAGTCGTGCTTTTATTACAAGTAGAACGTAGTATCTTAGATTTTCTATCATATGTAAAGGTATAACATTTTCATACAATCTCTTTTTTTATTGCATGGGTTTTATTGTACTAGTGTAGCTCTTGTAAATTCGGACAAGTCGTTGTTGTGAAGATAGGCCTAAATGCTGACATGGCATTAAAATCTTTACTACTACTCTTCCTCTTTCAAGTCCTATCAGAAATATCATAAATGCAAGGTGATTTATGATGATGTAATTACAGCTCAGAACCAAAACTGAGCTTGTCGGTAACAAATCATTATGACGACCACCAATGAGAACTGTGACTCTTAAAGCAGACAATGAGATTAAATGGGAATTGTTCAATTCTTCATTTTTCTTGTCATCGATGATGCAAAAAATAAATAAACAATAATATGACGTGCCATAATCATATACTCTGACCTCTTGCACACAAACAGCAGTTTAACATAATGTGCTAGATTTAATATTAGATTAAATTCAGTGAATGCACTACCTGTGGAGGAAGACCTTGTTTTTTTGTCTCGTTAGCGAGAAAATATATGGAGATTTACTACGAGACAAACTTTCCTCCATCTTGTTTTTCTTTCCCCGCTATTTTTTTTTACTTCCCCGCTTTTTACTGTGTGATTTTGTTTTATTTATATGTTGGTATTTTGTCCATTCACAAGTAATAGTGTTTTTCTGAAAATGTTTTTTTCCTTGCTAGCCATGGTTCGTCTGTTGCAGATATGCGTAAAGGTTTTGCTTAGTCAGTGTTTGCTCTTTCCAGCATTTGTAGAAATAAATGAGAAATGTGGTCAGAGCAGCATCTAGTACCACACTATAGCATCCAAGATGTTCACTTCGAGTATTTAAGCCACAGTATAATTAGAGTTGGTGTAAAGCAGACTAATGGTGTCCCAGTTTCTTGTAATAGTGTTTTCTCTTTTGTTTAATGTAGTGTGTTTAATCTTTGAATCCGGTCTCCTGCTAAAAGCTGTCACACAGAATCGTGGGTCGTTCAGGTCATCAGTCTATTTTTATGAAAATGCTCTTCAATATTCAGAAGCACACGGCACTTCAGCATGTTCTGCCTGGATCTCAGGCTCGTGTCTGAACAAGTCGGAGGCGGCATGCGCCCCACAGCGGCATCTGAACGCGGTCAGCGTTTCAGTGGGGAACAGAAACGAGCAGTGTTCGGCTGCAACCACGTGGTGCTTTGATTTCCTTTAGGGAAAGACTTGTAATCTCTTTACTGTGGTATCCCCTTAGCTGTAAATTAAGAGAATGCAGATCTATTATTTGGATTAGAGTTAAGGGATAGATAAAGATTAGGGTTTCATATTGTTACAACTGCTGACACTGTAATGATTATTGGTTAAGATGGGATTTTCAAGAGAGCGTGTGTGGGCATGTATGTACATGGGTGCGTATAGGTTTGTCTTGCCAAGTCTAAAGTGAGGGTGTTTGGTGTCGTAAATTAAGCATGAGCCAGACACTTGACACGTGATGGTCCTATAGACGGTACACCTGGATCTTCTGTCATCAGTGTGTAACTCTTGTTTCACACAATTGGATGTGTTGCTTATGCTAGCATAGCTCTTTTTTCCTTTTCTCTTTTCTGTCTCTTTATTCAACAGATAAGGCTGCTTTCACACTAGGCTTTTATTTTTTTCCAGAATAAAATCCAATTATGAGCTTTCACTGCCATAGCCATAGCAACACGCTTTGTACCTTTTGCCTTCTGATTGTATGGGCTAATTAGCTAACTTATCTATCTTCATAATATGAAGACAAATCACAGTGAGCAGGAGGCTTTGTGTATGTTTGTGTTAAAATATCTTCAGCGTTCCTTATCATAAATCTTTTAACAAGTTCAAACAAGCTCTGTCCAGCCATGTTTGTGGTGGTGGGTTTTGTTGGTGCTTGGCCCCTGAGTTGTTTCCTGATCGGTCAGGTGATAAAAAGTGCTTGTCATCACTCATTGCTTTTCTGAAAAGTGGAACATTGCCAATATAAAAAAAAAGCACAGCATGCCTTCTGCCATTTTTTAACCTGAGACCTTAATGGAGAAGTAATGATTATTCCGCTTGTTTGGGCCTCAGGATAAGGCAGGGCAGAAACTAAAATATTCCTGAATGAGTCATTTTAGCTCATTAAATTATGAAATGATGCTTAAGACACATTAAGACATTTTTACAGTATAATCTTTATTAGAAAATACATTGATACATTGATATACAATTTGGAAAGGTTCCTGCTGACTATGCTAGCAGTGTGCATTAGCTAAGATAGCTAATGGATTAGCTTAATATGCAAGTTCTGTGACTAAAAGTGTGTTATCATGTGCTAATGATTTGTCATAGACTTCCTGGTGTTAGCGGAGACTATGCTGTGACATCTCAACCTGAGCTCATACTCAATGTAACACCGATAATACTGAGAATGTTTTTGTTTTGCAATGAAATTGAATATGAATTAGCAGTGCTAGGCACCCTGATCATATTATTAGAATAGTTTGTAATCGGTTTTTGAGTTCACGCGTTTCTGTTTAGCCCTTGAAGTGCTAATGGAATGCAACTCATTCTGATACTGTTGGAAATATGTCTCTTATTTTTAGATTGAATTGAATTTGTGTCACACTTGCTGTGATTAATGTGGTGGGTCAGCAGGACAATGCTTGAGCCCCTCTATCACCTTTGACCCTTTACACTGCACTCTTGCTGAGCTGCACGCTCCTGTCTCCCAGGGGCCCTTGGTGAATTTCAGGCTTTTGTGTGTGCTGTGCACTTGGGTGTGGCTGTATTGTGATTCTTGCACTTTTCTTTTCACTTTTTACTTTTCTTTTCGTTTGTCGGCATTGCAACCTTTTTTCATGTTGCATAATAAAGCAAGCTTTTCACAGTACGAGCTGACGTTTTCCGATTTCATATTCCTCCTCCTAATTGCAGTGTAAACCACAAGACATTTAGGAGAGATTCTAAGCTCAAACCCTCTTCTTTACTGTGTTTGTGCAGACTAACACTCCTTAAGCCGAGCTCAAATAAAGCAATTTGATGAGCTACAGTACAATAAAATGAGCCCAATACGAACTTAATCACTGTTTACATGCACTTTGATATTTCAGACTCGAGCAATAAGTGTAGCGACTAAATTGCAATTCACATCATAGACAGATTTAATGTACACATTTCCTGCTTCTTTTTTCAAAACTTCAACTATACATTTTCGGTGTTTCTATGCACAACATAACTCCTCTGAGCAAGGCCCTTAACCCCATAACTGCTCAGTTGCATGATTTGGATAAATGTTGCTCTGGAAAAGTTCATCTGCCAAATGGCTTAAATGTTTTTGTTTTTTCTAACCATTCTTTATGGTTTGTTCATCCTCATTCAGAAACCAAAATTAAAACTTGCATTTGTCATGCATAAAACTAGCACTAGCATTAGCATTTGTCATGCACCCTTTGTAAACTCCTCCCTTTGTTAGTATGTTTGTGGACACCTGACTAGATGTGATTTTGGAACATTTCAGTCTACAATTAGCCCCAATTTGCTGTTATAACAACCTCCACTCTTCTGGGAAGATGTTCCACTAGATTTTGGAGTGTACTCAATGAGATATGTGCTAATTCATGCACAAAGCTGTTAGTAAAGTGAGGTATTGATGTAGGTGAGGTTAGGACGCCTAGGGTGCAGTCAGATTTCCAATTAATCCTAAAGGTGTTTAATAGGGTTGAGTTCAGAGGTCTATAGCTGGAGATATTGCCCTCCAACCCATGTAGATTATATCTTCATTGAGCTCACTTTATTCACAGGGAAGTAGTGGCTAAGACTTCTTATTGGAATGTTGGGAATTCAAAATTCCAGAACCACCAGGCTGCCACTGCTGGGCCCTTGAGCAAGGCCCTCAACCCTCAACTGCTCAGTTGTATAAATAAGATAATGCCCTCTGGGTGATGCCATAATATAAATGTCACAGGGCATGCTGGAACAGGGTTGGGTCTTCAGGTTCAAGTGAAGGGCAAATGCAATTCTACCTCCTGTGCAACGGTGTGCCGCCAGCCACATGGTAAAGAACCACATGGTTGAAAATCTTCCAGTATTTTTGTCCATATAGTGTAGTTTACCAGTTATAGTTAGATAAGTAGTCAATAGATTAGCATTGGCTAGAAATAAACGATTGTAATAAAATCAATTGTTGTGTGTGTGGGTGGGATGGTCATTAAGGGCACTTTATGAGGACACTTTGTATAAAGGACACTAGATATGATTTTGGACATGGTGCTGGGTTTAGCTGCATTGTTTGCTGTGGGTATTTAGCCTGTGACTCAGGTTGTCCATTTTAAATGTCTCTGACTTGCAACTCGGCGTGTTGAGTACATCTTGTTCAGAGCTGAAGTCTTTGCTCTGGTGAACTGCAGGCCATAAAGCACTCCAGCCTCACTCCACATCAGAGCACTCCTACACTGCATATTGCCCCCAACACACACACATGAACACACATCAATAGACAGAGTGGGGGAGAAACCAAAGCGGAGAGAGGAAAAAAGACCCAGAGGAGAGGGGGAGGAGATGCAAAAAAGCACCAGTGTAGTGAATGAATGAAAAATCTTGTGCCTGATGCTGCAGCAGACTATAACAGACTTCGTTCTTTCTTTCTCTCTCTTTCTCTTTGTCACTCACACACACAACTACTTTCTCTCTCAGACTCTCTTACTACTATGGGAAGTATTTCTGTCTTGGAAATTTCTCTGGGTACGGTGTGTGTGTTGAGACAGATTATCTTCTCTATATAACAGATACACTTTATGGAAAAAAGTACACCTGACTTTTCTAGCCGTGTGTGGTTCTTCCCCAAGCTTTGTTCTTCCCACATTCTTAGAGCCACACTATTATATATGATGCATTTGGGTGCCTTGTATTTGGGTATAGTTTCTTGTAGAAATAGCTTAAATGGGTTGGCGTGGAAGATCTTAAGTGGCTTTTTAGAGTTTTAACCTCAACCCTACTGAACATCTTTGGGCTGAATTGGAACACTGACTGCACCCCAGGCCTCCTCACCTCACCTTCATCAGTACCTGACTTTACTTTACTAACACTCTTGTGGCTGAATTAGCATCTAGAGACCCATCTTTTCAGAAGAGTCGAGGTTATTATAACAGCAAATTAGGGTGTAATGTGGAATGGGATGTTCAAAAAACCACATACCAGTCTTGTGGTCAGGTGTCCATAAACCTTTTTTTTCCCATGGATGGATAATATGTGGATCTTATCTATTTTCTAATTTTCAACAGGTTAATGAGACACTAAATGCTTATTAAAATGAAAATCTGAAATAATGTGCTGAATTGGTTTAGTTAAATTGTTAGGAGGTGTAAATGGGTGCTCTTGTCAACAACAGGCTGTGTTGTTATCCCAGAGCAATGATAAACAATTATTTGCTCATCAGCATTTGACTTTCTTTCTTTCTTTCTTTCTTTCTCTTTCTCTCTGAACCACACCATGACTGTTAGAGCGCTCACACTCGAGACCCCTTCCATAATCTTTAAACTAATGTCTTCTCACATGAAACGTCACCTTTTCAATGATTATAAACAAAATAAAAAACTGGATAGAAAGAACCTCCAATTTTTGTTTGTTATTCTCTTAGTGAAGCTTCTCAGCACAATAGTTTTTTGCTTATGCTGAGGAAAAGGCAAATATGTTCGATAAGAATCAGTGATATTAGTAATGGATCACTGCTAGCAGTGCATTCATCTGTTTCCTTGTGGTTTTACCGAGGGGGAAAAAAAGAAACGCCCGGATCACATGACGTATGCAAAAGAATTAGATGCGCATTGCTGATAAACTATTATTAACTATGGACTTAATTTCATTATTTTATACATTTCTAACAACACAATCTTTTCTGTTTTATCGAATCCTGATTAAGCTGATGAGTCCGGCTTTGCTGTGGGACTGAAGTTATTATTGGAGATCAGATCTAAATAGACTTTCCTCTCTAGACTTTAACAGCGTGCTCTGTGAACTTCAGACTGAGGTTCATCTCCTGTCTTCAGAACAGTGTTAATACAAAAGTCCCTATTAGAATAGGTTTGCCTCTGCTTGCACTGAGGAGAACAAGAGTAGATGGGGTGTGTGGGTTGAGAAGAAACTGAGAGTAAGACAGGGTTGTGGACAGGTGTTTGTTTTTTTGGGGTGTTTTTTTTCTTACTCTTTATTTTTCTCTGAAGAACAGAGAATCAAGGGCTGGTTGTGGAGCAGGAGCTGGATAGTGAGGTCAAGGAGTGTGTGTGTGTGTGCGTGTGTGTGTGTGGGGTGGGGGGTAGCAATTTAATAAAGTTATTTTTTCCCTCAGCTGCTTTCACAGTTGTCCTGTGTGCTTGAATTCAAGGGCATGTCTGTTCCTTAAGTGTGCACTTGGATTAGGACTCACTGAAGAGACACACACACACACACACACACACACACACACACACACACACACACACACAGACTATTGGTTCTGAGCTGCGAACAAAACGACAGCTGCTCCAGAGATTGAATATGATCCAGTGTAATGAAGGGAAGTAGAATTTCAGGGCTGTAGTTAAAATGTTGCTGATGTGTGTGAGATGTCAGAGATGGGCTGAGGTAATGAGGGTGCCTTGACCCTGCTAATAGTGAGAAAAGAGTTGAGTGTAGAGTTCACAACAAAAAATCCTGTCAGAATGATGAAATTTTAGTTTATACATACAAAAAGCAAGCAACATTTTGCATATATATGTATATATAAATATAAGTACATTTTTTATTTGGAAAAATGAATGTGTAGCTATTTGTAAATGGTCATAAGCTAAAATTGATGAATACTGCAAAATGCAAAAGTAAATGAAATGTTGAAGATGTTCGAACCGTGGCCGATCAGATTAAAGCCATTTTTCAATTCACAGCAGTACAAACCGTTCATAAATAAGTTAAATTTCTTCTTACCTTCTATTGATTTTTTACATAATTTAATTACTTTTGTTCAGAAAGGATATCAGGTTAATCAGCTCATCTTGTTTAAATAGAATAAAATAAAAAAGCATAACCGATTTTGTATACTGCCCAGGAATGTATTGTACAATTTTGGCCTGTCCTTGACGAATGATCAATATAGAATAAAATAGATGACCGATGTGAAAGGATCATGGTGATTTATTTGGTTGTGGCTCATAAATGTGTACTGTGAGAGGTTTAAAGATGGCCGTTGTCCCGCTCTTACAACCAAATATTTCTGTCAGAAAATGTCTGACCTACATCTACTGCACTCAAATACCATGAAGGCTAAAATAAGTAAAAGGAAGAAAACCAATAAGTAGTTATCACAAATAGGACTGCACACTGGCAAGGCTTCTATTTATATGTGCTTACCTCAAACCTCAGTTTTCCCGGGCCATGACTGGGTCCATGTTGTCCACTCTTGCTGCCGCCTCTTCTTCTTTTTTTACAGTACACATAAAAACCATAATCAGGGAAGCTTAATTAGCCTTGGTCTGTTTGTTCACTACCACCGTCATACCTACTTTTATTAGATCCATGTCATGTGATTTGTACTGAGCATAGAAATCTATAAAAGGCATAAGACCCTAATTAACCACATTAGAAAGAAAACATAAAGACACCAATATTTCTTTTCCATATAGTCATGAATCCTGTTTTTTTTTTTTTCGACTGAAGAACCGGGGTTGAAAATCCCGTTACATCTTCCGTGCAGCTGCTAGACAGGAAACCTTGACTAAAGCAGGTGTGTATGCACGTACCCTGCTACTCTGCATTCTTCTAAACAGCTGTCTCTCCAGTGTCTCCACCTGGAATGTGCCACTGCCATGACACTATGCGAGACTGGAGACATGACTCTGTTTGGCCCCATGTCGGACGTCTCCTGCCTGAGGGGTTTTATTACTCGTTTAGGCCTGTGCTGCACCCATGGTGTGTCCTGACTGCAGGGGCGTTGGTTCACTCGCATTTGCTGTGTGTAGAAATGGATCCTTCAAGGACTCTATGGCATCTTTGACATTTGTTTTAAACCTGCTCTTTGGACAGGTGCTTTTTTTGTTTGTTAAAGTAACTCGGTTACTAGTAACTTTGTGTGTTATGGGAATATGAATAAGGTCTGATAGTAACGCGTGTGTTATAACTCAAGGTGACGATGCAGTTTTTTTTATTCCCTCCATTCCTTTAAATAGTTATGCTGCTGCTTGATTTTTTTTTTTTTGTTGCCTTACATAGCACACTGCACTGCTACAATAGTAAAAGGCACTTTTCAGGCTAATTACAAAGCAGTCAGGGGGCACCCTGTCTGCCCCCCTGTCTGTCCTGTACTGTAGATATCTGTCCCACTCACCTGGCTGTCCGGCGGTCCGTCTTTGTTGTCTGTCTGTCTTTTTATAGGCCTGTTTTCTTGTTCTCTTTCTTATGTTTTTTTCTTTGTCGCTCAGTGTTTGTCAGTCTGATTGCCTGTCTGAATCTTACCCTGCATGTTATTCTGTCTATCTATGTATCTGCCTCTCTGTCTATCTCTTTTTCTGTCTATATGTCTTTGTCAGTTTCTCTGTTTCTGTTTGTCTCTTTTGTTGTCTGTCTGTCTCTATGTTTGTCTCACTGTCTCTTTTTTTTTTCTCTAAGTTTTTCTATTTCTGGTTTTCTTTTTTGTTTGTTTGGTTTTCTACAGTCTAAAAAGGGAGTAATTTTGTTGGGGTTTTATTTCTTTAGTTTTTGTTTTAAGTTTTAGACATATTTCAGTTTGTCAGATGTTGGTCGTCTTGATTTGTGCAGATCAGGTTATGTTTGAGTTTTTGTTAAAGAATAAGCGGAAAACAATTTCATTTTAGTTCCACTATTGGACACAATGAATTAGATAGGAACTGCAGGAATGCCCCTGACTGCTTTGTAATTAGCCTGAAAAGTGCCTTTTACTATTGTAGCAGTGCAGTGTGCTATGTAAATCATTTAGATTTAGCTTATTGAACATTTAGTCTACTTCTGTAGCCAACTGATTGCTGACAGAAGTCATAAGTAAGCAGTCGGTGCTGTTGCCAGGATTATTTAGCTTTAAAAATTTACTGAATGATGGCTGGGTTTTACAATTCTTTACTTTTATAATTATTTTAAAAATTGGCCTTTATTAACTAATAATGTTTTTTTTTTTATATATATATATATAGCTATGAAGCTATGATTGCTTTTAGTTTTTATTAACTAATATTTTTATACATACACACACACACACACACACACATATATATATACATATGTGTGTGTGTGTGCGTGTGTGTGTGTGTATGTATGTATATATATATATATGTGTGTGTGTGTGTGTGTGTGTGTGTGTGTGTGTGTGTGTGTGTGTGTGTGTGTGTGTGTGTGTGTGTGTGTGTAATTCTTATCAGATTGCTTCTAAACATCTGAAAATCTCCTAAATATTGTGATACTTATTGATTTGATATTTTTGTCATATCACCCACCTCTGGTCTTTGTGCATATTCCTCCATAACAGCTGGTAATTTATTATCTACACCTGCAGGTTGGCATTAGCTGGAAATGGAGATGGATGTGCCTCGACCATGTTTCTCCTGTCTCCTGGCTTTCTGGCTTTCTGCCTTGTACAGTAGCTCAATAGGTGCTTCTGGGTATTGGATGTTAAACAATGATGACTATGTCATGAGGGGATGGTGTCTGAAATTTCAAACCTTGATGGTGTTTGGGGAAGAATTCTGCTAAGAGGATGCTCATCTTTGAGTTATTTACCAACTTATCTTTGATAACTGCCTGGTTTAAATAAAGGTAGTTTGTGCTATCTCTTATTATATTTTGAGAAATGGATCCAACTGATAAAAAATATTGTGTGTGGGAATAAATGGATAATAAATGTAATGGAAAAAATATGTATTGGAAAAATGATAAATAAGTAAAAAATAGTTCCTGTTCAGGCCACACCCTCTTATAAGAACTATTTTGAGCTCTAAGCAGATCCGGAGAGTGGCATTATATTACAATCTTACAATGCACATATACCAGTTTAATCACAACCTTAAGAGGTGATAGCTCAGTTGTTCATTTATTGGATTTAAGGTCACAAGTTCAAATCCTAGCACCACCAAGCTGTCACTGCTGGGCCCTTGAGCAAGGCCCTTAACCCTGAGTTGCTGGTTTAGGGCTTCTGCCAAATTCCATAAATGTAAACGTAATTAAATGGCATTAGTCAATCAAAAACATTTAACAACTCTACAACTTAAACAACTTCTAGGGTCTATACAGCACATTTGTTTTCTGTGCTTTTGGAACCTTCTCAACATGAAGTCTGTTTTGTGGCCAGTTCAGGGTTTTTTGCTTCTTTCTGCACCATCTTGGTTTCCTGCATGACTGTGTTTGGAGCTGAAAGTCCCCAGCTCTGTAGATGAATGACTTATTGTTCTAGTGTATGCTTCTGTTTATGCCTGTGTCTTTAACCTCACGACCCCCACAGACTTGTTTTGGAAGGACTGAATAACATGAATTTGTCTTGATATGATAAATAAAGACCCATTTTGTGGAGTGTTGCAGGTTTCTTGAAATCTTTCGCTATCGTATTTTAAGCTGCTATTTAAAACATTTTTTTTTTGCTGGCAATGTACAGTTTGTAAAACCATTTATTTTATCATGATATGTATCATGCACCGAAAAACGCCTTCAGGTGTCATGATGTGGGTTTTTTGTCATATAGCCCAGTTCTTTGTGTATTTTTTATTAGAACAGGTGTCAGAGATGATTTAAATAAGATAAAATATGTCTGTGTGTGTGTGTGTGTGTGTGTGTGTGTGTGTGTGTGTGTGTGTCTCTCTGTTGGACTTGATGTCTCTAATTCCTGTTTCGACTTTGATTTGACATTGATTATGCATTTTATTTAAACTATTAGATTATCTGAATGCATTAAATTCAGTCAAGCTGCTTTCCTTCATGGTTTCCTGCCAGTTTTTCAGAAGTCACCTGTGCGTGTGTGCATGTGTGTGTGTGGTCTCAATGGAAAGAAGCCAGCTTGTACTTGGGATAGTATGCCTCTGATTACATGAGGAATCCTGGCCCAGTTGATGCACCATTGCATGAGTGTTTCTCTGCAGCGCTGAATGCAGCATCATTAGCAGAGGCTGATGGGAAAGAGGGGGTGGTTTGGAGGTGAACATTTTCCTGCATCAGCACACTGCATGGACAATCTGTATAGTCCTCTTGGGAAGAGCTTCAGCAACAATTTTCAAAGTAGGGTTTGTGAAACACAGCCATGGGTCTGTTCTTGTTTTAACTGTTTGTCTTCAGTGGAAATGAATAAACCATTATGTAGCCATTTTATCTACACGTGGCATCTTGTTGTGGTCTGTTGGTGGAATGTACATACAATGCTTTTTATAAATAAACAATAATTTTTTTTTATTATTAGTAAGACATCAGTGCATCATGTCCTGTTTTTACAGTGAGGTAAAACTCTTGTGATTCAAAACTGTATTCAATATCTGTTACATCCCTGAGTGTTTAGTTTGCTAAATGTTTATATATGTTTTCCTTTTCTGGTCAGTTTTGGCATAAGTATGAATCCTGAATATCTGTTGTTTGTTTCTGACAATGATGCATAATAATGATGCAGCCTAACAATTTGTTTCTCTTTCTCTTCCATGTTATCATCACCTCTTCTGCCGTTCTGGATTGTTACACTTCTCAGGTAATGAAAACATTTCCAACTAGTTTGGATTTCTTCAAATAATTAGTTAATAGTGAAAAAGCAGCAGTGATATAACTGTGCAGTTTTTTTTTTATTTTTTTATTTTTTATTTATTTTTTAAAGATTTCCTTTTTACCAGCCAACTGTGTTTGTTTTTCTTGATGTTTGCGCTCCACGTGTACTGAGGGTCAATAAAACAGACTGTCTGGACAGATTAAGGTTTTTAAGGCGTTTCATCAGAAGGAGAAAAATGTGTTGTAACAATATTTGCTGAAAAACTTGACAAAACGAGCTAGCTAATACAGGTGTTGGGTATCATGAAAAGGCAATGTATTATATCTGGTGAACTGTGTTGGGGAGGTTAAATATCAGTTTGAATAAAAATTATTCTTTTTAATAAAGCACATACATTATAACATTGACTCTCCTGCAGTCCTCAAAATGGCAGCAGTTACACAGGAATGAGTCGACTACCTAGCATGCTTGTGGAACACGACATTTAGCAGATATTGAACAGAAACGATGCATTTTTAGAAAAAATCTTTAACAATTCAATCAATTCTCTGCTTTTGAACCAAACAATGGAAATGAAACATACTGTTCAGACACACAGGAGAAGTATGTTAGCTGTGCTTCCTGCTAGTTCACGCTCTAAAGAAACTGTCAGACTTATTGTGCCTGAGGTAATACTTCTGCAGGTCTATAGTTAGAAATGATTCTGGTGTTATTTAGAGTTATTCATGTACAATGATGAATTGTCACAGTCTGATAGCACTAGATTTACTGAATTCTACAAATAACGCAAAACCTTTAAAGAATGACTCATCAAACTTTGCTATTGTTTTTTTTTAATTCCTCAACAACCAATGTAGGTCATACAGAGAGAGTAGTCCACCTGTCTCTCATTTTCAACAGAAAAATACTAGTAACATTTTAATGATTTTATTTTATAATTGCTTATTAAATGAAAGTAATGAATTGTCACAGTCTGATAGCACTAGATTTACTGAATTCTACAAATAACGCAAAACCTTTAAAGAATGACTCATCAAACTTTGCTATTGTTTTTTTTTAATTCCTCAACAACCAATGTAGGTCATACAGAGAGAGTAGTCCACCTGTCTCTCATTTTTAACAGAAAAATACTAGAAACATTTTAATGATTTTATTTTATAATTGCTTATTAAATGAAAGTAAAATAAATAATTTTATTACAATGTAATTTGGTAGAGTAGTGATAAGACTTTGAGGTGAAACTTTTGCAGATCATTGTTTTAAATAAAATAAAAAAAAATCACAAAATTTACTGATTAGTAAAAAATGTTTTATGAGATTTTTTTATTTGGTATGTATATGTATGTGCGTTCATTTTTTTTACATCCTGTATATGTTCAGTCTTTCTCAAATCCTTATATTTGAGTGTAATTCTTGTAATTTTCTCTAGAAGCTGGTACTTTCTGTCATACCTGCTTGTGTATGAGTGCAGTCAGGCAGGCAGTTTAGACTCGGACTAAAAGTATACTATAGCAGCCCTGTGGAGTGATGTACCATTAGTCTTAGCAACAGATTGCTATGAGTAACATCTCAAGAGCCTCATAACTAAATTAATCAGGTAATATCCTGTAAAGACGATCAATATCTAGGCGTCTGTAGCGCCTTGGGGTTTTTCCCAGAGGACTCGCTGACCAGCATAACCACACCATCGGCTCACTCTTCTTCCTGGCTTCCTTATGTGCTTTTCTCAAAAACAGTGCTCTTCCCAATCCTCTTGGCGATCACTGCTAATTACAGCCTGTTACCCCAAGCACTGTGTGCAGTTCATGTTCTCATGGGAAACGTGTTTGTGACTTTAAAAATGGCGTGTTGGAAGTTTGGAAGAAATGTTGTGGCTGAGGAGTTACTGTGTTTATATTACCTCAGAGTTTGTTTTATGGATTTAGTACCCTTGTTGAAAGGATATTAGTTAAATGCAGGGCGTTTGTCGCTTTTAAACCGCAAGAGGTAATGAATTGTATAAAGCAGATTTTATCATCCATGTACAGTGTAAAAACATTTTTTATTTTAATTGTGGTGAAACAAAGAACTATTTAACTAAGGGATAATCCGGTGTGTGTTACACCTTCAAAACCACAAAACCTAAAAAGTAGTGCAATAAGATTACCTTTCCTTAAATGCATTTACAAATAAAGTCTGTATGAGAGATAGAGAGAGAACAAGAGAATGAAGCTGTTGGTGTTAACTCCTTGTGCACTTTTTAACGTTTTCACCAGCTCAACAAATTCATCGTGTCTATTTAACAAAATCGACATTTTCACCATATAAGTTGAAGTGACACACAAACATAATCCATTTAGCTCAGTAAGGCCATTAGGGAATTATTACAATTGCGCTCTCATTCTGTATGCAGCTTACTATACTTACAGTTCTTAATAAGACAGGGCATTAATATTTGATGGTGATTAAACTGACTGGACCTTCCTCTATCTTTCAGCCAATCAGAATCGTGCATTCAGATCGCCAGGGGTATAACAGTAAATATATTGAACAAATCCCCAACATAATCCAGCTTTTTAGTTATTAGGTTTATTTTAAATTTAACATTCACAGTCATTTTTTGGAGCATTGAGAACCATGTTGACATGTTGTTTAAAGGTGAAAGGTTTTTGAGATTCATTTAAAGTCAGTTCAATTAGAATGGCCAATAAATGACAGTCCATTAGGCAAAGAACACTATAAAAGTAAAAAAAACTCAATGACTGCATCATGTAAAACAATTGCTTCCATGAAATGCTTTATTGTCCTCTGTGGGAAAACTATTTGAGAAATTCAGAGGTAAACACACAAAAATGTGCCATGGAGGACATTAACAACACAGAACAGGAGCATCATGAGGATACGTCGGTTTGCATAATATGCAAACACTGAGCAAATAATGCTTTTATTATTAAACACTTATGAATGTAGCAATGTAATGAGTTTATAGATAAATAAACTTATTCTATATAAATGTTAGCGTGTCATAAGGTGAAGGTGGAAATAACATTTGGGGGCTGGGAATTGACCATGGCTCTCTTGATGTAGCACTGAGTCAAGATGACGAGATTAGATGCTGCAGGGTGAGGTGATCTCCAGAGATCACGCAATTTGATTCGATTTTGATTAAGGGCACCATACAATATAAAATCAATACAAAATATACCAAAAGTTCTATCTCCTTTATTATGATCTGCTAACTTGAAATTGTAATGTAAAGAAAATAGAAGCTTGAGGGCTTAAAGAATAATTATCACCCAGATATGTAACATTTACATATGGATCCGAGGAAAAAGAAGTCTACATTTCAATGTTCTTTTTTTTTAGTCATCGTGTATTGATAAATTGGTAAAGAGTTTTCTGAGCCATGTTAGAAAAAGTATATTATTTGTACAGATGTATATTATTTGTACAGATGCTCCCCACCTTACGAACGAGTTACGGTCTGAACGACCGTTCGTACTATGAATTTGTTTGTGAATTGTTTGTTAATGAGTGCACAAATAATAATAATATAAATACTATCAAATAAACACATACTACATACTACAGTTGTAGTAAGTAATAAAAAAAAATAAAAAAAATGTATGAAAAAAAATGTTTTACTTAAATCTAGCTAACACTGGCTGTCCTCCGTTTAGAAATTTTTTTTGACTCCGAAAAAATTTCACTTTGAGGACTGTTTTGATCGTATCCGCGACTGTTTGTAAAGTGAATGTTCATAAAGTTGGGGAGCGTCTGTATATACATTTTATACACATCTGCCACTAGGTGGTTCTATTGATTTCTCAAATCAGATTTGTCAGAAACTGATTAGTAATTTTTTACTAATAGAGGATGGACAGGAGTAGAAATGAGTTTATTAGCGGGACAGCGCATGTAGGACGTTTTGAAGACCAGGTGAGGGAGGCAAGATTGAGATGGTTTGGACATGTGCAGAGGAGGGACATGGGGTATATCGGTAGAAGAATACTGAGGATGGAGCAGAAAGGAGAAAAAGAGGAAGACCAAGGAGGAGGTTTATAGATGTGGTGAAGGAAGACATGAAGGTGGTTGGGGTGAAAAAGGCAGATGAAGAGGACAGGGGGGTATGGGGTATGGTCTGCTGTGGCGACCCCTAATGGGAGAAAAAGAAGTCTAATAGCAGCTCTGATCACCAGTAAATCAACGCGGTGATAGTGTCTGTAAGGAAGCGCGTTTTTCACGCTGATGGGAGGAATCAAAAATGTTGGGACAATGTGTAAAATGTAAATAAAAACAATGCAATGAATTGCAAATCTCATAAATCTATATTCGATATAGATTTATATACACAATAAAATTTTTTAAACTTATTGAGAATTTATATTATCAACAGAATTTTTAAATTGTTCCAGAATTTGTAGCCACAGTCTTTTACAGATTGGTGAAGTTCTACCCATTTTTATTTCTGAGAGACTCTGTCTCTCTAAGATACACTGTTTATACGTGCGGGACATTTAGAACAGTTAAGTAGATCATATCTTTATAAAATTAAATAATAAATGTAAAAGACACACACACACACACACACAATTACATCTGTATTACCCAAATGTTTTAATTATATTTTTCCATTTATAAAATTTTATTTAATCAATTTATTTTGTGCTAATTTAATAATTTACTCAATTTAAGCAATATAATAAAAAAGTGTATTGCATTAATTTGATTGATTAAATCATTATTTAATATTGTTTTATAGATTATTTAACCAAGCAGGCATTTTTATTTAAAATTCTTTAAAAAATGTTAACTGATCTCGGGTAGTGAATAGAAAGGAACGTGTAATCTTGTTATGACAGGAAAATATGAAAGTGAGGAAATAGGTGCAGCGCTAATACCGTTTTTAATGTGGGTGGTGTTATTATCTCCAGTGTTTTAATAAGGATCAGTCTCCTTGCTTTAACCTGTTGCTACATTCTGATTATTAAGAAATCAGGAGATGATTCATATTAAATACACTGGTGTCAGCACCCAGTATATACACATGAATATATGGGTTCATTCACACAGCACACACAGTTAGTGAGAAAAGGGTGTTGTGGTCGGGCAAGATCATTTAAATATCTCTACTTTTTCCATACTTTCTACTTATTCACTGATGTATGCAAGTATGTTATCAGCTTTGCACATCTATGTCTGAATTGTGCATACATACACACACACACCCTCATGCACACACCCGTATAGGTTTGACTCACTGAAAGAGTAAAGCACATGTTCTGGCTCGAGCAGTGACATCATCGTGGTCAAAGTACAGTTCCTGCTCAGCGCATGCTGCTCTCTCAGAGCTACCAGGCTGCCTGACTGACACACATACACACACGCACAAAGCCGCAGACCAGACAGAGAAAACTGACCGAGAAGACCCCTAGATTTCTATAATGACTCCGGACCTTTGACACTTCGGATTCCACAATTGACTCTACGGAAGAATTGAAGAATTTTTTTTGTTTTCATTGAAAGTTCTAACCGCTTTCACATGATCACCTTTCTTCCTTTTTAACGCTTCTCAAAGTTTGAAGTTGCTTTCTTTTTCTGTTTTTTTTTCGCGGTTACATGGCTAAGTTGATATGAGTGCCGCAGCATCATACAGACAATATCTTCAGGACCTTGAATTCAAACGAGGTTGGTTCTTATCTTTAATAGTTAACATATGGCTAATTTGTTAGCACATGCATCAAAATAGACAGTTTCTTTTTGTTTTTTTAACCTAGTCATGTTCAGTAGAGAAAATGGCCAAGCACAGTTTTATTGTCTTACAATGGATTTATTAGTGATGGGTAGAAGTATAGTTTCAGGCGTCTCACTGTGTTAGTATTGTGTTTGGGGTGTCTGCAACAGGACAAACTTTATACCTGTACTTTGTAGCTTTAAACAGTTAAATATCACTGTAGTGTTTCATTTGCTGTGAACAGTTTTGCCTTCCCATAAACAGTATAACAGTTTAACCAAAATATACATTTATTTTCTTTTACCTTTTTTGATACTCAGTAGAGGAAATGAGTTAAGCACAATTTTATAGTAAAATAACGGAAACTATAGCTCCAGTTCGAAACAGTTCATGTGGTTTTCTTTCACAATATACCTTATTATATATAGTTCACCAAAAATATGTGTACATTTGAGAAAGAAGTCTTTATTTCCTTTTGAATGTTGCATTAGCTGTATTATTGTGAGGCTTATGTTAGTGTTAAGAGCTGTTCCAATGTAGTGATTTTGATAAAAAGCCTCTGATACTGGCTTCCAAAATGACTGATGCTTCAGTACTCAAGCAGGTCCTATTTCTGGGGGTAACCTGATTATATACTATAGTTTACTTGTGGTTGATGAAGAGAATTAAAGTTTAGTATAATATAGTATTTGTATGATATTATATCGTGTTAGTGTGGAATAGTGTATATATGCAATGTAGTACATTTGGTATAGTATATGAGGAAGTGGTAACTCAGTGGTTAAAATGTTGGACTTAAAATCAGAAAGTTGAGTTCAAATCTCACCACTGCTTAGCTGCCACTGTTGGGCCCTTTGTTAGAGGCCCTTAACTCTGAACTGCTCAGCTGTATGAATGAAATATTTGTAAGTCTCTTTCGATATGTAGTATTTCACAGTATAGTCAAGTTTTCACATTTAAAATTAAATATAAAAATTTAATGATCACATTTTAAGTATGAATTGGTGACTTGGTATATTATATTCATACTAATATTTCAGAGAAAAGTGTTTGAATCCACTATTGGTACATGTTTGATTGACACTCAGTGAATGTAAGGATTAGAAAAGGGAAATCTTGCACATTAAAGTGCACATAGTAAATCCTAGTTTTGTAACCTTGGCTGAGTTAGCGATTTCTGTATTGGGTTGGGTGTGAATGCTGTATTGGGGCAGCTGTCACCTGTTGCTGTAGCAGACCTAGCCCATTGTCAGCTGTGTTTCTGTAAATTCCTCTCCGCAGGTTGTCACATTTGCTAAGCATGAGTCGAGGTGCCAACTGTCTGGGGAAAAGCCTTTCTCCTGGGCATGCTTTTAGTAAGTGATGTCAGGCTAATGCATCATTGCTGTTTGGGTATTGAGCACAATGCTGTAATGAAACCGGTAAAAGAGGAAATCGGGTTTTTGCTCTTAGGTCAAAGAATCATATAATCCTGCCTAAAGGGAAGTGATTGAGAGGTGTGTGTGTGTGTGTGTAATGTGTACAGTGTACCGCTGTTGTGACTGAGGTGAATGGCTCTGATTTGCTTAAAGGGTGTCACCTCTGCCTTTTACTCTTACCTGTTTGTGTGTGTGTGTGTGTGTGTGTGTGTGTGTGTGTGTGTGTGTGGTCTACTGTTCCAGAATTACTCTTTTAATTTTTTTTGCTATTTGCCTACAATCTCCTTTTATCATCCTAAATGAAAAGGTCTAGCATTTGTGTAATTCAATCCTGGAACATGGGACAAACATTTGGATAGTGGATGGCACCAGGGATGTGTGCTGACCATATGGATAAGAAAGGAGGAGGGGGTTTTAATACCTCACTGTAATCCACACACTAAGTCTATTTTCCAGGCTAAAGCGGCTTTCTAGTGAGAGAGAGAAAAAAAAATAAGTACGAGCTGTGTATTGGGTTTGTGTTTTTTTTTTTTTTACTTATTAAATAACCAACATTTCGTCCCCATTGCTGTAATATTACCTTCCACACTTCTTTGTTAAGATGAGGCACTGATGTTGGAATGTCTGGTCTGTTGCTTGGTGTTCTAGTTCGTTCCAAAGGTGTTCAGTGGGGTTAAGGTCAAGGTTTCATTCAAGTCATTGCTATGCTGGAGCAGGTTTGGGCCTTTTAGTTCCAGTTAAGGGGAACTTGTAAAACGCTGTCTTATTCAATGAACTTTTTGGAGAAAGCTGACTTATCAGTGTGATGTCATGTAGCTGTCCATGTGTCTGTTCAGTTATGGCCTGCTGTCTGCTGACTATACCCTTATTCCGATAAACTTTAAGCCTTACAGTGAGACTTACAAACACCCCTGCATGAATTGAAGCATAATACAAATCTATTTGGAAAGCAATGTAATAGTATTTATTATTTTTTTTTTCCATATTGTGAATATTCAAACACACAAAGAAAATACGTAAGCTATGTAAGTGATTCAAAATCGGAACCCCTCATTACATTATGCTTTTTTATTTAATCCGGTTACATTTTAATATTATTGTATAAAAGGTTTCCTGGTGGTCTAGTGGTTAGTTTGCGGCGCTCTCACCGCTGCGGCCCGGGTTCGATCCCCAGTCAGGGAACCGACCCCAGCCATTAGGGTTGCACAAGCCAGTGCACTATTAGTGCCGGTCCTAAGCCCGGATAAATGGGGAGGGTTGCGTTAGGAAGGGCATCCAGCGTAAAACATGTGCCAAATCAAACTTGCGGATGATCCGCTGTTTGCGACCCCTAATGGAAGAAGCCAAAAGAAAAGTAAGTAAAAGTATGAAAGATTTAGATTAAGATTTGGTCTACATTTTTTGGGTAAGCTACAAGACAGCACCAAGAATCTCAGCAGTCTAAATGTTAGAATGACCAATTTTTCGAAGCTGTCCAAATGGCTGCCATGGGCATTTCTCTTCTCTATAGCAAGCATCCTGCATACGTTTTTTCATTTAAACACAGCAGTGGTGCGTGAGGGGAGGACATGTGGTGTTGCAAAACTCAGAGACGGTGAGGATGAAATTACAGCTAGGTCACCTGTTTGGTGTAAGAACACAGATGGCAGTTAGACTCTTAAAGGCTTGTCATGGAAAGAAACAACCCATTCTCCATCTCTAACATTGCAAAAGGATCCCATGTCTTCTCAGAGGTCAGCATACATAAATGTTCATCCATTCCTCAGACACATTCCTCACAATCTCACAATTCTTTGCTGCCTTGGCCTTTGTTTTTTCAAGGCCAGTTGCAATGGCTCTGAAACAGACTGCATACTTTCACTAAGACGCAGCTACAGCTTTGCGCTTAAATTAGACATAGGACTTGATGTTGGGGTTTGACTGAGATCTTTCTGCTCATAGACTTGCCATTAGACAGCAACTAGAGTATTAAGCTGCTTATCACTACTCTTTAAACACACTATGTGCTCTAGTACTTGTATTCACATTAATATCATTAAAAGATTAAACAGCACATGTCCTTGAAAGTCACAATCTAAGTGGATATCCGCCTTGCTTTGGGCAGTTATGAGTCTTAACGTAGTGTGACGTTTGCCTTAATGATAACGATAAGGTCGCAGGGCAAACAGATAGATGTGGAGGCAGCTGTGGGAGTAGAGAAAGTGAAACGGACACACTGAAGCTCAGTGTGACAGTGTAGCGACAGCGACGTATGCAGTGTTGGAGATAAGAGCCGATGCCAGCGTATCACGATAGCGCCAGCAGGGTGTGGCTGCTTCTGAAGAGACACACAAACAAGGCGAAATGGTCTGACGGCTCTGTTGCGCTCTCTAGAGTCAGAGATGAACCGAGCTGCAGCATTTAGTCTGAGTAAATTTGGTTATGAAAATCAAACCGATTACGTCACTGTGAAGCGTTGACTCCCAAGCACGCCCTGATCCTGTCACTGCAACTGCAGAGCAGAGGAAAGTTCATTCAATTTGGATAGTAGTTTTCACACTTAAGATGTGATCTTGAACCCCTACAGTGTACACACATGAACTCTGAGTATAGTGTTCTTAACAGTAGATTGCTTTCAGTATACTTCCTAATTAATTGAAATTAGCGGGTTGCTCAGGATGATTTACCGTGAGGAGGCCTGTGGTGCAATCAGTGTTCCAGTTCATCTTAAAGTGTTCAATAAGGTTAAGGTTAGAGCTCTATAGCAGGCTACTCGATATCTTCCTCTCCAACCCATGCAAATCATAGACATTGTGATGCTGGAACAGGTTTGGGTCTCCTAGTAAAAGTGAGGGGGGAATGCATCCAAAGTCAATTGTGTGCCTCCAACTTTGTGGTAACAGTTGTTTGTTGAAGAGCTACATATGGCTGGAAATGTGAAGTGTCCCAATACTTTGGTCTGTTGATCCTTGAAGGTGGGGCTGAAATATGGTTGGCTAATTTGGGTAATAGCTGTTGTTTTGATCTCTATCAGAGCAGGTTTTGGATGTCTCTACTTGTACACTGTATCTCTACACTCACATTGTGTAGCTTCTTTTTAATATCTTTTCTATTTCTTGCGTAAAAGGTGTCGGTTTGATAGTTCACTCTCTCTAGTGCAATCTCTCTAATGGCAGAGAGCCTTTTCAGTGTAATTATGCGCTGTACAGTGTGGTGGGACGATGTATTGTTCTAGCTCTGGCAGTGTATATTATGTGTGTGTGGGTGTGAATAAAAACTCGATGCTTGGCCCCGGAACATGGTGAAAGTCGATTCGCTCTCTGCTGACTCAAGAAACGCCATGATGTCAGTGGTCTTGTTTACATCTGTGACTCACGTTCATCTCATCATTCAGTCATGCTTAATCCTTAATTTTTTTGCAGGGTCATTAATCTTGGTGCTATGGAGTTGCAAGCTGCAGTTTGATATAAATCTTTTTGCTGTACTGAAATATCTTGCATCTGATGAGATATGTGTGATGGCTTACAGATTGATTATGGGTCATTAAGGAGTATTTACTACCTTTTGTAAGGTGTTTGCGATCTGTATTGCGAACTGTATTTTGCAATTGTTAGCTGGGAGTAGATAAACAGTCAAAGGGAACTCTTTATCTATTTCATGAAGAGAAGCAATTAAAAAGTGAAAGCATGTATTGATTTTACAGCGAATCAGTTGGTTAAAAAAAACAAAACGGCAATAACAAATAACTTTTTATAGTGATGGTAGAGTGAAAGGATGGGGAGATTCAGGCTAACATTCCAGGCTAAAATTGCCTAATTTTAGCCTTATTTAATACTAAAACTGGGGAACAAGGTGATGCCTCACAGATTCGGTTTGGTACAAATACAGGTAAATGGGTTGGCCATGTCAAATTGCAAAGGAGTGTGTGAGTGCTTTTTAGTTCATTTGCCTCCCATCCAGTGTAAATATACATACATGCACACACACACACGCACACATACAGGTGTGTGCATACAGGGAGGTGGTAGCTCAGTGGTTAAATCATTGGACTTTGGATCGGAAGGTCACAGTTTCAAATCCCACAACCACTGAGTTGCCACTGCTGGGCCTTGAGCAAGGCCCTTAACCATCCCCTACTCAGTTGTAAGTCGCTCTGGATAAGGGCCTCTGCCAAATGCTGTAAATGTACACAGACACACACACACACATGCACTCAAGCAATGCCCATTCTAATCCCCTTCTTTGCTCTGGATCCACCATTTGCCCTGACAAGTGTTTAGTATAGATTAGTGAGTAAATACTATACTATATTACATTTACCACCATGTTAAATTATTTGCTGAGTAACAGTAGTTTTCTTAATTTTTTCTGTTATTTTCAGATTTACAAAGAAACACTATCTCTAAGAATGTAGCTCATTGCTAGCTGAGGTGATCTTGTGTATCTGTGTGTAAAATTTAAAATTTTGCCTTGTTGCTCTAAAGAGAAAGAAGAAAATAAAGGATGTTGCTTGTGGAATATTTGATTTGATTGATTGATTGATTTTTTTTTTGCATCCAGGCATTCCTCTCAGCTCGATTTAATCCATGCTGCTAACAGATCTGCCATGGAATGCTAGTCAGTGTTAATGCTAACTGGCTGTAGATTGAGTAGCAGCTTTCTCTTTTTTTTATCACTTTGGTCTGAATAGGATTAGCTGTGTATGTGTGTGCGCATGTGTATGAGTGTGTGTGAGAGACAGTGGTGCTGAGAGAGATGACCTGTCACTTCCTGTTTGTTCCCTGGCCACTAGGCTGCACAGTTTGTGAGCTGGCAGGAGCTGGAGTACATCTGAATAGTGATGTTTGTGTGTGTGAGAGAGAGGCTGTATATTTGTTTTGGTTGCTGCCTGACTGGTGGGTCCTATGCTTTCGGAGGCCCTTGTTCCTCTCCCTTATATTTCCCCTTATGGCCCCAATGCTTTCCAAATCCCTTTTCTTTTTCTTTTTCCTCACTTTTCTTTTCTTCAAATTCCCACACTCCTGCATGGCCATTTCTTTTTCTTTGTAACCGCCAACGATTTTGATGTTGATGGAGAATGACTCCAAAAAAACCCCTTTCATTTTAGTTCTCCAGTTCGCTCAAATTGTCTACCTTCCATATCAATGCACTTTAACCAAGCCGAAGTCTCCCAGGCCCTAGTGTTCGGGAGTCACGCCTGGCTCGAATCTGGAGTGGCTTATTAAATACGGATTAGTGCTCCTCAACGAACCCCGGTCAGAAACGCTCATTAGCAGTGCAACTGACTGTTTAATAAATGAATGAAAAAAAAGGGAAATGCACCTTCTTAACTTTTTGAGACCCATGAGATCACCAGAGCATGTTGGAGAGTTTTAGCGTCTGATAAAAGGTACTCCAGTGGACATTTCATATCGTGTGTAAAAACCTGTGGATAAAAAGCTCTGGCTCACATGCTGTACAGTCTCAGCTCCTGCATCTGGCCTACATGTATTATTTACTTTGATCCCCTGGACTTTATGACCATATGATAAGTAAAGCAGTAAACAGGATTGACACATTGGCCTTTATTCGTTTAGGTAGGCAGATCTAGGTTTTTTTGGCAGATATAAAAAGCAGGGAAGACTTGGCAGGATTAACATAATCCAGCCAGATTTTTAGTCTGGTTTAGCAATGTTTTAGTGAGTTTTGGATATGTGACTGCCCAGATTGTTTTGTTTTTTTGTTTTCAGACCGTTCTCGCACATATTATTCAGTTTGTTGAGTTAGATTTAGAAAGAAATTTAATTGATACTTCTGGTGAGTTATTTGCTGTTGGGTTTGGTTTCCCACAGCATATAATTTATTGATCAACAACACCAAGCCTTGGCTGAAGAGTCAACAAACTTCTGGCACAAATCTGAATCATCATACAGGCATCTGAGGACACTGGTTGCTCAATGGATGATTTTGAAAAACATTTTGTGTATGCATCTAGCTTTTATTGTTTGTTTGTTTGTTTATTGGTACTAATTGTACATTGCTTGGATTTTGGTCGATCACCCAAGTACATCTGATTCAGCAGGGTTTTATTCATACGGACTACAACGGCACCTCTGAAACTTCTATTAATGTTAGAAATGTGCAGAAGACAACAACATAGACAAGAACCGGTAGCTCTACTTAGTGTGCATACTTAGTCATTACCATGACTACCATCATGGACACGTGAGCAAAACAAACTATAGTTAAATGGAAAAACCCCCACAAGATTTGATCTCTTGCAATTTGCAATGCAGGCACTTGGTTTTAAAATCCTATTTTAGAAATCAATTAGATTGGACCTGCTGGGTGAAAAGTCTAAACGATGATACAAGCTTAACGCTGATTGAAACAGGGCTTTTGGGAGCTTGGGGTCAAGAGACTGAGGTCAGAGTCTAATTGATAGGTTGCCCTGGTGATGATGACCGCTGAAGGAAAATGGTAGCATTGACGGTGATGCTACCACTTTCTATCTGCCCTGTAATAGTGTAGCCTCTGCTCATTCCACCCCTTCTTTCAGCGTTCTTTCTTTTCTCTTAGTGTGGTTTCCCAGCCCCTGACCTGCTCCTAAATTTGTCTCTCTCACGACCCCTTTCTCGCGCCACCCACTTTAAACTGTGATTGAGGAAATCTTTCGTTGTTCAGCTCTGAAGCTGAAAGAGTAGGAATAGAAGCACTCCTTCGCAGCGGAGGTGCGAGTGTAAATCTTGCTTTGTCTCTCGTTCCTGCCATACACAGTGACTTTTTCTGTGCCGTCAAAGAGAAACTTTCTCGTAGAGTTACGGCATTAGCAAAGGGCTCCGATAAATCTCTCCCCTTAAATCACCCGGTGTGTTGAACCGAGGCCAAACCCCAAAGCTGAAGCCCACACCTGTGATGTAACTGCTGTTACACAACTTTCTCACCATCATAGCAAGATAAATCTTTATCTTTGTCTGTTTAGTTGTTAAAGTTAATGAGGTGAAATTTTGTAGTGGAGGTCTGGCATTAGCTCGACTCTTTTAGAATAAAAAAACAGGGAAGGCTTAACATTTGGTCGCAGTTAGCAGATCCCTGCTCTCAGAAACCTGATTCTTTATATGATCCGTTAAAACCTCTCGGATTCGGAATAAGCAATTCGGTATATCTTTAATAATTGTTTCTAAACTTTACCTGTTCTAGGTTGCTGCATGCAGTGCCTTCAAATATATTGAAACATTTAGATTGTTATCGTTTTCGAGACACATACATGTTCATTTTTATTTATATTCAACAAACCAGAAAGCAAAACTACTCAAGTATTGGAATGATTGAAAGAAAGTCCTGTGGAAAGATGAGTCCAAATTTACCATTTACCAATTATGTGAGATAGAGAACATGAGAAAAGATGTTAGTAGACGTTAGTAAAGAAGTTTAATGGTTGGAGGTTGTTTTGGAGCAAAAAAGGTTGGAAACTTTTAAAAAGTATTCTGAACCAATATGACTACCAAGTCAGAAATAAATATCCAACTAGTAATGACCATCCTTGGCAAGTTTTACAAGAGCGTTGCAAAGAATTTCAGCTGAAAGTTTGGAAAAACCAACTATCCAGATGCCAAGAGTGCATAAAGCTTTTATTCTTGCTATGGGAGGATTTTTTATTGAAAAGAAACCACTGTAACATCAAAATTAAATAAAACGTTTGGGTAAAGTAAATCTCTATACTTATAAATTACTTGGCATATAAACAAAAGGAACATTCATGCATCTAACAAAAAAAAAAAAAGATAAAAAAGATTAGGTGTTTCCACACCTTTGATAGGCACATTGGCTATCGTGCCTGTAGAATCTTTACATATTAGTTCAGTAGCGGTGTTCGGAATCTTCATAATATGAACACCCAGTCTAAAATGATTACAGTATCACTTACAGTGGTCATGCTTTTCTGAGTGTGTAATCGCTACTGCATAGGATAAAAAAGGCCTGGGGTGTAGTCAGTGTTCCAGTTAATCAAAAATGGTGTTAAGTAGCGTTGAGGTCAGAGCTCAAAAGCCACTCAAGATCTTCCATCCCACGTGAACCATATCTTCATGCAGCTGGCTTTATGCGAAGGAACATGGTCACGCTGGAACAAGCTTCGGTCTAATAGTTCAAGTGAAGGAAAAATTTCATGGTACCACATCTAAAGACATCCTATACAATTGTGTACCTTTTAACTTTGAGGTAATAATTTGAGGTAGAACCACATATGGTTGAAAAAGTCAGTTGTCCGTACTTTACTTTGTGTACCTTGCCTAATATTATGGTGATTTTGATGATGACTAAACACTAATTGAGAGGTGTGACTTCTGTTAATAAATGTGTAAGAACTGACAATCTGTGACATGAGCTAGCTTACTAGCGGCTGCTTAGCTAACAAGCTAGTTTGTTGAGATGGTATAACTTTTTCCAAATTTCATTTTTTTTTAAGTGGAGTTTTCCGGGAGCATTATAAAAAATTTTTATTCGACATAGTTTGAGTGGTGACATGTTCTGAAGTATTTTAAAGCTGGTTGAACTGTACTGATATATTTATAGTACTTAGAAATTGCTTGGTTGTTAGAGGTTCTTTATTTTGACCTTTAATAGCTCTTAATATAATGTGCTTTTTTTTACAGCCTGCAGTGGAAGGAAAAATAAAAAGCGGTAATTACTGTAAAGAAAGCCGTCTAGTGTGTGGGAGTGATTGCTCCGGCTTATAGGTTTGCTGAGGTGCTTTTTTCGCTGCACAATGGTTTTTTTTGTGTTTCTCAAAACATTTATTTAATTTGCAAACATTCATCCTGTTAACAGGGATGGGTGGCAGAATTAGCACAGACCTAGATTAACCCCGTGCTCCGTTTGTGTATTTCTGACAGGTGGTATCCTGGATGCGGTTTGTTTGGTGGCATTTTCAGCTCTGTTTGCGTGTGAAGTCATTCTGCTCAAAACTCAGACTTCTGTAATCTCTTAATGGCACCTAAGCACATATTCAAACAGGGCAGAAACAGACGTGCTCATTTTCTGTCCACTGACCATGTCTGTGTAGACGCAAACACCTTTCTGCCTGTACCTGCACTGCTTTCCTGATATTTTCTTTTTTTTTTTCTCGGTCCTTGATAATTTTTTTCTTGTCAGCTGCAGCATGAGAGAATAGATCGTAATGCTTCATAGAGCAGTCACAGATACAGTGCTGAAGGGTAGCAGGGTTTATTACAAATTTACTGTAAACTGTAATGTACCTGTTTGGCATTGTTTGGCCAATTCCACATCTCGTCTACATTTCTAATAAGCTTTACTCTTCTGGGAAGATGTTTCACTAGATTTTGAAGTATACTTATGGAGATTTGTGCTCATTCAGCCACAAGTGTGTTAGTAAACTCAGGTGCTGATGTAAGAGAGCTGAGGAGGCCAGCAATTAATTCCAAATGTGTTCAATAGGGTTAAAGTTAGGGCTCTATAGCAGGCCACTCGTGATCTTTCAGTCCCACCCATATGAAGCATATCTTTATTCGTGCACAGGAGCATTTTCAGGTTTGAGTCTCATTGTTGTGGAAGTGAAAGAAACTGTTTCTGCACTGTATTTCTCATCCACCCGTTTTGTTAACCTTAGCAATTTGCCTAGGTTAGGTGATAATTAGTGCTAAGCACATATATAAACATGTCAGGCCTGATTGAGGAAGAACAGACAGGCAAACAATTATGTCATTGTCAGCTTGAATGAGCCAGATCCCTGTACTGAGTCAGCCTTTGGCATCACTGGTATTTTCACCAGTCACGTCCTGTGAGGCGTGACCAGTGGCATGCGTACAGCTGCCGGCTTTCTTAATTATAGGAATGTAGGACTGTGTGTGTGGGACACCGTCCTGATAAAGTTGTACATGATACCAGGCTGCCCTCTTTCTGATCGGTGAGGTGTTGCAGGGAATGTTCAGTAGGTGTTTCGAAAGAAATCACTGAGAAAGTGGCTTTTTTGAGTGTGTCTGTTCGTATGGAATTGATTTGGACACTGGTTTTGGTGTCTTTGTCTGGTCTTTAGACTTCCTCCGATTGCAGCGGAAAAATGATTTTTGTTTTACTGTATGTGATGAGCTTAATTATCTCTATAACAGAATTTTATAGATAGCATGAGTTCTTTCTGCTAGTTTATACAATGATGATCCTTGATGACAGACCTTACTTTTTTAAGTTGTTTGAGGAGGCCTGGGGTTCAGTCAGTGTTCTTAATCATCCCAAAGGTGTTCAATAAAGCTGAGGTCAAAGCTCTATAGTAGGCCAGTCAAGATCTTCATGAAGACCATATCTTCATGGAGCTTGCTTGGGTCTCCTTGTTCATTAAAGGGAGAATTTAATGCCAGCATATCCAGAGACGACATATACAATTGTGGTAATAGTTTGAGAGAAACCCCACATATGGCTGGAACAGTCTGGTGTCCCAGTGCTTTTGTCCATAGCGTATATTTCTAGAAGATCTTGTGAAGGATTTCTTGAAGGTTGTTTGACTGTGCTTTTGGTTACAGATTTGTCACATGTGCTGGAGGAAGAATGTTTAGTGAAAGGATTGTATATCAGGGAGGGTGTGAAGGTCAGTGTGACATTATCAGCAAGCTTGGAGGATTGAGTATGTGCTGAGTCAGCGTACTGAAACAAACAAAATGAGAGATGACACTAAATAGCGAGCAGGTTTAAGAGTTTACTGTGCTAATATTACAGCAGGCGAGTAGAATTTAGTATTGGAGTGGTGTGTGTGTGTGTGTGTGTGTGTTGGTGGGTGTGGTTGGTGCTAGATGGTTCTCATTGCATGAATGGATACATTTACAGTCACTTATTAAGGTTTGAGGCTGTGCAATAACTCTGCATTTCCTTTGCTTGCTTTTTGTGCTTTGGTGTTTTATACTATACTTTCATTTTCTGACAAAAATATCTCAATCAATAATGCTTGTTTTTTTTTTTGTCTTGGTCCTTGTGGCCTGTGTGTCATAGCTTCAGCACGAGAGCTTGGATCTTAATGCTTCATGGAGAAGTCACAGTTAAAATGCTGTAGCGTAGCAGTGTTAACTATCCATTTTCTCACTCAAACTGTAATTTGTAACTTAAAACTGTAATCCAAAAACATCCTTTTAAATTGTATGCCTCCAACTTTGTGGTAACAGTTTAGGAAGGAAGCATAAATGGCTGGAAAAGTCAGGTGTCCAAATACTTTTGCTTCTATAAGGTATATGTGTAATAATTTTGCATGCCTGTCACATTAGTCTAAATTGGCATTAATTGTAAAAGTTTGTGTGGTTTATGCAACTTTAGTGCGTGACCTTATCATTCATAGATGTACCATTATTTCCTGTAGAATTTAGTCAGCATCAGTTATGTTTAGGTGGATGGCATAGTAACCATAGTGGTGAAACTGGGACATGCATAAAGTTGGCACTGTGGTTTGCAAACCGTTTTCTGTTTTGAGCAACAGAAAAAAGGTGCTTGTAGGCTGATCTAAAGGTTTCTGTACATGATTCAGATTTGCTCATTTACACTTTCTTACCGAAATGGAGGTTCTGTTTCAGAGGTTCGTGTGTAAATATGGTGTATATATGTATTTGTTAACGTGTATTGTGTTTTGGTTGGGGAAACCCCTGATTTTGAGACCATGTTATTACACGGAATAAAATTTGAGATGTATCATCTTCGGCTGAGAAACACATGCTTCTGATCTGATTCCAGCCAAGACTTAACATTACAATCTTAAAGCAGCATACTTCTTCATTTCTTTATCGTCCATGTGCAAACCCAGAGTGGAGTTTTTTCCACAGTGAGATCACACACAGACAACCGCAGATTTGTGGCTGTTTTTACTCACACAATTTTTTGCTTTACTTGTCACGACCCGGGGCTGTTTTTTTGTTAGTTTCCTGTCGAGATCATCTCTGTCTTACTCTGAACCTCCTTCTGAAAGATGAGTTTGATGTGACATTCTGGAGGTGACTAGAAAAGCCAGAGAGGACCATGGGTAAGGTGACACTGGAAGTTTCCTCAACTTTCTGTTCTGTTCATATCCCCAATTGTGTATACGTTTACATTGTGTGTACATCTTTTACATTTATCGCAGTAGTTTTGATTTAACAAATGCAAAGCAGCCATATAAATCATTTTATATTAGGAAACACAGACCTCGCTGTTCTCTGATTGGCTGAAGCTGCAGACAGTTATTAATTATTCAAAGATTTCATTCTTTTTATTTGTTTGCCCACAATAATTTCTAGTAGTCGTGCAATCAGATTCTGCATCTCTGCTCATTTTTCATGCGTTGCTTGAAGGGCTTTATACTCACAATTTATGCACACCTTATATACATATCATAGCAACATATAACCTACAGTGCGCACTATAAATATAGTCACTCACCTAATAAAAGTTTTCTTTGTAAATATTTAACTTGTGTGTAATTTGATTTCCTTTAGGAAAAAATAAAGATGGCTGCCCAACGATTCTTAATAAAAATAGTCACATCACTTAAAACATTGCAGTTCTCGGTTCAGATTGAATAAAAAAAAAAAATTTCTAATTGCTTGTAGTAGAGGTCGGCCGATTAATCGTTTTTATCGATTAGTTGTTTGCTGAACCGATCGTCTATCAGCAAAAATCCATACCGATTCCAGCCTCCAGAGGCGAATCACTGATACCACGTGCTGTTCGTTTTTACGATTTATTAATCGTAGAATTATAATGATGTATTAAATATTCATATTTATTTCCTTTAGCATGTTTTCATGATTCAGTTCTGTTTTTTTATTTTTGTAATAAAGTACAGCACTATTTTACATGGAGTGTAAAAAAAATATAAAAAAAATTATCAAGTATTTATTTAAAAAAACTATCGGTTGATTAATCAGTTATCGGGAAGTACCATCCAACATAGCTATTGGTATTGGTAAAAACCGATATCGACCTCTGTGACCCCTCGCGAGTAACAAAGATCTGTGAGGTTTTGACTCCTTTTGATGGTTCCTTTTTCAAGGGGAATTGTACATGTACTGTAGTGTAAACAAAAATTGTGATTTCCTTGTCATAAATGTTTTATTTACTACTTTAAATGAAGAATACAATAATAAAATAGTTTTTCAAACATTTGTATGTAATTTATTAGTACAAACTGTTTTAAAATGTTACTCCGGACTATCGAGCCGCTCGCGGGTTCAAATTAAAAGCCGCAACTTATCGAAGTCACGAATGTCAATGTTGCGAGTATTGAGGTTTTCACTGTACTGTGTATTAGAAATTGTATAAAAGCTCATTGTCAAGCCCCTGAGCAAGGCCCTTGATCCTTAACTTCATGTTCAGTTGTGTGAAAGACATAATTGTAAGTCACTTTAAATAAAGCTGTCTGCCAAATAGCTGTAAGGGTTTATTATATGTCCCATATCAAGCACCACAGGAGTCACTGGCCCAGTAAATTGCCAAAAGGTTTATCGAATGCAGATATCGTTTATCTGCATTAGAACATTTTCCGGCATGTCCGTGTTTACGCATAGGGTGGTATTACAGCAGCTAGCAAACACTGAAGCATCCCTTTATGCACAAGTAGCTCAAGCACACATTCAAACTTGAGCTTGAGCTCATGTGCTTATGAGGGGAACATTTGGTCTTTGTGCTATTTGTCTATATTTATGCTATATTTAAAACGGAGCATAGACGAATGTAGCTAGCAAAGCATCACGACTCAAAATCCACTGGCTTTGGGCCATACTTTCACCATACACTATTTGTTGTCTAGAAAAACCAATTCGGAAGGCCAATAAGTGTTTGTCCTCCGGATAGGTGAGCTGCTGTAAGTATTGACAGAGGTGGAAAATATTATGCAGTTTTTTTTTTAATCGTGCCATCTGTTTGGTAGCTATTAGCTAGCCGAATGTGACGTGTGTAGCTGCCTATTTACTGCTTCCCACTAATGCACCAGAATAACCTATTAATACAGCCTACATATTCACACACGCATTTTGGTGCATGACCAGTGTTCAGATATAACGACAGTCATTTTTGGAACGAGTTATACCCAGTTATTACTTTCTTTCTGCTTCTCCCGTTAGGGGTCGCCACAGCGGATCCTCCTCACGTTTGGTTTGGCACATGTTTTACGCTGGATGCCCTTCCTAATGCAACCCTCCCCAATTTATTATACCTCAAAAATGTTCAAACTGTGAATCAACATATTTCTGTGCCTTCTTCGCCTTCTTTCTACCCATTACCCCATATCATGACTAAGCCCCCCAGGCTTTTATAAAGACAGTCATCATGAGCTATTGCATATGTTCATGTATAGTCCACCATCACCAGGGGCTACTGCAGGATTACTAGCAGCTCCAGACCTAAGAAATGCACGTCTCCCTGCTCTGTGTCCTGTCACATACAGTAGTTGCTGTCAACCACCGAGTGCAGTGACAGGCACTGTGACCAGGACAGCGCTCTGTAACGTCTCCTGCCCATCCTTATATTCCATTAGCACACGTGAGCATCACACCCACTTCAACACCATTTGCTACTTTAAGATGACTCGATGGAGGCAGCTGCTCTCACCACACGCCGAAGACGGGGACGGGGACGGGGACCGCACAAAATATGGTAGTGAAGGGAAATGCGCACTCATAGCAACTGAGATACACAAGTATAAACAGAGAGGCATATTGGCAGGCTCATGTGCAACCGCACACCGAGACACACACACACACACACACACACACACACACACACACACACACACAGAGTGGTGTTCAGTGAGGCTCAGGAAGGTAAACTGTGAGCATAGATTTTTGTGAGCATCCCTTTATTTTCCTATTTTAGTCATTTTCTGTGACTTCTAAACTCCAGGCACTTGCTTCACAAGAAAGGAATTCATTTAAAGTGTGTGTGTGGGTGGGGGTGGGTGTGGATGAGAGGTGTATGAGAGAGGAGAGGGAACTGACTCAGTGAGGATGATGCAGCTAAAGAGTTAACACATGCAGAGCAGAATAAAATTAAACAGAAACTACAGTGACGGTTAGATCCTCTTTTCTTCTCCTGCATTTGTTCAGCGAAACGTTCAGAGAGAACAAGGACATGGACACGGTGCTCTGTGCATCGTGAACTAACAATACACAGGGCTTCGTGCGTGCCAGCTCCCGGTTATCACGGTTCAGCTGTAGTTCAGGAGATTTACGTGTGTGTAAGTAAAGCGGGTGAGCGACGGTGATGGAGCTGTCGAATCCAGCCCTGTGGACGTCTATGCTGTTTGTCACTGTGCATTTCGTTACCGCGGCCGGCGTGTGGCTGTGTTGCAGACGCCGGATCAGACGAGCAGCTGCAGCTCTTAACGGTACACTTTTCGGTCTACATGACTCTGTCTCTAACACGTTTTGCCAGTTCCACGCTAATTTCCTCTCTAGGTCCTTCCTCTTCCTCTTCCTGTGGCCTCCCTGACTGTTATCTCAAATGACTTACTGCTAAATTTAACTATAGATGCTGCTATTAGACAGGAGAAATTCTGCTGTAGTACCTGAGTTTCTCTGAAATCGCTGTGTGCTATTTATAAATTGGAGAACTTTTTCATCTCTAACTAAAACATCCTCTCGATGTCTAATTTCTACACGGAAAGTCTGAAAAGTCACCACGGCTGCTTTAAAGCATCAGCAGTAAACCGAGTCACACATTAGAAAGAGATTCTCTGTATATTAGTAACTTTTCAGAAACCACATGTTAAATGTTGCTGGATTCTTACTAACAACAAAACAAACATTGATGATTATTTTTTTTCCTTCATGCTATAGCTGAAATAGAGGGGAGATTCTATATAAAGCCATTTATTCCAGCATTTACAGCTTTTGACTTGAAACTCAAGTTTTGACTGTAAAGTTGAATGCAAACAGTTTAAGCCAGAGGTTCCCAACCACTGAGTCACGTCCACGTACAATACAGTGTGTGTGTGTGTGTGTGTGTGTGTGTGTGTGTGTGTATGTGTGTGTGTATATATATATATACACACACACACACGATTTAGCACGCATTTTCATTTGACCATTTTTATTAAAAATGTAATTAAATTAAAGAGGCGAAATCTAAACTTTCAATGCAACACACATTCATTCACATCCTTTCTTTACTCAGATATATACACACACAAAAAAAACTTCACCCAATTTTCTTTTTAATCAGTAAACATTTGTTTTAGTCTCAAGTCTCAACTCAAGCACCAAAATCTGCCCGTGTGGAAACAGCAAATTAAATATTTTAATTGACAACCCATAAATATATCTATATATATAGCAGCAGCAAAACGTACATACACACCTTCGTACTACACCAGCATGCCTGACAGAAAGTGTTTATTAAAAACTGCTCTGTATTGTACAGGATGAAGCCTCCCCTGGTCTAAACCAAGTCCAAACCAACATGCTTGAGTTTATTGACTTCATTTCGGGTTTGTTTTCCACCAAACGACAGCTTTTTTTAAAAAAATTTTTATCATCAATAGACAGTGTTAAGTACTGCTACAGTACATTTTCTTTTCGATTGTTTGGGGCACATTTGATTTGGGAAAGTATAGAGACAGAATAATAATTGTTTACTATCGGCAATTAGGCTACATTTAACTTTTATATGTTTAGCACTTTTATCAATACACATTGTCACAAAGATTTTAAAGAAAATTAGATTCCTGTTAAACAACCCAGACATGAAACCCTCAAAAAGCTCCTGCAGGTGAGATTATCCGCTGGAGAAAAAGAGTTGGACATAAAAGGTTTCAGGATGTGTATGTAGGACCAGGAGAAAGAGGACTGTCAACCTTCAGGTTCTGGTTGAAATCATGAGGAATGAAAGATGATAGAAGTGTCAGAAAAATGAGGGAAGAAATGTGACATTATCCAGCCACCTGGCCCTTTTTTCTTCTCAGCAGGAAAGCCTGAAGAGCACCAGAGCCCAGGTGCTGTATCTTGCATGTGTGTGAGACAAAAACAGAGAAGTGTGATATTTTAGGTGACTTTTAGGTATCAGTGTAGCGCCATCTGTGGGCTGCACAATGAATCAGTTAGAGTTGAATCTGAATCCTAATGCTCATGTTCATCTGTTGTAGATGTGACTGTTATACTTGTGACATTTGCTCATGGTGCTTTTGTTCACTCTTCTAGAGCTTCGCGTTCATATACAGTATATCAGAGACATTTATTTTGCATACTGTTGTGGCATCTGTATTTCTGTATGCTTATTGTGGTTTTAATTTGCTGAAAGTCAAATAGTTTATAAGTCAAAGATTTAGTTATTGAAGGTTTACTATATTTACACTGAAAATATTTCTTATAATTATATTTTTTACTAACTTTTTCTTCTGTTGGCTAGATAATTGTAATAAATGATAGAGCAAACCCATACCCACACTGTGTGTCACTAATATTGTGTGTGTGTGTGTGTGTGTGTGTGTGTGTGTGTGTTAGTTTAAAATAGTAATTGGGAAATAAAGAGCCCAAATTATGCATTTGTTTTTGGTTATTGAGGATAATGTAAAGGTTTAGATTTAGTTGGTTGCAGCATTTATTTGCTCCATGAATAAGTGTGTATGTGTGGGTGCGCGTGTGTGTGTGTGTGTGTGTGTGTGTGAGAGAGAGAGAGTGCACAGTTCTGTACAGTACAGATTATTATTAGCTACAATAGGAAGTAAAACACTGGGTCATTCTGGGTGGAGGCAGCAGCTGTGTGTCATTGTGTGTGTGTGTGTGTCATTGTGTGTGTGTGTGTGTGTCATTGTGTGTGTACTTGTTTAAGATGTACAGATCTAAATGACTTTTGTCTTTCTGGACTTTCAGACCATCTATTTGCTTGACCAGCCTCGAGTGTATTCATTGTGTGATTGATGTGATTTTCTCATCACTGTGTGTCACTGTTCAGCTCTACTCAGTCTGAGCTCCGAGTTTGATCACAGCTTTGTTCAGTGTACAGTGTGTTACTCTGTATTACTGCTTTATTACTTATAATACTCTCACAACTCTGCACCACAGCAGTATTCTCATTTCTGTGAGTGCTGGTGTTCGGCTGTGTTTCAATAAAGATTCTGGCCGGTGTGAAATGAATGTACGGAGATTTGTCATAGAGTCTTCGAGCCCTAAACTGTAAAACTAGACACACTTTTGTTCTCCAGCATTACTTTAGAAAGGAGGAATACGCCCAGAAGACTCACTGTACTGAAAAAGCTTGTTTTAGTGACAGCATTTTCCACATTTAACCACAGTGAGGTGGACCATGGACTAGATTTTAACTCCTGGCACTTTTTGTTTATATATAGATATTCTTAATTATTTGCAAAAAGAAAATTCCAACAAAATGAAGAGTTGAAGAAATTGAAAAACAAAAGCAACCCGATAATGTTATATTTCTTAATAATTCTCAAATAAATATCTTTAATAAGGAGTAAAACAAAAAAACAGTATGATTGGACTGTACGGACAAAAATATTGGGACACCTGACTTTTCTAGCCATGTGTGGTTCTTCTTCAAACTATTAGCACAAAGTTGGAGGCACATACTTGTATAGCGTGTATTTGGATGGATTAGGAGACTCAAACCCGTTCCTGCATGACAATGTGTGCACAAAACCAGCTCCATGAAGATATGCTTTAAATCAGTTGGAGTGGAAGATCTCCTAGAGCTCTGATCTTAACCCTACTGAACACCTTCGGGATGAATTAGAACACTGACCGCACTCCAAGTCTTATCACTCTACATTACCAGACTTTACATTTAACACCCTTGTGGCTGAATAAGCACAAATCTCCATAAGCACACTCCAAAATCTAGGGGAACATCTTCACAAAAGAGTGAAGGGAAATGTAACAGCAAATGGAGAGTCAGAACATATAGGCACATAAACTGCAAAGTATATATTGTGTTTATAAACATGCCTATTATTAATAATAATAATAATAATAATATAACAGTTATAATATATTGACTGGTTTCAAGCTTTCAGAAGCATCTCTATAGAGTCTGCAGGAACATAGTAGAAGCGCTGCTGCACATGTCTCAGCATTAATTTGATTTCATTCTTCTAATCAGTGGTCACAGGGAGCACAGTTGTAATAGAGGCTAATTGGATGATGGAGGCTGGTTGGCGTGCAGAAGCTCAGCCAATAACAGAAATTCATCCGCAGCTGAACATGAGCCATCTGTCTCTCTAGGCTCACTCTGTTCTCAAACTCAGCTCAGCCTGCCTCTCTGTTTCATAACATCGCCGCCTGATCGGAAGTTCCCTCGAACTCCCACAGGTTTCGCTCATTCTGGTGCTCACAAAGGACAGTGTGGCAGGAGGGGGGGGGGGCGGACGTGCACGGTGCCAGCCTCAGAGCGTCACTACTTACACAGTCGGAGAAAGGGGGATGAGAAAGAGTGATACCGAAAACACAAACCCAAAACTAGCATGGATGAAGGAAGGATGTGACGGAGCAAAACTGGATAGTGGAGTCCAGGCTCCCGAAAGAGATTAGCGGAGATAAGAAGGAGGGAGAAAGAGGGAGGGAGAGGTTTAACCGTGCTGTGTGGTATTAGCTCTGAGCGTAAGCTCTGATATTTATAGTTCGGAGGGCTGCAGGAAAACAGAGCTACGCAACAAGACTTGCACACAGAAGAATTCGGGGAGAGGTGCACCGCCACAACGACAACAGCAGCAGAGACAGTGGACAAGAGGACGAAAGAGGGAAAGGAATCAGCAGGACGATGGAAAGCGTGACGCTGTTCAGGGAGAGGAGGAGGGAGTGACGATGCAGCACTGGAAGTGGGAGTTTGTGTTTGTGTGTTTGGATCAGTCGACCTTTGAACTGTGACTGATTAAAAAGGCACAGGCCAAACGTCCTTCCTGAGTGGCTTCTGCTGATTGACTCGTCTGTGACCATTGTGTTGTGATTGTGTGTGATGTTCTTGCAAATTGCTCTGAGACTGAGACTTCTCCTGTTCTGCTGACTCTCTGATTGTTCAGTGGTTTTATTGATTAGTTCAGTTTGGAAGTTGGGAAATCACAGGAATCCCATACTCAGTTTCATATCCTTCCTTTATAATGGATTCATTTGACTTACAAATGGGGTGAAACTTATAACTGGTGTAATTCCAATGACAGAAGGTTCTCAGGGGCCCCTGTTTTTTATTTTGATTTTTTACTTACTCCAGTGTCCTTGGTCTAGGACTTTACGTGGAACATTTCAGAGGCGGAATTGTGGACAGGAAAGTGCAATTGGGTCATGCAATATAAGAGCAAATGCATTTTGAAGTTGGAAAGGAGAAGACACATATACAGATCCATGAAAAAAGAAACAGGATTTCTTGCTTCCTATACAGGGATCCTGTGGATTATAGGATTTTACATACAAGCTGCACGGGTTCTGTTTGAAGGACCAGTTTGAAGACTGTGGAAACCTGATCAGATTTGCATGCTTTTACGACTTTATCTTTAAAAGCAATGTATTATATAAGAGTATAACATTCTTATACCATATCATGCAAAGAAATGTATTCTCTTCCATCTTTTCCTCCTTTTTTGGGGAGCAGATTGAGAATCCTCAGTGTTCAGGAGTTCCCAGAAATCCCCATGTTTTTCTGGTCCTTCCCTCCTGAGTGCTCACTTTCACTTTTGTTTTTGCTTGCATCACTGCAGCAGAGCTTCACACACACACACACACACACACACACACACACACACACACACACACACACCACACCACACCACACCACTTCACACGTGCTGTATTAGATGCAGAACATCAGAATTTGCCTGCTGTTGATTTGCATTTAACTGTTATTAAGTCAGTGGCGTCCTAAAAGTCATCATGAAAAAAGGACATATCCTGCTCCTGCTTGACTGTTCTTTTGAACTTCCTTATGACTTCCTTGTGATAAAGGAAACGATATCACACCCTAGAGCGTAAAAACATTGTCCTTCTGCTTTTTTTTGTTCATCCTTTCAGCCTGACTTGTCTAGAAGGTTCCACAGATAGTGATTCTGGTGAAGTGATAAGGTTCTGAGTGAGGTGTGACGTGAGAGCGTACATAATTTTTTCTGGGTAGAGCAGTGTGTGAAGCCGTGCTGACGAGGCTTTGAATGTGGAGGGAAACTCTAGACCTTGGTGGGGGAGGAGCTCTCAGTCCATGACACACACACGTGGGAGCCAGAGTGTCAAGTCTGCCATGGCAGCGACTGCGAGTTACACACTCACCAGTTTTCCCTCAGGTGCCGGGATTTAGCTTGAGCTCAGATTTCTCTTCGGACCTTTCTCTGGAGTCGATCGGATTAAAGGAGGACATGGTTCAAGAGGAAGAAAATGAGGAAAAGGTCACACATTCTAAACTAAAAGAGGAGTAAAAGCAAAGCAAACAGGGAAAGAATGTGGCCGGACTACTATAATGAACAGAGACTCAATGCTCACCTGCTCACGCTCATGTGCTGCACAGGTCAGTTCCTGTATGTGGGTGGGTTCTCAATCACCACGTGTGCGAGTTCCTGATCACGTATGTGTGGGTCTGATTGGTGATTGGTGTTGGTTGTTTACAGTAAAGTGTGTGTGTGGGTTGCTGTAGCACTATACCACAATGGCTCCCTGTATATATAAAGGAACGTGTGCTACTCTGTGGCTGTCGCTCCAGCTGAGTAACCGACTTGCCAACGTCTTTGTATTTATTATGGTCTATGGTTATATTTTGGGGAACAGGAAGTTCTTGTGTAACAAGTATTGAGTGTGTCGCACAAAATAGTAGATTCACAGACGGAGAAGCGTGACTCTTGAATGTTTGCAGGCAGTGATTTAGGGGTCCAATCAGATTTGCTTTTTTTTATTATTATTTGATTCACTGATATAGTATGTTTTGGAGAGTACAGATCTTTCACACAAACCCAAATAAGGATTATATTAATGTTTGTTGTCATTGTGGTTGATTTTTTTTGAATAGCTGAAGCTCATAAGTACTTCTGAGAACTTGGTATAGGGTTAGAATCAGCTACCGGTTAAAACTTCGTGTTATTTCACAAGTGGGCGGAAAATGGGATTGGGATATCTGTATTTTTACAAAATTTATTGTTTGATCAGATTGAGCTGAAATCACTTTTGAATCAGTTTTAAACACCAGACTTACATACATTATTAAATATTGTGCGATATCCGTTAATTAAACGTTTCTTAAGTATAAATTGTTACGCCATGATTAGAGATATGGGTTTTGCCGATATTTTGAATTCAAGGCAGCCGATTTATGATGACGATAAGTTTGGCCGATTTTCTTTTTCCTCCCCTTCATATCTTAACATATAATAGTTAATGAAGAAGAAGTGATGCAGAAAATTGTTAAAATTAAACATTTATTGAACAACAAAGGCCTCTCCATTTAGTGCACTTGTTTCGGTTCCTGAGTCTGCCTGTAGCCTAAACTACAGCTGGTTGGAGGTTTACCAACAATATGGTTCCAAAAAGTTACTGACATTCTCTATATAAAAATGTTAATCACATTTTCTCTCCAAAATTATTCTTATTCTCTCAATGAAATAGATAAGGCTAGTTGAAGAACGAATGATAAGAACTTGAATCTCGGGACACACTCTTGTATTTGCAACTTAGCCGACATAAGGGAATAAAAGCTACAGGAATTTGTTAGTTATGATCGCGGCATGTGGAAATACTGCCTGCTTTATATAGTCACAGTTCTAGCTTTTCCGGTCGACTTATAGTCATGATGTCATACTTCTTAACGAAAGCATTGACATTTTCCAGACATGCATTCTACTCTTGTGCTGTGTTTTCGTTAGAATTGTAACTATATTAACCTATCAGATGTTTTGTAGATGAGACGTTTGCTGACACTGAGGTAAACTTGGTCCCTGAGGTAAATCTGTTGTAGTAGAAAACAAGTAGCTACTGTAAACCGTGTTCTTACCTTGGATTAATAAGGAAAGGTACCCAGCTAAGGGTTAATTTTCATTCATAACTTTGACTGATATCATACTCATTCATTCATTATTTGCTTAAGCGACTCTTTGGTATAAATAGTTAAGACCAGATCAAACCTGAACCAGTTTTTTAAATTGTGAATGAACAAATCATTATATTGAGATTTTCAAATGTACTATGCAGTCTAAAGATACGGCTACATGATGTATTATAAACCTGTTTACATGATGTATCGATTTATTTAATGTTTTATTTACTTATTTCTTTTTACAATTGATTGTAGATAGCATTACAAATTTCTCGTAATTTTTTGCGATATCAATGTTACGGAATAGTTGCGTACATTTACACGCAAAAGTACTGACTTCTCGACAGATTTCAAATAGAAAGACTTTGGCGTGCATTGTTTTGTTTTTATGAGGACGTAGTAAACAATGGTGGTACTCTGGATTTACTATGAATAGTAAAAAAAAAATAGTGGATGCTCAAAATGGCAGGACTGATTTACTGCTCTTGACTGAATTGTTAGTGTTTTACATATTGAATTAATGAGCACATTGTCAGGGTAAAAGTAACCCGTGGTTGCCATTGAAGTCCCACTGATACTTTCATGAAAGCCGCTTTTACGACGACAAACCAGTTCAACGTTTCTTCCGGTGAAAAACTTGCAAATGCATGTGTTGCAATCTGCTGTTCCCTGTGTGTAAATGTGTGTGAATTATTCGGGTGTGTTGTTTGCTTATCCTTTAAAACATATCCCCTGTTCTATATTTATGAACATTAAATTCTTTCGTTCCAAAATTCTGTTTTGCAAACCCAAGCCTCCCAATGCGTTAACTAATAAACCGACCGGTGTTTGATGGGAAACTAAAAAAGATAAATATGCACAGTGCCCATGTTGACCCTGAGGGAGTTTGTGAGTGTGATGTAATGTATGCTCTTATCACAGAAATGAAGTGGGTCATTGAGACTTTATGCCACATGGCCTCTCTATCGCTAAGTTGTTATAGCGACTCCATCAACTAAGCAGCTTAACCAGTATGCCCGGGAACTAGGAATAAAAGAAGGTCTGGGATGGATGAAATTTACATTTAATCTCTTGTGTCACTGTCTATTCTGAGCCTGGCTGCCTGGCTGCCTCACTGCGCTGGCGTGTTGATGCAGCACTGTAATACTCTGACCTGCCCAATGTGCTCTGTGGGTTCACACAGGTTTTTGGAAATACATAATTTTTTTAGGTGCGTGTTGCAGGCGGGCAGATCCTTTACCCTGTTCTGCAATTAAACATTGGAGTACTTGCACACGCATGTGTCTTTTTCCCCTCTGTCAGATTACCAGTTGACATCTGAAATGATTGTCTTTTTAGTAGGTAACCAACACTATAAAAGCTTCACCCAAATCCCATATTAGTAATGTTACCTTAAATTGCACATAAATGCGCTGCCTTGTAACCATGGTAACATACAGTCCACTACAGTGAGAAAGTTATAAGATGATTTTTGCATGCTGTTTGAGTTGTCGTTATGGATTCGGGGGTCAAGGTTTGAGATAAGTTTGGCAAATGAGAGGATCTTGAGAAATTTACAAAAACAGCAAAAGGTATTAACACCAACAGCTTATTATCAGATATAAGGCACAGACACATGCACACAATTCAATTTGAAGTGTGCGTTTAATTTAATAGAATGTGTCCTTGTGCTTCATTCTCCCTCTCTCTGTTTTTCTATTTCTCTTCCTCTCTGTCACCCTGTTTCTCTCCCTCTCTTTTCTCTGTTTCTCTCCCTCTTTCTTTTTGTCTCTTTTTGTCTCTTTTTCTCTCTATTTCTCTCCATTTTTTTTCCCCCTCTCTCTCTTTCTCTCTCTTATTCTCCCTCTCATCTCTCTCTCTCTTTTTGTCTCTATATTTCTCTCCCTCTTCTCGCTGTGTTTCTCCCTGTCTCTCATTTTGTCTCTTTGCCTTCTTTCTTTCTTTCTTTCTTTCTTTCTTTCTTTCTTTCTTTCTCCCTCCCTCCCTCCCTCCCTCCCTCCTTTTGTCTTTTTCTCCTTCTCTCTCTTGTTTTACTCTATCACTCTCTCTCTCTCTTTGCCTTCTGTCTCTTCCTCTCTCTCTCTCTCTCTCTCTCTCTCTCTCTCTCTCTCTCTCTCTCTCTTGCTTGCTCGCTCTTGAAAAATGTATTAATACTCATTCACATAAATGTAATCTTATTGCACTGCATTATTGTAGCGTATGGGGCGTATGAGTTCTGGCTCGGTGTATATGCAGTCAGTTTTGCAGCGCAAAAAGTAAAATCTTTAACATGTCGATGCTGGCCGAAGACTTTGCCTGATATGAAGTTTATAACACTATTCCCAGTTATTTGCCATGAATGTGTATCACACACCCAGCCTTGGATTATCCATTACATATAACCTTCTTCAGCACACTGAGCTTCCTGTAGCTCATCTGTTGTATATGTATGTGTTTAGATTTTCATAAATGCTTTGATAGTGTACTCAGGGACTGAAGGTAGTCCTGGTCTAGGTAATGAAGTGTGTTTTATTCCTCACACAATTACATTTTTCACAATTACACCCGGTGTGAGATGGAGATGTGCAAAGTTTGGCTGATGAGTCTAATTGTCCCATGCGGAGATGTTCAAGGTCAGTGAATATTTAGGTCATCTAAAAGAGAACTGAGAGTCCCTGATCAAAATGATCTATTTTTAACTTCCATCAAGTTCAATTGGATATGGCGAATGTTGTTTGACAGGGAACTTGTTCACAGATGGCGTGATCAGAACATTCGTATGGCATCATTCGCTGGAAAATCTCCCTTACTGTATATTTTTATATTTTTAGATCTTGGTCTGAATGCAAGAAAGTCTCTCTCTCTCTCTCTCTCTCTCTCTCTCTCTCTCTCTCTCTCTCTCTCTCTCTCTCTTTGTCATTCTAAATAGTACACAATAGTGACACTGCAGTTCTCATACCGTTCCAGCATTAAACTCTCTCTTTTTTTCTCTCTTTCCTTTTCATTATCCCTCCCAATCCCCCCCTCTTTATCTGTTCTCCTTCGCAGATGAGCGAGACAGGGTGCAGAAGAAAACCTTCACCAAATGGGTCAACAAGCATCTTATCAAGGTACAGTCCAACATGGTGTGATGTTTCTATGGCGTTTTGCTTTTAATAGAAATGAACACTGACATCACGGACGTGTCCGATGATTAAAATGTGTGGAGTAGATGTGTGTTCAGGCTTCAGGAGTGTTGATTCAGATAAACTGTTTAATAAATGTGACATGAACAGGATATTAGGGGGAACATGACATTTAAAGACATATTTCAATCCAGCCTACACTGTCCAAGTTAAAGGTTTGAACCTGGTAATGCCTGCGGTATTAAATGTGGGTCAGCTGGAATAAAAAGTAGCACAGTTACAGCTTAGCATCACTACATGTTTGGGTGTATGGGCGAGGTGTATACACTAATCAGTTATTGTAGACTGAGAGAAATTAAGTTTTTTTTAGTCATGTAACGCGGACCTGTAAATCATTCATCTCAAAACAGACAAGATGGCGGATGCGGTTGTACTGCAGTCATTGTGCCTGCTATCCAATTTAATAGTGTTGTAAAAAATGAATGTCACGTCATACAACCTTCACTGATAAGTGCTTCAATTCAACGAGACAAACAGTGTATATACGCCTCATGGACAGGACTCGTGACCAGAGCTTATTAGGTTTTTTGCATGGACAGTACAGAGATTTTAAAAGTACCTACACATTAATCCTGACAGATAATTTTACAAACACTCTGAACTTCTCGTTTCTAACGTTCTTTATTGTTTTTTACTGTTTCTTTACTCTTTCCGTGTAACATTTTACGTTTTATTATTTGTGTATTGGCATAAAGAATTAGAAATTGTTTTACTCCATGGATGGAATAACAATGGTTTAACACAGCTAGCTATTATTTGGCTTATTGAAATTGTTGCATAATTCTTCATTTGATTCATGTTGATTGCTTTGTTAGCGGTATTTGTGCTGTAGTTTCAGAAAAAACGCTTAGCTTAGAATTTCGTCATGCCCAAGTTGTCGCTTGGCATTATTGACCAGCATAGTAGCATGATTTTTAAATCAATCCTCAATGTCCTTCTAAGATTTTACCCTTCAACAAACCTGTTCCAGCGTAGCAGTGCTCCTGGGAACAGCTCCATAAAGTTACGCTTTACATAGGTTTGAGTGTGAGAGCTTGCGTTACCTTCGACAGGGATCTGATCTCATCTACACCTACATCAGTACCCTATTTTTATACCCTTGTAGCCAAATGAGCACCAATCTCCACAAACACTCGTAAAAATCAAGAGTGGATGTTATTAAAACAGCAAATGGAGACTAAATGTGGAATGGGATGCTCAAAAAGCACATCTTATGGTCAGGTGCCTACAAACATTTGTCCGTATAGTGTATGACAGGAGAAGTAAAACAGATGCAATGAACAATATTAGGGGGTTTGGGGAGGAGAAATAGAATTTCTAATACTTTTTTGACATTTAAATGTAGTAACATCCAAAAATGTAAACATGTTAGCTGTCGTTTGAACAGAGAAATTACCCTGATTGATATTACGCCAATCAGATCGGAGTCTCTTGCTTGAGCGCAATCTTACAGATGTTTATCAGTAGACCATCATAGATATTTCAACACAGTGAATGCAGTTTTGTAGGCAGTAGTTGTGTCTCTGTCGAAACGTCGTAACCGCGCATCGTTTAGCCGTGGGACGCGTTGTAAGATCTCGCACTGGCTTGATGCAGGATAGATCGTCAGTAAACTATTGAGATAAGGTAAAAAACATACAGCATAATCCATCAAATGCAGCTCCCATGATCGGCAATCTGCCGTGTCACTGAAGCAGGATGAATGTGATATGCGCCCTATCATAATACAACAAACCGCATGATACCGAGTAGTCACGACACCGGGTAACAACAAAAGTAATCTTTTTATCAACTTTACTGGAATTGCTCTTGTAGATTACGATAGAATTCTTGACAGATGAAAGCATTGGGTCTTTCTGCCGATTTGTTTTTGCCCAGTTGGTGGATTTTTTTGTAACGTTGTTATGAGGCTGAACTATTTGTGTTGCTGTATATTCTGTATATTTTGTGTTGCTGTGTGACATGATGGCAGACATCAGTGCAGTGGTTGTAAGTCGTCTGGCCATGCTCACTAAGCACACCGAGGCATGAGGAATGCTGGGTATTCTAAGAGCAGGACCGGGGACCAATCAGTGCCCAGAGTAATAGAGCTGGTGACCTCATAACTTTAAGCTGCAATACTGTAATGTGGGTCAGACTGCAGGCGGAGAGCCTTGGCACAGCGCTGCCGTAACGTTACACAAACGCCGAACATTGTGGGTTATATTTACCGAGGAATCATGTGACCTTCTGGATGGCTGTAATCGAGGACACCAGAAGAGAAGGAATAGGAACAAGTGTGCTTTGAAAAGAACAGCAATAAAATGATGATGGATTCATGAATACTGTGTTATGAATGGGTTTGGTTTGGAAAGCCTAAGAGGTTGTGCTTTTTCATTTAGTTTTCTCGCGATCACAACGTAGTTATCTTGCAATAACAAAGCTTCCTCTAAGGACTTCCGTAGTTTGGTGTTTGACGCTCCATTTTTTTTCCATTTTGTTTTAATTTAATAATATAAAACCATTAAGAAAATAGCTAATCCGATACTGACTGGTTAATTCTGTAGCGGTTTCTGAACATGTGTTTAGGTACACTATACCAGTAAAAGCATTGGTATACTGGACCCAAGATTTTTTATTTTTTTTTTAAACATCCCATTACACATTTAGTCCTCACTTTTTTGTTATAATAACCTCCACTCTTCTGGGAAGATGTTCCACTCAATTCTGCAGTGTGTTTGTAGAGATTTGTGCTCTTTCAGCCACAAGGGTTTGAGTAAAGTCAGGTACTGATGGAGGTGAGGTGAGGAGGCCTGTGGGAACATCCAGCCTTCCAATTCATCCCAAAGGTGTTCAGTAGGGTTGAGGTTAGAGCTCTATAGCAGGCCACTCAAGATCTTCCACTCCAGCTCATGTTAAGCTAATCTTCATGGAGCTAGCTTTGTGAACTGAGGTATTGTCATGCTGGAACAGGTTAAGGTTTTTGAGTTTAATTGAAAGGAAAAGGTAATGTGACCACATCCAGAGACATCTTTTTCAATTGTTTGCCTCCAGTTTTGTGGCAACAGTTTGGGGTAGAACCACATATGGCTGGAAAAATCGGTTTTCCTAATACGTTCGTCAGTATAGTGTTTGGTTTTGGATGAGCTGGTTGAGTTTAGTGCCACATTGCAGACTGATATGAATCGCTGAAAGGCATGTAAATGTGTTGTTACTACAGCAGTAGAAACAAATTAGTGCGTTGCTCGGTGGTCACTGAGGGACCTGTTGCCCACGTGGCCAAGTGTGATGCAGCAATAATGACTTGAGTAATAGCAGACTAATTACTAAACCAAACAGTTTATCATGTGATGGATCCACTGGTAGTTATTACTGTTATCATTATTACATAAATGACTTTTTAACTGATTAAGGCACATTTTCACTTCTTTGGTTTGGCAAAAAATAAACACTATACAGTATTTTTCTATTTATATGACTTACACACAATGCCTTGTGCTTTTATACAAAAATGATCGACTCTAAAGTGTATAACACACGGCACAAAGTGCTGCTGAACTCATGATTTTACTTTTTAGATTATTAATGAACATTTCACTCTTTATAATGACATCTTAATTGAATATTTTCAAGACAAAGTTTGTTCCTGTTATTGCTTACTGTAAAGGGATGGTCCACCACCTCATCATGTGACCCAGAAACCAGAAAAGCATTAAGTCCTGCAGACTTCTCGATGTTGCACAACACATATTAATTTATATCTATAAGATGGAGCTGTTGATGTTATAGAACATTACTGCACATCTGCTCGGTGGTAAAATCCATCATATTCCATACAGTATTATATACAATATTCATTTTTCAAAACGATTAATAATGAATTTCTATAAATAATTTTAGAAGGATGATTCAGCACACGTGCAGCAGGGGTGAATTCTGTATGTGAAGCGTTCAAACAGTCTATTTTAAGTTTAATTGCTTCATCTACTTGACAAGCGGCCATTAAAAAGAAAGGCTCCGAATCCAAACTCCGCGTCATCCAATGGAGTTACATTCCAAATGCAGAGGGAAAAGAACTCGATAGCCTTAATGTTCCACAACAAATAGTGCATCGATCAGAAGTGTCGAGACGTCTTCTACAACACCAGGAGTTCCGTCTGTGTGTGTGTGTGTGTGTGTGTGTGTGTGTGTGTGTGTGTGTGTGTGTAAGCGGCCATTAAAAAGAAAGGCTCCGAATCCAAACTCCGCGTCATCCAATGGAGTTACATTCCAAATGCAGAGGGAAAAGAACTCGATAGCCTTAATGTTCCACAACAAATAGTGCATCGATCAGAAGTGTCGAGACGTCTTCTACAACACCAGGAGTTCCGTCAGTGTGTGTGTGTGTGTGTGTGTGTGTGTGTGTGTGTGTGTGTGTGTGTGTGTGTGTGTGTGTGTGTGTGGAATTGTAGATAGCAGGGTCACGTGGCTGATAGCAGGTGATGTCACGTGACTGGCAGCCTGTTGAAACAAGTGTGTTTAGTTGCCCTTATTTCAGTCTGTTGAATTCAGTTATTGTATGTTTGTTTGTTCTGTACACATGTATAACCTAAGCATGACCTAATTCTGAAGGAACTTGAGTTTCTTATTGTGGAACCTGTTATCTCAGCGTGAGAAGAGTTCCCTTTTTTAGCCGACTTTTCTTTTTTGCTTTCACCCGTAATCCACCCTCTTACTCAGCCCTCATCACAAAAATGCTTTCCAATTCATTTCTAACAGGATTTATTCTGATCCATTCATCGTGGGTAAATACATTGTTTTGTAGATTAATAACATTTAGTTTTATACAAAATTAGCATTACAGCATTAGCATTAGCTGAAGATGTTGAGGTTTTTGTTGGGAGTGACGACAATGGACAGGATTAAAAATGTTTATTAGAGGGACAGCGCATGTAGGACATTTTGGAGACAAGGTGAAGGAGGCGAGATTGAGATGGTTTGGACATCTGCAAAGGAGGGACATGGGGTATATCGGTAGGAGAGTGCTGAGGATGGAGCCACGAGGAAGAAGGAAGAGAGGAACGCCAAGGAGGAGGTTTATGGATGTGGTGAGGGAAGACATGCAGGTAGTTGGGGTGAAAGAGGCAGATGTATAGAACAGAGGAGCATTGAGACGGATGATCCGCTCTGGCGACCCCTAATGGGAGAAGCCGAAAGAAGAAGAGGAAGATGAAAATGTAGTTCTTCACCAAATGGTTACCACAAAGTTAAAGGTACACAATTGTAAAGGATGTGTTTGGATGTTCTAGCATTACATTTTCCCTTCAGTTAAATTTGAAAACCCAAACCAGTTCCAGCATGAGAGAGCCCCTGTGCACAAAGCCAGCTCTATAAATATATGGTGTACAAGGGTTGGAGTGGAAGATCTGCTAATGAGCTCTTACGTCAACCCTACTGAACATCATTGGGATTGATTGGATTGGTGAGTGCACTCCAGGCCTCCTCACTCTGCATTAGTACCTGACTTACCTGTGGTTGAAGGAGCACACATTTCCAGAGCACACACCAAAATCCAGTGGAGTGGAGGTTATTATAACAGCGAATGGGGAGTAAATGTAGAAAGGGATGCTGAATTTTATAATAAGGTGTCCACAAACTGAAATGTCTTCATGTTTCTCAGAGTATAATATATTTGATATATTTACCCAGCTTCCTGAGGTGTGGTGAAAGTTGATTCAGTGCAGGAAGTACAGGCATGGCTGATCAGGTGTAGCAAAGCACATAAGGCCAGTGTGCTATAGCAAGGCTTCTCCTTCACATGACTAGCAAGTTCCTTTTCTCTCACTTTATAGAATATACACTATATGGACGAAAGTTTGTGGACACCTGAGCCTAAGTGCTTTTTTTTTAACATCCTTTTTAGCATTTAGTCTCCATTTATGAAAATAATAACCTCCATGCTTATGAGAAGATGGTCTCTAGGTGTCATGTAATGATGTAGGTGATGTGAGAAAGCCTGGGGTAAAGTCAGCGTTCCAATATTGTTCACTAGTGTTGTGGTTACTGCTTTATAGCAGGCCACTCAAGATCTACTACTGTACTTCAATCCACGTATCTTCATGTAGCTGGAAATGTGTACAGGAGCATTGTTTTAGCAGATTTGGTTCTCCTAATTCAAGTGAATTGACAATGTAATGCTACTGCATCCAAAGACGTCCTGTACAATTGTTCGCCTCAAAATTTGTGTCAACAGTTTGGGGAAGAACCACATATGGCTGAAAAAGTCAGCTATCCCATTAGTTTTGTCCATTTGGTTTATAATATCACACTGCAGAAAACGATCTATACTCTGTAAAGACTTACTAACAGGTGACTGAAGCAGTCGGATGGTTTGGAGCCAAATGCACGCTTGAGAGGGTGAAAGTGCCACAAGTTCACATTGTGCTTAATTTAAGAAACCAAAATCCTAAAAACTAAACACTTTCATATTCATGCATCTGGCATCACATATTGTTGGATGAAATTTATATATATATATATATATATATATATATATATATATATATAGGACCATATATATATATATATATATATAGATAGATAGATAGATAGATAGATAGATAGATAGATAGATAGATAGATATTCCTGCAAACCCAAGCTTCATGAATTCACAGTTCAAAGTTCAAGTCAGATACTAACTAAAGTAATATCATTTTTAATACATACATTGTGGGTTTGTTTCTGTTTGTTTTTTTTTTTTTTTGGTGGCTGATTTGTAGTCATGATTGACCTGATTACTGATTTCTCTGAAAAACAAAATAGCTAAAAGGTTTTCTTTACATCTTTAGTACCTGGTTAAAATTCCTGAATGCTGTGACTAAAGCATAGTGGTTTATTCCTGCCATCGTTTCAAACTGACGATGCAATTGACATTGTGACATTGTGATTTATTGTGTTTCTTCGTAAATTCACGATTTGATAGTATTCTTGTTTCATTGCAATATATATATTTTTGAAGTCGCCCTTTTAACTAACAAATACATTCTTATTATCAGGAAGAAAAATCCACAAAATGTCCATCAGAATCCATAAAAACATTTTGCTGGATTGTAATACTTTTACTGCTTATAGATACTTGTCTTATTCTGTTACTGATACTTTTGAAAAGGTTTTTAATCAAGTTTATTAACTAAAGGTGGTCGCCATCAACAACATTGCCATAGAAGCCGGCATGGCATTTAGAAAGGTGGTGGTTGGTGTTTACCTTATATTGGGTTGCCATGTCAATGATTTCTACATAGATCTACATAGAAATGTTATACTGTATGATGGTACTATCCTTTGTCCTTATAGCATTTATGTGCTAGTTAATATTCAAAAACATTTCAGGGGCGATCTTTTTTCTAACTATTTAACTAATTAAATGTAGGTGTCCTGTACAATTTTTGTATTTGTGTCTGTAAATCTTATTTATATTTTAATACACCTGCTGCCCTCTGCTGGATTAAGATAGTACAGCATCTAGTTTACACTATCTATTATTAAATCATATCAATATATAATTATTGTTTCTTTGCCATTGGGAGAATCTTAAGAGTGAGTTAGGTGTGGTTATACCGTAGGAAGCATCGGGGACACCTGCCTTTCCAGCCACCCTTGGTTCTTCAGCAAACAGTTACTACAAATTCTTAGACACCGAAAAATGTATAGAATGTCTTTGGATGTGCTAGCATTAAATTATCCCTTCAATCCACTGCGAGATACAAACCTGTTTCAGCATGACTATGTTCTTGTACACAAAGCCAGCTAAATGCAGGAGCCTGAAAACAAATCCACCATTTTAAATTTTTTCCCGGTTTCTCTATAGGTTCGGAAGCACATTACAGACCTGTACGAGGACCTGCGAGATGGACACAACCTCATCTCTTTGCTGGAGGTGCTGTCTGGAGTCACGCTGGTGAGGAGACACAAATATTCACTTACACAAACATAAACGAGAAACCAGCTTCAAATTCATTTGACTTGACTGTTACACTACAGTATGTGCGGAATAGTGTTGTCTCTCGAGTAGTTATTGAGACATGGTAATAAGACATGGCTTTTCGTATATGGTTACGTGTGCTGTCACATGACTTCAGCATTATCTACACCTAAACGATCTTATAACAGCGCAGGTTCAGAGTGATCTTTCTTCACGGTGGTCTCTGGGTCGATCACTGGCTTAGTAGAGTGACTGCTCACTCTGAATCACTATTTTTCAACTGCACATGCTCAATCCACTGCTGCTCTCTCTCGTTCACATCCATATCTCCTCCTTATCTCTCTGTCTTGCTCATTCCCTTTTCTCAGAATCATTTTTTGGTTCGCTTCTTGCCGAGTTCATTTAAATTCTCCTCCACTGCTCTTACCTTCCTCTTATTGCTTATGTTCAGCTTTTCATTTTTCATCCCTCTCTGTTGTGATCAGCACAAGAGCGGCTCGACTGGGCAGAGGCCGTGCGTGTCTCGCGCCCCTCCACTCATCCTGCTGGGTGTGGAGGATGAAGAGGATGGAGATCAGGGAGTATGTGTGAGACGTCCTAAAACTGCATGCGAGTGACGTGCACTTAACCCTGTATTATATATATATATATAAAACGCTCTGCAAATATTTTTATATGCTCATATAAAGCAGATTTATATTAAGTCTGGTTTTTGTTTCTGGAATTTTCTTCTTGCAGACATTGTACTTATGCAGTGTAGTAATCATGACTTGTACGTTAGGCCGTACAAATGTAGCATCACCGACCTGTTTGCGTTAACGGTGGATTATTTGTGCCTATAAGCCAGATATATGCAGTGTGGTATAACCTATAAGATACAGATGGTCCCTGAGTTACGATGGTTCGACTTAGGATTTTTTCGGTCTTACGATGACTGTAGCATTCGACAATTCTGACAGCATTGGGATCAGTGTTGGATGCAACATGTTACTAAGCAAGTAAACTACTGAAGTGCTTTTGAGTGATTTTACATTTGTAGTAAAGAAGGTTCCTGAAGATTAGCTTTTGTTTTTTAGAGGCTTTTAGTGGTCATGTAAATTACTTGTATTTTATATTGTTTTAATACATCTATACTTAATATTCAAAATATTCCCAATGTTTCACTCAAATGAAAAGATGATTTTTCTCTTGTCCATGTGAGAACAGTGGATTTTGATGACGCAGTAATATGCAGTGGTGGTAACGAATATATAAAATGTGGAGGATTTTAACTTGTTGCTGCAGCTATACAAAAAAAAACAGATCCAAGGGGTGCCGCCTGTGGTTCTGTAGACTTGTTTTGGTTAAATACTATTACATAGATGGATGGATGGATGGATGGATGGATGGATGGATGGATAGATAGAATTTTTAACCCCAACACTGGATAGGATACAAAAAAAATGTACCTCTTAGTCAAACACTCAACTCAGAAACCATAGGGAGTGCAAACTTTTGCACACACTATAAACTGCTATATGATAAAGCTGCATACTGTGCTTTAGACTGTGCATATAACTACCAGTCCACTACCTGCATATTTGCAATTCCTTTACTTCCAAATGTCTCAACCACAGCTGGATGAGAAATATCCAGAGGTGGTGAAAGCCCCCAGTTTTCTTAAGTCCTCAGCAACTTTTGTGGATTTGTGAAAGTTGAAGTACAGCTTTACAAAAGTGGTGTGAAAAAAAAAAAAAATATATTTCTTAATGCGTGACAGTAAATAAACAAACGACTTAGAAGCCGTTTACCTCAAACGTGAAAAGTAAAGGTCACATACACTTCGAAATCTGATGTTGAATACGTTTTTCTGATTATAGAGACATGTAGAGATGTTTTACTGTGTTGCTCAAATGTATTATGTTGTAAATCAACCCGATGTACAATAACAAAATAATTAAACTTCTCATCATTAGTCACTTTTGTTAAATGCATTTTATGAAAATGAAATTTGGATGGAGTGACTGATGCACAATCTTTCATGATTTTGAGCCTTTTCTTCTTTTCCTACTCTGGAATCGGGAATGATTAATAGTGTAGAAGTTTAGAAGTGGTACAGTAGTTCATTGGTTAAGGCTTTTGATCTCGATCGGAAGAAACACAAGTTTTTTATTCCTCAGCACCACCATGCTGCTACTGCTGGGCCCCTAAATAAGGCCCTTAACCCTCAACTACTTAGTTAGTCACTCTGAATAAGGGCGTCTGCCAAATGCCATAAATATGAATGTACTGCATTCAGCCACTAGGTGGCGTTGATACTTTATTTTTCAGCTGATGTTATCCAGCATGTTTGATTTTGTTGCGACAAAAATAACATTAAGGTTTCGTTATTTGAATCGATTAAAAATCCCATGTAAAACCCTAAAGCCAGACAGGAAGCACCTGAGATGCCCAGCTTGGGAGTTGGGTATTTGGTACTTTTCTGCCCCAGTCATAGATCTGATCCTGTCCATGTGCTTAGTGAGATCTTGTAGAGCTGCTGTTGTTCCCACTGCTGCATTGATGACTAACTACACCTGCATTCTACACACAGGCCACTGCAATCTTCTGTGTGTGTGTTCACCTTAGCGCGGCTTCTTTGCCTCCTTCTGGTGTGTCTGATCTGATTTAAGCAGAAAGAATGTGCTTGTGTGTGTTATTGTGAAAAAAAGAACCAAGATGGCTCCAGACCGTTACAGGGTGTGTGTTATTGCATGGAGTGATGACTTTAAAAGAAGCTTCTATTGTTTTTTTTAATGGCTACCAGTAGTCCTAAACAATTGCCCTTCATTTCTCTGCTGCTCTTCTTTCACTGCTTTTGGCTTGCAAGAGACATTCTCCTTTCTCCCATCGCCTGTACTCTATAACTATAAATGGCAACAGCACATTTTTATTTTGTCTCTCACTCTTGTTTTCAGCCCAGAGAAAAGGGCCGCATGCGCTTCCATCGGCTGCAGAACGTACAGATCGCCTTGGACTTTCTCAAACAGAGACAGGTATGGGAGACCCACACAACACACGTTCTTCACGCACTTCTTGAGTGTGGTGTCCGTTTAAATGGTCATTACATTACATTTGCTTGTAAAGGGGGTGTGGGCAGAAATGGCCGCTTGCCTCACCACACTGCCCCTTTAAAGAAATGTTAACACTCCATTAATTTCAATATCCAAATACTTTAGAAACAACGGGAGATCTGAGAAGATTAGACACAATAGAAACGATAAATGCAGTCATTTTGTAGTCATACAAATTATGCTGTTTAAGACAACATCTTTTCCTGTGTAGTAAGTGTTATTTTCAATGCTGCTGTGCCTCAGAAGTATCAAAAATAGCTATGAATCCCCTCAAACTTTGCTTTTGTAACAAACACGAGTAAACACAGCTTAGCAGAACTAATGTGTTTATACTAAAAAAAAAAAAAAAAAAAAAAAAAAAAAACTGACCACAAAAACATTTGTAGTGAATAACTTTCATGAAGTTTCCCATCATGCTCTCATCATTTTGTTCTTCTACCTGTTGGAAGCACTCGCTCTTCTCTTCTGAGGACGCTCCCATGTTCTTCTCAAATTTATAAAAATAACCATCAAGGGTACAGACTGCAGGGGCACTCTGCAGCCCATTGCACCAACCCGAGTCTCAAACCAAATCTTTGTGAATGCTCAGGAAGCCTTTAGCGTTTGCCACAAAGCTGTTCTATACCCTGCCTAAAAAGCATCTTGGGAAAATCCCTACTTTAGCTTCCTTGTTTATCTGTGCTTAAACAAAGTTTTGGTGCTTTCCTGAAGACAATGTAGGGAAATCAGGTAAGACCCCCTTGGAGACCGATCAGGATTGTCACTATTTTAAGTACATCTCACTCCTACTCATCATTCTTGAAGGCATCCAACAATGTCTTGACGCTGTTGTTATCCTTTAATAATAAATAAAGAATATAATAAATAAAGGTTTAAATAATATAATCATATATTATTAATAAATGTATTATATTCATTGATTATAAAGGATAATCATTTAATATTTTATTTATGTAAATGAAAAGATCCACATCCACTTTTGCAGTATATTTTAATAAATATAACTTGCTACTTATCTCTTATTATAAGAGTTTATTATAGGAAATGGTAGCTGACCATTTACTGATCAGTTGGTAGGGGGTTCAAGCCCAAGCATCGCCAAGCTGCCACTCTTACCCCTCAATACAACAGGGACACTGTAACATGGCTGACGCTGTGGTTTGGCCCCAGGTTCCTAACAACAAATAAAGAATTTCATTGTTCTGTAAAGTTCATGCGACAAGTATAAAGCACGTGTATTTATCACAATAATATGCAAATATATATTTGCTGTCCACTTACTGTAAGGTTGTTCGTTGCAGGTCAAACTGGTCAATATCAGAAACGATGACATTACAGACGGAAACCCAAAGTTAACTCTAGGCCTGATTTGGACCATCATCCTTCATTTCCAGGTACGTCGTCTTGTGACTGCTTGCTGGTCTTTGTAAGATGCATGGCAGTATTTAGAGCGCTAATGGCGGCTGTTTGCTCGCCAGCAGTGTCTTCTTTACTCAGTGAGCTGCAGGGATGTGATACCAATAAAAAGCAGAGGAAGGAAGGCTCGATTAGGAGAGAACGAACAAGACAAAGTGTCCATGCCAGAAAGATTCTGTTTGATCTGAGGTTAATAATCTGAACAGTGTAGATGAGAGGATAGAGCAGGATGGTATAGTATAGATGATTGACTTATTGCATTAGCTTGAAATAACTCATCTGTTTGATTCTGTGTCATGCTTTTTGTTTCTCCGTCTGTCTGTGTGAATCGGTTAACGTGTGTTATGTCAGTTTCTCTTTCCCTGTCTGTCTTTCTGTGTAAACATGTGACTGTTTTTGTCTATTTGCTTTGTCTATATCTGTCGGTGTGTCTGTTTCTGTGTGAGCAATGAGAGTCTCATGTTAGATCTGTATGTCTTTTGAGCAGTGACACCACTTTGCTTACACTTTCTGAGGAAGAAATGGAGAATGCTGTCTCCATATTTCATAACCACTATGTGAAATCCAGAACCTGGTCTAATAACAAAATTGTTTTGTCTGCGGGTGTCTAACAATTCGATCCGTTTTGTCGCCAGTGTCCTGCAAAGCTTTGTGACTTTGTGCTAATCATGTGATTTAAAGGAAAAAGCTGCTTTTTAAAGCATGGCCCACTAGAGGGCGCTGCGTAACTCAAAGGCAGGATGATGTCACAAGGTGACATAGGGAGCCGGTTACTATGGAGACTGTGTTTTATGTGACTCTGCAGACATGATGCAGCAGAGGGGGAGGGAGGGGGAGGGGAGAAGGACATTGGAAGGAGGGATGAAAGGAAAGTCCCAGGGCATGATGGGAACATCAGAGCAGGGTGACGGTGGCTGGTCAGTAGTGTTGATCAGCTTAATACGATAAAGTTCTTTAAACTCTAAACTGTTTAAAGAAAGAGCTGAGTGTATCAAAACGCGTTAAACATTTACTTGTACTTCTGTTGGATATGCATCAAAATTCTAAATACTGTAATTCATTTATAAGATCCAGTCGAATCATTTGGCTACTTTTGCACCATCCTTAATATTTGCCACTTAAAGCCTGTAGGTGTTCAGAAATCCCCGCAGGAGGCTAATCACCCTGTCTCTCTCAGTCTATTTGGGACATGTCCCCTGGAAACTACCACTGTAATTTAGGTTAACTCTGGACTGCCTGAATTGTCCTCAGTTTGTCCTCATATTGTCTGTGGGTTTTTAACTCAGTTTTGTAATGAAGGATTTTGTCTACAGCCGAGGTGCTGCGAGTGCAGCTGTCCCAGAGGAGCTGTTTAGATTAGGTTGTTAACGGTTTGCTGAAACGCTCAGGAAGAAAACTGTCTGCTCAAACCAGAGTAATGACACTGCAAGAGGGTCAATCAAACCCTGATGGCTCCCAGCAGGTCTGAATGCTGAGCTTCTTCCTTTCCCATTGCTAAAATGTTGTTGTAATGATCTCATCGGTGTGCCACATGAGAGCAATAGCTGGTCATGAGTGTGGGGGTGGAGGAATAGTATTGAAATAAATGCCGGTTCACACTACAAATGTAGTTTACTCTTGCATTCATCAGTCACACCACTATTGTCTATCTATGGGTCTGAATTATTTTAAGAATACCACTGCACCAGGGGTTCATACCATGCTTGTGTTATTTGCTATGCAGATTACTTGCCAACTGATAAGCCTGCTAGTATTTTTTCTTCTATACTTTCTTATTTCATATTAAAATAAGTTCTCATTTCCTCTGTAATGTCTCTTTTTTTTTTATTATTTTTTTTATTTATTTAATTTTTACCGTACTTATTTATTTATTTTGTGTGCGCATGGATCTTTGGTGCGTGTTCATGTAAAGCTCTGAGCTCACAAGTGAGAAAGCAAGTGAGAGGGAGGGACGAGGAAGGAGATAGGAGGAGAAGAGCGAGGGGAGAAGGAGAGAGGGAGGGAGCTACAGCAGCAGCAGTGTGTTGTGTGAGGCTGCAGCAGACTTGTGTTTGCCGGCACGGGAGAGAGAGAGAGAGAGAGCGAAGCAGAGTTGCCCAGCGACAGATCGAGGAGGCAAGCAGCACATTACTACTGGAGCTCCTGGCTTTTCCTTATTTCAGGCCTTCGATGGATCATCAATGAGGCACCTTATTGGGATCACAGGAATGCCAAACCTGGCAGGCTTACACTTGCAGACATCTACATTGTCTTATTCAGTCGGAAGCCCAGATCGATGAGATCCATCGTGTACTGCACGAGCAATGGAGCACTTACTGCTTTCTCTCTGACCGAAGCATCTGCAGTTGTCTACACTCATCACACATATATCCAGGAACTGGATAGATTCCCTCGTGTTCCCCTGCACAGCAGTTCCTCCAGAGCAGGGTTGAGGCGGCAAGCTCTACAACTGCTCTAATTAGATTCCTCAGCCAGTGAGGCCAACAGCACAAGGGAGTGGCAATCTGCCTGCGGAGGAGAACATCTTCAATGGAGAGACAAAGAGGAGACGGGTGCCCTAAACCAAAGTCGACAGATATCATAAGGTGTTTCATTGGATTAGTCATGGCCACAGTTACCAACGTTGGGGGATAGTGAGTTGTGTGTATACCTTTTTTGTGTGTGTGCAGTGCATGCAAGGTTGTGTAGTCTCTTGACTCATAACGCTTTCTGCCCTCATTATTGACATAAATGTCTTCCCTCTGTGCATGTGGCATAAGTCACAGTGACAGTGGCGGCAAGACACACTGTTCTCCCTCCTCCCCTTGCTGCTCTTTAAATGTCTGGAGACTGATCTACCATCGCTAGCCATTGGAGACTTACACATTCACGCAAGACGGCCTGGGAATTAAAATGCTATTCTCCTATTGGAAACAAGAACATTTAAAGGGGTTAACTAACTCCTCCTTTCTGTCGACAACCAGCTGAAATTGTGAAATGCAATAAACAGTTATAAGACTACTACCACAACTACTATTGTGACAACACTCCACAAGTGGGGCTATCAATAATAAATGGTAGTGGAATCTGTAACAGAAGAGCACTTTTATTACTCCTAGTACATATCAAAATTTATACCGAATTGTATTTATATGAAAGCCAATAATAGGATGTTTTTGCCAATCTGTCAGTCATGTCTCCTGACTCATTCTTACTAACTGTGTATGCACACTCTTGAGACATAGTTTCTGGATGTGCCTGCACTGCAGCTCTTACCTAGTTCTTACTGAGCAGGAGGATGTCGCATGTGTTGTGCAGAAGTCCTTGCTCATGAAATGGTCTTGAAGGTAGATTGCAAAAGCACCCCATCGTATTAACTTGGACAGTGGGATTAAAGCTCATATGGAATTCTGGTGGACCAGAATATTATGAGTGACCACAGCATGGCTTGTCTGCTGGGCATGAACAGGTGGTGCAGATGCAAGTGTGCAGAACTACCCTCCAGATATTCAACATAAAGCTTATTACATGCTCTTACCTTTGTACCTCTGTGTCCTTCACTATTTCCATTTAAAACTTGACATTAGTCTAAAAAAAATATTTGTTCCTGGGTACTGTTACCATCTTTTTCTATTCTGTTGGAAATGGGGAACTCTCTTGGTTGTGTAAAGCAGCCCAGAGAACTAGCACCAGATGGTGTCCCTCCTCTGTCACCCAAGAGGAAACTCCGCTTTAGACGAAAGCGCAAAGTAAAAAAGGCACTAAAAGTATTTGAAGCAGAAGCAGAGAAGAAGGATGACATTGGAAAGGTTAGTCTCACAGGGGAGATCATAGTAAGTACCACTGATGATGCTTCAATCGAATTAGGATCTGGCAAACCAATGACTGAAACTCCTACGCAGGTTATTCTAGTTCCTGGTGTAGCGCCTATCTTGGGCAGCACAGGGACACTGCGAGGCAGTAGGGTGGCTATTCTATCACCTGCCCCAAGCCCAGCATGGATGGGGGCATTCCATCAAACATCAGACAAAATGCTTCCCGAGCAATCCCAGACTAAGGCAAACCTGGGCAGCATGACACCTGGTGGAGGTAGAGTCTGTCGGGTTCAGGGTCGGGTCCAGGGTGTTCTTGAAAAACCCTGTATTTTAAGTGCCAAAAGTGCGGAACTAGAGACAGAGGACAAAAATAAAGCTAGGCCATGCGAAATGTTGCTTGACGACGCCTCAGAAATGGACCAGAAGGGAATTGTTCACATACGGGAAGTCGATGGCAGGCTTTGTGTTGTTCGGACTGTCTACCCCAAAGACTACGGATCACCTTTGTGGCACGACCGAGGAGTGAAAGTGCACTCAGAACCACCCGTTGCATCTCCTGTTATTGGTGGCATTCAGAAAGTGCAGGTACTGCAAGAAGGGGGACAGCTATCCACAGAGATCACGGCTCCAACAATTTCTGTTGGTCAATCAGGGAAAGTATTCTTGTTGGACAGTCCTACTCAGGATGCAGAAGTTCCCTTGCAGGATCCCCAGTCTTCAGGTTATGCCAGTGATGTGCCTATTACCTCTCCAGACATAGCGGCTACTGCTCAGACAGATTGGGGAAGCTCTTCTGAAGTGCTGAACACTTCTGTATTGGAAAGTCCCATCTCTCCAGCAGAGAAACCATCAGAACCCCCTGCTCAGGTCAGACACACTTGCTAATTCCTCTGTCTCGCTTGCTAACATTTTGGCTAGTACTGATCCTAGTCATTAAACAGTATATAGTCTATCTGAAAGGATTTTTCTATTGTGAGCAGCACATTTTGTGATAATGGACAATGCCTGAATTACCACACTCAGAACTGTACAGTACTTTGCGTATCTTGAAGCACTCATCTCCAACTCCTTCCTGACCACTTCCTCTGAGCATAATCATCACCAAACAGCAGTTTATTTATTTATTTTTCATCCCAAATTCTTTTTATTTTACCATTTTTGTTTTTTTGCCCATCTGCTACCAAATCATCCACGAGACACTGTCAGTCTAGGCACTTGATACATGAGCTGGACAATCCAGTATTATATAAAGAGGTGGCAAGATCATGCATTTGTTCGTCACCCCACCATGTAAAAAAGCTGAGTTTGCAATGTTGCTGATTGTCGAGAAACCTAAATGACTAGGCTTGTATGGTGTAGCATGAGTCGTCTGTGTGCGCTAAATTAGCCGACTAGTAAAAATATTCTACCAGCGGCCAGACCACACCGTGATTATGTACCATAGCAAGCAGTGGCTTTTTGAAAAGAATAGTATGCTATAGTTAAACCACAGAGCAACTAAAGTTAAAACATACATACCTGCATACTAACTGAGAACACTGGTTTTGTGGAGGGAAAACTAATATCATGACACAAATCTGTTTGCCCCATGCTAATAAAATGGCCACCCTTGCTCTACTGTGACTACTGCTGACAGACATATACATCAATTGATTTTGTGAGGCAGTAAACAGAAGACACACATAGTGCATGTGACACATTCTGCTCTCCTTATCAGGGCCATTCAGGAGCAGAAATTATGGCTTTGCTGTCCTTCGATGTCCTAAAAGCCTAGTGTTTATCAGCTGACAACTCCTTCACCTTTTCTAGGGTATTAATGAGTTAATGTTACGTTATAATCATATTTAAATGCAACTCACTTGTTAGGGTTCATATTAAATTTTTAGAACATGTAAATATTCTTTCTTTTTTTTTTTATCATTTGACATCAAATTTAACAGGTTTTGCTTTGCTGTTATGTGGACTAGTACACCACATCGTCATTCTCTGTATATCGCATTTCTTCACATTTCTAAAACTGGATTAATCAGGACAACTGCATGCAGGCTTTCTCAGGGGGCTAAGCTATTTTCATTTTTGTCGCACTTCGTGTTGCTTCTTTAACAATGTTCATTCCTTCAGGCTCTTTGTAGATTTAATCTCCCAGCATGTATATTGATATTTAATCTCAACACGTATATATTGATTTTTTATCATTTACTTCAATCAACCCCTGCCCCCCCACCCCAAAGCTGTCACAAAACCACTAACTAAAAACCTATTCACATAGAGCATTGTCTTACCTCTAAATCAGTAGTATATTCATATGTATCTGGCTTAGTGGGATCTTTATTAGGCAAAACTTTGTAAAAGGTGCTAGAAACCTGTTTTTTTCCCCCTCACACAAGCTTTAGCCTCATCAAACCACTCACACAGTTTTGCAGCTCACACACAATGTATGTTGTCTCATTTAAAGCATAGACTAAAGTATTTCTTACTTCTGTCAGCTTTATATGTAGTGAAAGTGATTACCTCAGAGCATTTTTTTAGCTAATTTGTTCATTCTGAGGAAACAACAACAAAAATAACCTGTTTACAGGTAATGGGGCAGTCAATAAAATTTTATGTGAAGTACATCATGCATTGCTTTTTCTCCCCTTTGTTCATTTCTCTCTTGCTTTCTCCCTCTGTCTCAATTTCTCATCTCTCTTATTTATCCTGTCCCACACCACCACACTCCTTCACACACCACCACACAGTCTTCTCCTTTAAACTTGATACTTTCACTAGAAGTTGATTATTCAATGTTTTTTAATGTGAGCATAGCTTATGTCCAAATTCACTTACATACCTTTTTTGTGTGGTTTTTGTTTTGTAGTATCCATAATAGCCATATAATTCTTAATAATATATGTTCAGGATGAAACTGGAACGCTTACACATTCTTTTTCTGAAAGAGAAACAATTATGTACATGCTCTGAAGACTTGCACACAGTGAGGCCTGATAAAAAAAATAAACCAATACACACTTGGAGAAAATGAAATGTACCACATACTGGACCTAACAGGAAATATTGGTGATGTTGAAAAAGGGAAGACAGAGTGAGACAGAAGAATGTCACCAAATTATTTTTTTAATTCTTTATTTTTAGTGCAGTACCACAAACAGCAGCACTTATTCTAAAACAGGGATAGTTTAGTATAGACATTCTTATACTGTATCTATACATTTTTTTTTTCCTTTTTATTCTAAAATATGTACATAATATAAATAAACTCCTTGGAGGAGGTCAGATATATGATTTATAATCCAACTCCTTAATTAATGTTGTAATTGTAGTTTCTTAGTATAATGTAGATTTAGTAGTATCGGTATTGTGTATAGTATAATCTTTTTATTATTTATTATATATATATTATTTCAGTAAAAGAAAGAGAATCTAATCTTGTATTTTATAGATGCAGTGAATAAAAAAAAAGGTCAAAAGACTTCTTATCAGTATCTAAATGGGTATCTGCATGGAAGCTTTATACAGATCAAAATTAGAGCAGATCTTATTCTTCAGTTTTAACAGTGAGCTATTTGTTGCACTGATGTATTCTTTGGGCGTGTGGGGATGGTGTTCAACAGCGGTATACTCTCTTACCTTTTTTTTTTGGAATTAATAATGTGATATTCATAGTAATGTATATGTAGTAAGTACATCATAATTATATAGGGAGCGCTTTATGCCATTAAGTAAATCCCTGTGTAGAAATACTTCAAACACGGGGCCAGGCTGCTCCAAATTTGCGATCAATAGAGGTTGATAATGTATACTGTAAGCGTCTGAGCATGGAGACTGCGATTTATCTATCTGTGCTTTCTCTGTCTCCCTCGTTTGCTCTGATTCCCCAGGGTAATCGCTAGCCATCTTCTGTTCTGAGTTTCGGTTTGCATTGCTATGCCTTGCTTTGTGCTGGCGCTGGACACGGTTGTAAAGCGTGAGAGAGAGAGAGGGATGACAAAGGAATACAGATGAAGTGCACCAGGCACAGGATGATACGACATTCCAGCTCCTTTTGTCCAAATAGAGAATGATTTGAGAAAAAAGAAATTAGAAAAAAGAAGCAGTTGAATGCATGTGGCCTTGTGGTAGGCGAGAGAGAGAGAGCGATTCAAAAGGAACGATAGCCATGAGGGAAAACAGAGAGCATGTGATTGCATTGCCACAGAAGGGATGAAGGAGAACAGAACCTAAAGTGATGGTTGGGAAATGGGAGAGTTCAGAAAAAGAAGGTTTCACTTTCTGGAAAATGTGCCTGAATAGATGGCCAGGCTTTAATAGGCTTTAAAATCTGAATAGAAAATGCATTTGGGCTGTGGACTGTTACACTGAATAGATTGAAGCCACTGATTAATGCTGAAAGAACAGAAAGTGTGTGAAGAAACATTTATGTGTGTCCGTGTCCTTATAAGGGCCTAAAACCAATGTCTTAAGTTATGTGCAGATATCTATTTATGTGTGCGGACTGAGTATTTCAAATGTTTAAAACATAAAATTGCTTGTAATTTTTATCAGTGCAGTTTATTGTAATATTTGTGATCAACTTTTCAACAGTTTACATTTTTCAAACATAAAAAAAAAATGCCTACTTGGTTAAATAATATATTAAATAATATTTATATATACAAGAGATGCTTGGCACTTGTTGGCCCTTTTGCCTTCACTCTGCGGTCCAGCTCACCCCTAAACCATCTCGATTGGGTTCAGGTCCGGTGACTGTGGAGGCCAGGTCATCTGGCGCAGCACCCCATCACTCTCCTTCTTGGTCAAATAGCTCATGATGCCTTTAGTGTGAATCTACAATTTTCATAGTCATGAAAATAAAAAAAACAACTCTTTGAATGAGAAGGTGTGTCCAAACTTTTGGTCTGTACTCTATATGTATTTATTCATTTATTTAGAAATTCTATTTTGATGCATTCTCTGAGGAGATTTCCTGGTGCCCATGGCCAGATAGCATGTCTATAATGCTTACCCACATTTTTCTGTCCTTTAGCAGTCCCAGCTGATTAAAATGACATTCTTAGCCTTCTGAGTTTCAGAGATCAGTCATCTTTTCATCTTCACAGATCTCTGAGATTTATGTGAGTGGTGAGTCTGGGGACCTGACAGCCAAGGAGAAGCTTTTGCTATGGACTCAGAAGGCCACCGAGGGCTACCCTGGCATTCGCTGTGTCAACTTCTCATCCAGCTGGAGCAGTGGCCACATGTTCAATGCCCTCCTGCACAGATACAGGTGCATACATGCACACAAAGGCACTCCCTTATAGCTATGGGATCCTCTCTTTATTGACTACATGCTAACTATACATATGAATAAAAATGAACTTTTTAAGGAATTCTACACTCTCACAGAGCTCTCAGTATTCACAACTCTCTTCACTGTATTGTAACATTCAGACCAGACCTGATCGACATGGAACAGGTGGCACGCCAGAGTAACCGCGAAAACCTGGAGCAGGCTTTTGAGATTGCGGAGTCGCTAGGAGTGACGAGACTTCTGGACGCTGAAGGTAACGTTAGGTTTGTTTACATTGGTGTCTTTGTTTGTTCATAAACACATTTTATGGCTGTTTAGAACATTTTTTACCCTTTTGCTTTTGTCTTTTAAGCTTATTCATGTAATTTGTGTCATATTTATTTAAAAGAAATAAAAAGTTGGTTAAAAAAATAGCCACTCTTCCTCTTCTTCTTCTTCTTCTTTTTCTTCTTCTTCTTATAAATAGTATTAGTATATTTTTCGTTTGTTCAAAAGTCTGGTTTCCCAAAATTTCTTTACACAGATGGTTTCATTTGCCATTCTTCTTTTACCAAATGCTTATATTCACTATGCAGATGGTCCCCAAGTTACATTGGTTCCCCTTTCGATCTTTTGATATTGGGACGTTGATATCAATATGACAAAATTGTAATATGTTATAACAGTTTAAGCTCCGCCCTCCACACACAAACCGGCACTCATCCACGTGTCTGCTTCCACATTCTTATAGTGTATCATGCAAAGTTTATATATTACGTTTCTGTAAATGACTCTGTTTTGCTAAATTATGTACTTTAATTTGTTAAATGATTAAATAATCACAGCATTCTGCCCCATACTGATCATTCTTTTAGACTCCTGCGTGGGCTAGGCCATCTCTTAACTTTGGATATTTTTACAATTTTTTGTTAGAAGTTATGTTTTTCAAGTTATCAGAACGCATCTCCATTGTAAGTCGGGGAATACCGGTACTATTACTGTAGACTTTGTGTATGTTCATAACATAGAAAGTCTGTCAGCAGCCATATATTGGTCAAATATATTTCATGGCTATAGCCTGTTTTTGCATTCATGTAGCCTATGTGTACAATAAACTACACTCCTCCTGCTTTCCGTTCCTCTCACACTAGATGTGGATGTACCATCGCCAGATGAGAAATCGGTCATCACCTACGTCTCCTCAATCTATGATGCCTTTCCCAAAATCCCAGAGGGAGGAGAATTCATCACAGCACATGTACGTGCAGTTGTCTTCTATACATAATTCTAAACACACACAGTCCTTTGTTTCTTTCTTACTTTTATTCAATATCTCTTTTTCTCAGGAGGTTGACCAGCGATGGGCAGAATACCAGTCTCATTTCTCCTCGTTGCTGCAGTGGACGAGGCAGCACACGGCCCTTATGGCCAACAAGAACTTTCCTCAGAACCCTGTGGAGCTCAAGGTGAATTATTTGTTACCAAGAACAAAATAAAGAGTTAAAGATTTTGTAGCTGTGATAAAATGACAGAACCTGGAGTACATGTAAACTAAATAAATTAATTAATAGATAAACAACACACTGTTAGATTAGATTCCTTTTTTTTTTGTGTGTGCACTGACTCATTTGAAAACATGATCATTATCATTCTTCTTTTCACGCCTCAGGCACTTTATAATGAATACGTCCACTTCAAAGAAACTGAGATTCCGGCTAAGGAGACAGAGAAGGGGCACATGGAACACCTTTACAAGCTGCTGGAGGTGAGCAAATAAGAAGAAGGAACCGTGAACAAAATTAATGGAGGAATAAGAACTTGACCTTGATTTTAGTGTTGAATGCAGCTTGCTATTTATCATGTCGTCCACTGAAGCTCTGCAGGAACATATGGGGGGAAAAACGGGGATATGTATGCTTTAGTTATAGAAAGGGAAAAGATATATATCTATATCTATATAGATATAGATATAGATATAGATAGATAGATAGATAGATAGATAGATAGATAGATAGATAGATAGATAAATAGAGAGAGAGAGAGATAAAGATAAAGATAGATAGATGGATAGTATTTCCTATTCTCAGTGTGTGTATGTGTTTCTCTTTAGGTATGGATCGAGTTTGGGCGCCTCAAACTCCCGCAGGGATTGCACCCTAATGATCTGGAGGAGCAGTGGGGAAAACTGATCCTGGAGATGCTGGACAGGGAGAAAGCACTGCGGCCTGCAGTGGAAAGGTGAAGGAAATTTTACTGCATGCAATCTGTGATTATAATTTACACTTTCGGCATTTGGCAGAAGCCCTTATTCAGAAAGACTTAAATTTATCTCAAATGAGAAGCTCTGGGTTTGGGGGCTTTTCTCAGAGGGCCCAGGAGAGACAGCTTGGGGTGGCTGGAATTTGAACTCACGACCTTCAAATATTAAGTCCAATGCCTTGACCACTACGCTACCACACGCTAATCACACAGAGCCTTTAATAACTGAGTCAAAGCTAAGAATGGTTTCTAACAAGTTTTTTGGATTTCAGACTGGAGTTACTCCTGCAGATGGCTAATAAGATTCAGAACATGGCTGTGGACTGTGAGGAGAAACTCACTCTGGCTAAGAACACACTGCAGTCGGTCAGTAAGCCTTCATGTGAAAGCAAAATTTGTACTTTTTCAACTGTTCACAAATATTAAACATACATTCAATGGATAAAAGTTTTTATATACCTGACTATAAGATTCATATGTACTTTTTGAACATCACATTCCACTTTTCTGTGATAATAATATGTAATATGTTCCACTAAATCTTGGAGTGTGCTTGTGGAGATTTGTGGTCATTCAGCCAAATCATTAGTAAAGTTAGGTACTGATGTAGGTGAGGTGAGTGACTGAACGTAGCATTGAGGACGAATCTTTATAGTAGGCCACTTACGATCTTTCACTGTAACCCGTATAAAGCATATCTTAATAGAACTAGATTTGTACCCTTGGGCATTGCCATGCTGAAACAGATTTGTGCCTCGTAGTTTAAATACAGAGAAAACGAATGCTTCTGCATCCAAAGACATCGCGTACAATTTTGTGCCTCCACCTTTTGTGGTAACAGTTTGGAGAAGAACCACAGGTGGGTGAAAAAAGTCAGGTGTCCAAAAACTTTTTATATAATAAAACAATGCTTTTGCAGGTTTGGCAAAAAAAGGATTTTTATAATTGGAAACAGTTCCAGTACGATTATAGTAATGTAGATAGAAGTCAGAGTAAATCACAATGTTGAATTTTTTTCATATCTGTGATGCGGTCATTTTTACAGTTCAGGAGATTTGCTTGAAAGTGCAGCGGAAAAATTACGTCCACTGTCTGTGTGTGTGATTTCAGGACGTGTCTCAGCTGGAGAGAGGCGAGCAAGCACGCTGTGAGCAGGAACTGGGTGCATACCTGCAGGACTGCGAGGCTCTGGTCCGTCAAATGCAGCTGGACCTGCAAATCCTCCGAAATGAGAAGTACTATCAAGTAGAGCAGTTGGCCTTCAGGTTAGTAAGAGGAAGAAATGTGTCATGTTACAGGAAACTGGGACAGAGTGAATAGTGAATCAAATGTATAGACATTTTTGTTGCATCATGTAATGCTGCGTTCGTTTTCTTTTTTTAACGATTATTCTTTGCTTTGTTGTAGGGTGACACGTTTGCAGGAGGAGCTGGTCTCCCTGCGACTGCAATGCTCCAGTGTTTACAGAAAAGGCCACTTCTTGTCAGGAGGAATGATGGGAGAACAGACTCAGAGGTTCTCCTCTGGGAACTTGGCCACACTTGGAGCCCAGACGTTGCTGGGGGCAGCAGGAGTCATGGCGAACCTTCTCAGACGACCCATGTCTCGTTCCGAATTAGTGGCCATGTCATCGTCGGAAGACGAGGGGAGCCTGCGCTTTATTTACGAGCTGCTGGGATGGGTGGAGGCAACCCAGGTTTTTTTTTTTATGCTCATTAGACACTAAATTGAAACAATATATCTTTTCATGCTGTACATTCTGAAATTCCTGGACATGTGTGTGTTTAGGATTTTTTCCACAAGTGTCACACGGGAATGAAGAGTGCATGTATGTGTTTGTGTTTGTGTGGTAGGAGCTGCTGGAGCGGGCTGAGTGGGGCTCAGATCTACCATCTGTAGACCAGCATTTGCAGGATCACCACACTATCCACACTGCTGTGGAAGACCTGCTGCACAGCCTGAAAGAGGCTCGTAGTTACGAGGTACTACACACACACACACACACACACACACACACACACACACACACACACACACACACAATGTTTATCACCCCGGTCTGATTTCTGTATCGATTGGCTCATCGGTGTGCTCTTTTTCTCTTTAGCCAAGTGTCTCTTCCAATTTTCGGAGCAATTATTCCGAAACCTTGGCCAAGCTGGAGAACCAGTACTGCAAACTGCTTGTGAGTGTTTATTTGCCTTTGTGTGTGTGTGATAGAGAGAGAGAGAGAGAGAGAGAGAGAGAGAGAGAGAGACTGCAATTTACATCAGATTATGAGGAAGTGCATAGTGTCTGCATGTGGCACACATAAGCAAATGCACAGCACCTGCCAATGACAAACTAACTCTCAAACACACACATACACACACACACACACACACACACACACACACACACACACACACACACAGAGACAGTCCTTACATCTCTTTCTTTTAGCACAATAGTCTCTACAGTCAGGTATTTTGAGACATTGAGAGGTTTAAGGAAGAGAGCAATCTTTGGGGGTGTGTGAGCACATGTGAGGGTGTGCGCTTGCGGTGTAGAAGGATGAAAGCGGACTTTGTGAATGGTTTCTGTTGCTTCAGGAGCGTTCGTCATGGCGACTGCGTTGCCTGGAGAGCTTGCGAACGTTTGTGTCACACTGCACCGAAGAGCTCATCTGGCTCAACGAGAAAGAAGAGGAGGAGCTGGCCTTCGACTGGAGCGAGAACAACACCAGCATGGCTGCAAAGAAAGAACAGTATAATGTGAGTGGTAATTCTGTAGCGCAAAACCAACACTGCATATCATATTCTATATACTGCCCTTTGGAATCCAACAGCATTTTACCACAATCTGAAGCATTGATTTCAAACTAACAGTAAACAGTCAGGTCTGTGAAACACACACTGTGTGACCACCATTAATCAGTTTTTTATTTTTTAATTTTAATGTATTTTTAAAAATACTGGAGGTGACCCCGAACAGTCAAAGATGTAATGCTTTGCTAATTATCCAATAAGTGAATATAATTAATGCTGTAAATAAAAATGTGAAAAGAGAGAAGCTTTTCATAAATATTTTTAACATGTGAATAAATCCAAACCCCCATATGACAGATTTAAGTGTCACTTTCTCTGATCCGTGACCGACAAAAGAGCATCTTGGCTGCAGGGATTTATATATTTAACTGGCAGATTCTGTAAAGGTATATTTATCTAATCTAATCCAATTCTGTAAATGTATTTTTGATTTTTTTTCATCACCTCGATGTTGCGCTAAAAACAAGCAATTTAGCTTTAATTTTGTTTGCCGATATGAAAAGCGAATCCTGCCTGCAGTGGGGCTTTACTGCGGTTATTTAATTTTTTTTTAAAACAATGTTTTAATACATTGTCTCTTTATGTGATGTTCTGTTCATCGTGGCTTTAAAATGTTATAAGGGATCATTTTTTCCACCGAAGGGCACGTCAAGGTTTGAATCCATGCGAATCGGATGTCTATATTTGATCTTATGGGATAAATATTTAAGTCTTGCCACAGTTTTATTCAACTCTTAAATATTTCAGTTATTAATGCTTTCTCTGAGGAAACCCAATCATGTGGAATCAAGTTATCTATTCAGTGGCCCCTAGAAAAAGTAGCTACATCTCTGAAAATGTTTGGCATTAAGAATCCATGAAAGCAGATTTTAAACCCATTTCTTCTATGGGGATTATATGCTATTTGCGCTCTTCTGCATACACAAGCTCACTGATGCCAATGATTGGCCCGTGAATTTTGCTGTTCCCTGGTATTTTCTGATGGGGGTTTAAATTGCTGTTAGACTTCCTGTCTGCATGTAACCAGCACTTCTGATTTGAAATTATTATTCATGATACATACAGCACACAAGAAATAAGTCTGATCCAGTGTGTTATAAATAGATTGCCATTTCATTTGATTTCTGTCCTTATTTTATAGGATTTGAGGGCAGAGCTGGAGGAGAAACAGGAAGTGATGCACTCCCTGCAGGAAACCGCTGATCAGCTTTGTCAAGAGAACCACCCAGCCAAACAGACAGTAGAGGTGAGGTGTTTAGTCAGCATTTTTAAAAATGTAATTACATTAATAAGAGAACCGTGTCATATCATTCTTATCAATGTATTGAATAAATATTGAAATGCTAGAACTAATTTAAAAAAAGCTATGCTAATATTAACCTCGGTGCTAATTCCGCTCTCTAACCACAGGCCTACAGAGCTGCCTTACAGACACAATGGCAATGGGTTGGACAGCTGTGTGTATGTGTGGAGCAACATCTCAAGGACAACACTGCCTACTTTCAGGTACTATGTCAACCGAAAATATTTTAAAATGTAAATCTGACTGAACGATACTCAATTGTAACCATGGCGATTCTATTCTTAGTTCATGGGTGATGCACGAGAATGTGAGACGTACCTGCGACAGCTTCAGGACACCATCAAGCGGCAGTACACTTGTGACCAGAACAGCAGACTAGGCAAACTGGAGGACCTGCTGCAAGACTCCATGGTAAGACTATTATCTCTGATCACACACCAGTGCACCCACATATGGAGATATGATGGCCTGAGTAGCACTCAGCAGATGGTACAGTGAGAAAGGGGGGGCACATGAGCTTTGGGTATATTCTTTTAAAGACCATCAGGTTAAGAGAATGCTGGTTTCTCTGGATGAGGGCATCTGCCAAAATGTGGGAAGTGGTTGCTCAGTGGTTAAGATAAGTGAATTCTGATAGTAAAGTTTTGAGATCAATTCCCAGCACCATCAAGCTGCCACTGCTGTGCAACTTCTCAGGTGTGTAAAAATGATGCTATCCGCTCTGGATAAAGGCGTCATCTAGGGAAGTGACATAAATGTAAATGTAGTGAACCGGTTTATCATTAACTATGTCTACGCTTATCCAGATCGATTTAAAAACTGCGTTTTTGTCTCTTCGCATCTACACTTTAAGACGCTCCGACCTGTATCCAACAATACAGTGGACAATACAGCAAGAGGAGTATTGAGTTATGGATTGAAACTGAGTATTTGTATGAGGTTTTGATCCCAGTAACGCTACAGATTGTTTTGTTTTCTGCTAGCTACCAGTAGCAAAAGAACACAGGTCTCGATGTGTCATGGGTTGATGGCGTAAAACTTTGGTTGAGCCTTTTCTTGTGCGAGACAAGCAAGAATCACAAAGGGCTTTAAAAATCCCACAGTGTGAGCCTGGCATTACTTGGTTCTCGTTTACATTTGGTAATAATCATAATACTTTCTGTGCTGCGAGCCACTTTCTCCAGAGACATCTCCAGGTTTAGTCATTTTTAGATCATTTGCATCTCGTGGGTGGCTGCTCACTTCTTGATCTTATAGTCTCATAGACAACAATGGAAGGAAACACTCAGGAATAAATGTTGTGGGGTTTTTTGCTATGCATGGAAAAAAAGTGTGTAAAAACCTCCACCAAATGCAGGAATGCACTGCCTCTGAGATTGTTCCTTTCCAAATTTGAGCAAAAATTATGCTTATTAATCATATTAACATTTATATATTGGTAGTTCTACGCTCTTGTCTGGATTTGTTGCAATTAGAAGAAAAAGCATGCTGTTTAAACATCTTGAGTCTCTGTTGCTGACCACAGTTCTTACTGAGGGTACAGATTCATCTAATTCGAAACGCCTTCAACAGATGTCTGTGCAGCTGTTTTTAATTTGTTCTTTAGAAATGAGCACTTTTGCTCTTTCTGACTGATTTCCTGACGCAGTTTTCCATTTGCTTCATGACTCTGAAATCTGCCTGGTTATAATTTACACCTCAGTTTGGGTAAAAACCACCTTGGCATTTGATAATCACTCAGCTCTAAATCAGCATTCATTTCCAGGACTCTCAAAACCACTTGTAAAATTCCTGACTGGGCTGTAATGCCATTAGCACTGTCTCAATTTGTCTCAGCTTTCTTAGAGCCAGCGCTGTAATGAATTCTTAACGATTCAACTCATGGAGGCCGGTGAAAAGGTTACAGTTTTGCTCATTTGTCATTGTTGAGACAAAATCCTATGCTAATTTTCACACAGGAATCACTGGTTTACTTTGACCTGTTTGATGGTGGTAGACATTCATTCAGATCCTTAGTAGAGAAAGTAGAGAGTGTGGCTTCTAGTTATTGTGGGGACATTGACCTTTACAGTGTGTAGAGATGCTTAAATGTCTTAAAATGCTCAGTTTCTGAAGAATGGTTTTAATTATGATTTATTTAAAATAGAGAATTGGAGAAATACTAATTTTTCTATAAATTGACTAAATATTTAGTGAACAAAAATGAGCAATGTTGCGTGTTCAATAACCCTGTAGTGCAAAATAAGTTCTTTTAGTGGAGTCAATGGAAATATAAACTATTTCCGCATCATATTAAATTAGATTTGTTTTATTTTTTTTGTGATTATGCATTAGTATATATTAGGGCGGTAATCGGTTAAAATATGTAATCATGATTAATCGCACGATTGTAATTAGATAACGAGTGACTCGTTTATCTGTTCTAAATGTACCTTAAATTAATACTTTTTTAAAAAAGTTTTTAATACTCTGATCAACATGGGTATGGACAAATATGAATGCTTCATGCAAATGTCTGTTTATTATTAGTGCGCATCATATTAAATTAGATTTGTTTTATTTTTTTTGTGATTATGCATTAGTATATATTAGGGCGGTAATCGGTTAAAATATGTAATCATGATTAATCGCACGATTGTAATTAGATAACGAGTGACTCGTTTATCTGTTCTAAATGTACCTTAAATTAATACTTTTTTAAAAAAGTTTTTAATACTCTGATCAACATGGGTATGGACAAATATGAATGCTTTATGCAAATGTATGTTTATTATTAGTGAAACCAGACTCAACATAGAGCATGAAGACAAAATATAATAAAAGTAATCACACCAACAAAGTAAAAAAAGGGTTGTCATGAATAAGTGTGTGTTGCATTGAAGGTTTTAATTTCCCCTCTTTCATATTTATTTATTTATGTTTTAATAATAAATTAATTATGTGATAATAAAATTTGTGCCATTGAAATAAATTTGCCTAATTTGCTAATGTACTAATAACAGTGTACTAATGCAATAATAGAACAGAGGCAATGAAATGCAGTATGATCACTGGACATTACTTTAACACATTAACAGGTGGTAGAACTAGTCTATAAGAAGAAATGATCCACAGATTGTCATGGGTCCTGAGCATTTCCAAGCAATAGATGGAAGGAAACCAAGATCACAGTCTTATGCACTCACACACAGATACACACACAAGCACATACACTTAACCTAGGGGTAATTTAGAGTTGCAAGTCCACCTGCTGGGATGTTTTTGAAAGGTGGGAGAAAACCAGAGAACAAGAAAGAAACCCAAACAGGAACACCATGTGAAACAGGTCACACAGACAGGAAACCAGATTAAGGATTAAAACAGGGATTATTATTATTAATGATGTAAAAAAAAAAAAAGACAAATGACAGTCTAGATACAGTGAAGGAATTGTGTTAACTGCATTGCATCAAATGAACTAAAGTTTAATGTTTACATGTTTACATTTTATTTAATAGTGTCCATAACTTGACTGTAGCTCTGAACATATCACTGGGTTTAAATGTATTCTTTACCTATGTGATGATTTAAGGGGGAAAAAAAATATGCTGATTATGTGACACGTTTTTAACAGGAGGAAAAGGAGCAGCTGATCAAGTACCGCAGTTCAGTGGCCAGCCTGGTGGGGCGGGCCAAGACGGTGGTCCAGCTCCGCCCACGTAGCGCAGACTGCGAATTGTCTACCGCCACGCCCATCCGTAGCATCTGTGACTACAAACAAATAGAGGTATGACCCATATCATTGATTCACTGATTCACACTCTCTCTCTCTCTCTCTCTCTCTCTCTCTCTCTCTCTCTCTCTCTCTCTCTCTCTCTGTCTCTCTCTCTTTTTGAATGTCTGATTTTCATTCTGTCCTGCTTGGGCCATGTTTTTGAGCCCTTCCCTATCCTGAATGAAATGCACCTCTGTAGAATTAAACTCTCCATAACGTTTGAGCACTGTATCTCTCATTGCAAACCCAGTGGTGAATCATTATGACGCATTGTGTTCACAGCTCATTGCTTACCAACATTTCTTCCCGTCCTCTCTAAGTCTTATACCAGTGCTCAAGAACTGTCTGGAAATGTTCTCTATTTTCTGCAATAGGAGAAATGGTTCTTGCTGCTGTCAGGTTTAGTGAGAAGTTTTTTTTTAAACGTTCTATTCTATTCAATGCCCCGTGAAGATGCGACTGTGCAAGCAGAGCTGATTTCACAAACACGGCATAGAGCGTTTGTGTTTGTGTCGTGTGTTTCACAAACCACAGAAAATTTCATTTAAAACATAAACTTCTTTTTCCTGATATTGTTTTAATTGATATTGCACAAGTTTTCTGCTCTGTTCTGCATCCATTAACTCATGGATGCCTGTGACTGTCTGCTATCTCATCAGTTGACAATCTAACTGTCCCTCCCCCACTCTGAGAGAAAAGCCAGTTTTGCTACCTTGTGTCTTGTCCATGGAAGGCTGTGGCAGTCATCCACGATTCAAACTCGCAGTCTCCTGCTGTTAGGACGAACACTTTTCTGACGAAAACTCCGGAATACATTCACCCACTTCATTTGTTGTAATGAAACCAACAAGTCTATATTTTGGGCCATCATTATTCTGAAAGTGGCATTTTAGTAGCAAACTGCTAATGATTTTTGCTTTGAAGAGAATCTCAAATTAATTGGTTTGAGATTATTAGATTATAAATGAGCTCGGCCAAGCCAATGAGGTGCAGTCTCAAACTGGAGAATACAAGCTTTTTGCACCGGATTGTATCCTTGGATGTGAACTTTTTAGACATTTTAGTTGTTTGTTTAATTGGGAAATTGATATGTGTGAATAAAATGTTTCATAAATCACTTGAATTGAATTAGATCCCCTTTATATATCAAGCAGCAAAAATAAGTTGGTCATGAACAAAGAACTGAATTGTTTGCCCTTGCAACTTGCTTGTGTGTGTGTGTGTGTGTGTGTGTGTGTGTGTGTGTGTGTGTGTGTGTGTGTGTGTGTGCGTGCGTGCGTGCGTGCGTGCGCGCTGCATGTGCACTCAGCGAGTCAGGAGCCGAGGCATTTGCAGGTGGAGGTACAGTGAATACTGTCTGAGCTAACGCAGTAAAACACACCTGCAACATTATGCGTCAGACACAAATTAGCCCACAGCTGAGTGTGTGAATAATTTTAGGCCTCATGATTAAGATGTGATGTTTAAAATCTATTTTAGTCGGGCTGGCATTCACCATGTCTTTAGTTACATTAGTTCATCTGTTTTTCCACCCATAATCCCATTTTTTTTAATTCAAGCAGGGTCTTAAGAATGCCCAAAATTAATCTTTGTTTCTCCCTTTCCCTTCCTTTCATCTCCCTTTCTCTTTACCCTCATCCCCCTTCCCTCCTATTTTTGCCCATAATCTCTCCCTTTTTTAATTTTATTTCTCTTGTGTTTCTCTTCTGTGTTGTCGGGGCTGGCAAGGCCAACTCACAGGTACTACTACTACTGCTCATCATTCTTTCCTCTGCCCTGTGCTCTTTGTCCTGGCTCTGTTACATTCTGCCCAAATCCAGCAAAGTTAATGCCTCCTGTTTGCCTCCCAATCATGATCATACAGTAGCATCAGATTCACTCTCTGAAACACATGTTCATTTTTCACATAGCAATTTACAGCATACTAATTGTAATTGCAAGTCGGTAATTATGAGTCATCATAGTCTAAAAACATCCTCTAGCATGCAGATTGTGGGCCATCAGCTGCAAAACGGGGGCGAGTGTTGTGACACTACTGCGATCCGTGAATAGCGTGCGTGTGTGTCAGCCACGGTCACGGACAGATGGTAGCTTTCTGATTTCTCATGCCAGTGTGTAGTGGGCAGAATGAGGGGTGGATCGGCCACCACAATTTCCCCTGCCTTTAATTTCTTTTATAAATATGTCCCTATTGCGGAATAGACGCAGGAATAAACTTCATCTCAACCGATGACAAGCGACAGGTTAAGTGTCTGAATCCATATCAGGGAAACAGAAAGGAAATCTTGTTTTTATTCAATATTACTGTTTAGTTTCCCCATGCGGCTTCCATTAGCGGTTACATTTCATTTCTTATCTCATTTCGCTTTACATGATCTCATCTCATTCCATTTGATTTATACTCCACATTTTTCATTTCTGCTTTTTTTTATTATAATTTTTCAAAACCTCTTTACCTACCTCCTCTACCTTCCTCTTTCCCCCATATATCCATTTCTCTCCCTCTGTCTCTCTCAATCTCACTTTTAGATCACAGTTAGTAAAGGAGAAGAGTGTGTGTTAGAGGATAACTCGCAGAGGACGAAGTGGAAGATCATTAGTCCGACGGGAAACGAGGCCATGGTGCCGTCGGTGTGTTTCACAGTTCCGCCACCCAACCAGGAGGCTATTGACGCTGCCAGCAGGTAAAGACCCTCACGCAAAAGGGCTTTGTTTCAAATGACATGCTGTGTATACCACTGAAGATGTATTTGTCACTTTTTGTGTTCTCATCTTTTATGTTAAAAGCTTGACAAAAGAAACAGAAATAACGATATTAATTTAATAAACTACAGCTTTCAAAGCCACTTGGAATATTTACCTAAGGCCTGTTTTGCGCTACTGAAGCACTTCTCCTGTTTTGTGCACTTAGAACGGAGCAGCTATACCAGAACGTGATGTCTTTATGGCACCAGCTGCACATGAGCATGAAGAGTGTGGTGTCCTGGCACTATCTACAAAAGGACATCAGCAACATCTCATCCTGGACTTTGGACACGGTGACTATTTTCGACAGCAGTTTACTCAACCTGCTTTAATGTAGGTACTTTTTAGATGATGTCCCTGACTGAGTATTTCTGTTTGTTTAGGTGTGCTTCCAGACTCCATCAGACAGACAGCAGGCGCTCGATCACCTGGACGCCCACCTTGCAGATTTCCTGGGAGACAGCCGCGAGAGTGCCGTGTTTACGGCGGCCGAGAGGCGCGAGCTCGAGCGGGGAGCGCAGAAATGCCACGAACACTGCCAAGCACTGCTGATCTCTATGGAGACAGGTAAACAAACGCACCACATACTGATAAAACTTCGAGCTGAATAAGCACTAATTAGGATTAGTGATGACTCATTCTGTAGTATCAGAACTCATGGAGACAGCAGAACGACATAAAACAGCACCGAGTCAGTAGCATATACAGTATGTCATTTTTTTCTGTTGAATAACAAAGCAAGCATACAAGCACTACTGCACGTTTTATTATTTGTACTTTTAATATTTGTAAAAGATTCTGTGGCTGACTTGAATACTTAATTTGTACATCTGTATAATAATAATCATCATTATTATCATAATAACTGGTCCAATAAGACAAGTTATACATTTTATACACATATACATTTTATATATAACATTTCCTATAATATATAAATTTAAGGGATGTCAAATGATTAAAACATTTAATCGTGATTAATCGCACCATTGTTATGAGTAAATTTGTGATTAATGGCAAAGTCCATACATTTTAATATTTTCTAAAAGAAACCTTCAATAATTATTCTTCAAGTTTTTGGGCATTGGCAAATAATGGTGCTTTATGCAAATGTATGTTTATTATTAGTAAAAACAGACTCAACACGCATGAAGTCCAACGAAGTCCAAATATTCTTGTATAATTTATGTAAATTATCAGGACAGCAAATGGAACCCTTGCTATGGTTTTAATTGCGGATGTGTGCATCATTGCGGATTTTAGTGTTTGATTTAAGACTAAAATCAGTAATTTCAGTGATTAAAAATTTGATTCCGGTTGAGTTTCTTAATTTTTTAAACTTATTTATTTATTTATTTATTTTATAAAAATTGTCAAATAGTGCGTTAATAAAATTTGTGCCTTTTTAAATTAATTTGCGGTATTAACACGTACATTTTTACAGCCCTAATAAATATATATATATATATATATATATAGGCAAAAATATTTATTTGACATATTATATTAGTATTTTACTAGTCTGTCAGGTAATTAATTAACCCCACAATTAAAGTTCTTCATTAGTAAATAACTCATGAGCACCATTTTATCGCATTAATGCTCCTGTTTGTCTCACTGTTTCCTTCAGTCGAGAAGGACGAGTCAGTCTCACGCTCCTACCTCTCAGAGCTGCAGAGCATAAAGGCTCATCTGCAGGAGGCAGAGCAGAAGCTGATGACTGGCATGCAGGCTTCGCCTTCTAGTGGTGTTTCAGGAGACGGTGCAGGAGCAGCCGTTCATATCGCTGAGCAAGAGGTAAGCAATAAGACACTTAATAGCGCCACCTTCTGGCCGAGAAATTCTGTTCTGGTTGTTTTACAATTGTAAATTCAGTGGGTGTTAAATAATAAGTGGGGTGAGCGACAGCACAATGGCATTGTATTTATTGTCCAGAAGCTGCAAGAGCATCTGAAAAACCTGCAGTCAGACCTGGGCGACGTGTCTCGTCGCTGCGTGAGCTTCTTCGAGGAGAAGCCATCCTCCACTAGTGTGCCTGTGCTTCGCTCCGAGCTTAATCTGACTGTGGAGAAATTTGAGCGACTCAACTCTCTTTCCTCTGTCTACCTGCACAAGTCAGTACATACGCAGTTTTTGCTTTTTCTCAATACACACCCACCCTGTCAGGGCTCTAATTTTCCCACTGTTCTGTCAGGCTCAAAAAGGTCGATGTCCTGATGAAAAGCTTACAGGCTGCTGAGAGTCAGGTGAAGAAGTATGAGGGACGATTGAGTGAGGAGGATATAGTTCCTGCTGATACCACTGCCATCCAAACCTTAAGAGAACAGATAAAGGTGTGTAACAATAACATACACAAAGTGCTTTTCTGTTGGTTTTGTCTTTTCATGTACGTAACTCTATCTGATTATAGAGGTAGAGCTGCATCTTCCTGGTAACAAAACAGGAAAAAAAACTCTGGTTTTATTGAATTTATATATTTTTTTTTTTTTGCATTAAAAGGGCCATATGTTAGAAGTCAGAAGGCCCTTAAGTAAATCTATGATTTGCTGTCTGTAAAAATTAAAGTAATCTGTCTGTACCATATTGAATTGCATAGCATAAAATTTCCCATTTCATCATATCACATTGAATTGCATTGCGTTGAATCAAATCGAAATCGGATCACATCTCATCGGTAGATGCTTCATTTGTATGTTCAACGTATTGTATCCTTGGCTATGCATTGAGATGCAAATCCCTCAACTTGTCTCCAAAACGTTCTACATGCGCTGTCCCTCTAATAAATTCACTTTTAATCCTGTCCATCCTCATCACTCCCAACGAAAACCTCAACATCTTCAGCTCTGCTACCTCCAGCTCCACCTCCTGTCTTTTACTCAATGCCACTGTCTCTAAACCATACAACATCACAGGTCTCACCACAGTCCTATAAACTTTCCCTTTCACTCTTGCAGATACCCTTCTATCACAAATCACTTCTGCTATCACTCTTCTCCACCCACTCCACCCAGTCTGCACTCTTTTCTTCACTTCTCTAACACACTCTCAATTACTTTGCACTGTTGACCAGGTACCTGAACTCCTTCACCTTCTCCACCTCTTCTCCCTGCAGCCGCACCCCTCCACTGCCCTCCCTCTCATTCACACACATGTACTCTGTCTTAATCCAACTGACTTTCATTCCCCTTCTCTCAAGCGTGTACCTCCACCTCTCCAGGCTCTTCTCAACCTGCTCCCTACTCTCACCACAAATCACAATATCATCTGCAAACATCATAGTCTCAGGAGACTCCTGTCTGACCTCGTCCGTCAACCTGTCCATCATCACTGTAAAACAGGAAAAGGCTCAGAGCCGATCCTTGATGCAGTCCAACCTCCACCTTGAACCAGTCTGTCGTTCCTACTGCACACTTCACTGTTGTCACACTGTCCTCATACATGTCCTGCACCACTCTCACATACTTCTCTCAAAGCAAATATGCGTCTGGTGCTCTTCCTCAGCATAAAACCATACTGTTTCTCACAGATGGTCACCTCTTTTCTCAGTCTTGCTTTCACTCCTCTTTCCCATAACTTTATATTGTGACTGATCAACTTTATTCCCCTGTAGTTACTGCAGGTCTGCACATCTCCCTATTATAAATGCTAATTGCTTATACAATTATCTTATGTTAAGATTCTAGTGAAACGCTTCTACAAACAGATATATTTGTTTTGAATCCAGTTTGATCAGTGAGGTGCAGTGCTTTTCTCCATTATTGATGATTATCGATAAATGAAATGCTTTTTATTTGCTTTTCCAGAAATGGCATTCAGAGATGAAGGAGCAGGACCAAATCTTCCTGTCTCTGAGCTTGGAGGTACAGCGGGCACACGAAGCAGGTTCCCAGCTCAGTCAGCTGCACGCCGAACGCAGTCCTGAGCTGGAGCGCTACCAGGAGAAAGCCCAGCAGCTTACAGAGAGATGGAATGGAATATGCAGGCAAATGGAGACACGGTGAGCTCCCGGCCCTGTAGGGACATATTGAAATAGAAAAGCATGAGTTTTCAGGAATAAACATATGTGAACTATTTGAATACATGTTTGCTGTAGGCAAGCAGATCTGGAGATGATCAGCTCAGTGCTGCAGCAGTACAGAGACGGTCACTCCGGTTTAATCCGCTGGATCGAAGAGACGACAGAGAAACAGGAGAACACTCAGCCCGAGCAGACTGACAGCAAAGCCTTGTCTGAGCAGCTCGCACAGCAGACCGTGGGTCCCAGCTTCAGTGATGTTTTTGTTTTTAAGCTGTAATCTGTTTTAATCAGACTGACTTCTCCGTTCACTCCCGCAGGCTTTGGTGGCTGAAATTGAACGGAACCACGAAAAACTGGACGCGTGCCAGACCTACTCTAAACACTACTGCACTGCTGTCAAGGTAAGTGCTGAGACGGAAGGACTTTGGTCTGAGCTCGTTTTGGCAGGACTACAGGAACACGTTTTTCATCAAATTGTGTCTGTAGACAACTGAGTTAAAATAGTTTTTAAGTGTTTATCTGACAATGCACTGTGCCTCTCTGTTTTCCATCAGGACTATGAACTGCAGCTGATGACATTTAGAGCTTTTGTGGAATCGACACAGAAGTCTCCAGTGAAAAGGAGGAGAATGCATTCTTCCTCAGATGCTATAACACAAGAGGTATGAGAGGATAAAGGGGAATGGAAAAAAGAGCAGATTTAGTAAATCCAAACAATGCTTTATGGCACAAAAGAGATTGTTCTGGGGTCCACAGTTACATTTATAGCACTACAATTATGTAATTATGTGTCTATTTTTTATTTATTAATCGATTAACGGAGCTCGCATTTCTGTTCTCTTTTTAATCACTAAACATTGTTTTACTGACATGCCAAGTCTCAAATTACCACCATGATTTTTCTTCTTCGTCGTCTTTATTGGCAGTTCGCATTCTTATGTAAAGCGTTACCGCCATCTACTGTGGTTTTTCGAATAACGTTAGTATTCTAATTTAAAAAGGGTGCATAAATCATCAGATTAATTTGATAGAGTTCATGCATTTCTTTCTTTTTACTTTTCACTTTGAAAGAATGCTCTACCCCAGGGGTGCTCACAGCTCTCCGGCTTGCGAGCTACTTTTAAAATGTTCAAATCATCTACCTACTTCAGAAAATGCTCAATTTATATTTAATATTATATTTATACTGCGTATACTTTATATTAGGGCTGTCAGAATGAACACGTTAATACTAATTCATTTTTTTACAGCACGAGTTCGCATTTCTGTTGGACCGTTTTTACTAAAAATATAAATACAAAAAAAGCTCAATTAAAACCTCCAACACAACACACAGTTATACACAACATCCTTTCTTTACTTAGATATTAAAAAATAATTAAATTAAAAAAATGTTAATCACTAAACATTTTTTTTACTGACGTCTCAAATCAAAAACCGCCCTTCTTCCTCTTCTTCTTCTCCTTCTTCTTTAATAGCGGTTTGCATTCTTGAGTAAATCGTCGCCGCCATCTACTGCGGTAATAGATCAGAGACACTGTTTATTCCTATTCCCCAGACCAAAAAAACACATAATGCCCACAGCCGGCAGTTAAAACCGAACATAGCAAAAGTTCCCTTTGGTGTCCTGATGAACTTTAAACGCCATAATTACTTTAAACATTTACATGGATATTTTGTCTTCATGTTCTATGTTGAGTCTGGTTTCAGTAATAATAAACAAACATTTGCATAAAGCATCCATATTTGCCCATACCCATGTTGATTTGAGTTTTAAAAACTTAAAAATTTATATATGATCTGTCATAAAATCTGCATCCCTATAATACTCACATGGTCTGTATTGTCTCAAATTGTCTGTATTGTCTTGTCTTGTCTTGTCTGTATTGTCTTATATAGTCCAAGCTGAATGTATAATTTATGTCTGTACTTTGAGAGTCACTAACAGCTGGAATCAAATTCCTTGTGTGTCAACACACTTGGCCAATAAACCTGATTCTAAATCTGATTTTGATTCAGATCAGATAAAAATGTGCGCTTAAGTTGAGATTAATGGTTATTTTACTCATGACAATAGTGCGATTAATCACGATTAAATATTTTATTCGATTGACAGCCCTACTTTATGTATGCAATATATGTTGGCGTACCTTGTATATCTGTACGAATCCTTATGACACAATACAATTCAGTACATTTATGATCACTACTTTACTCTGATGATTTGCACTGAATGGAGTCAGCCAGGGTTACATCAGCCTCCAGCAGACTTCCAAATGATCATCCGTCACGGTGGAACAGTATATGTAAACAATAATCTTCATTTTGGAAAAGGCTGACTCACAAAAATAAGTGCAGTCACTTAGCCCGCAGGATTTAATCAGTAGCTTGTGCGCGTTTGATCATGCATGCGTGGTGACCCATGTGTTAGAAGAGAGAAACTTTTTTTTTTTATCTGGAATCTCGTATTTAGGGTAAACTTCTAAGTTCTACTGAAATGCTACATATTTTTTGTTCGTGTAGTTCATGGATCTTCGCACTCGATACACGGCTCTGGTGACACTGACAACACAACATGTCAAATACATCAGTGATGCACTGCGGAGACTTGAGGAAGAAGAGGTATGACTTCAATCTGGACAAGACAATCATTTGTTTTCTATAGGTTTTTTATGGTTTAGAAGTAAATGCTTGTTCTTGTCCTGTAGAAACAAGTCGAGGAAGAGAGACAAGCCTGCGTCGGTCAGGTCTCAGACCTCTTAGGTTGGGTTAAGGGACATCAGGAGAGAGCTGCTGGACCAGCTGAGACATCGCTTGCTGCCCAGCAGGTCTGAAAAGATCACTCACTTTTACCCTGGAATAAGCGCATTTCAAATGACATGGTGATTTTGGAGGTGGTTTACTTTTCTCTATTTCAGGCGACCCACGAGCAGCTAGCTTCGAGAAGAGAAGAAGTTGGCGAAGCAATCAGAAGCACACAAGCTTTTCTCCGTTCAAAACAAGCCAGCAAGTGAGTATAGTACCTTAACACCTGTATTAATGGTAAAACACGGGTCCTTAATTTTCATTTAAATTCGGTTATATGTAGATGATGAGCATTTACAATATTTAACAACTCATGTCACGAAGCTGCTGTCCAGCAAAACCAGATGTAGATTTAGATCTTAATGAATAAGCCAGAGGTGACAGTGTGAAGAATAACTCCCTGAGAGGACTTGCAGAAGAAACCCGGAGAGGATTCAGACACTGAATAGTGATATTATAAATCATTACTTTATGTAATGTATAGAAGTGTAAAGGCAGGCAGTCGTGAGTGTACTGACATGAACAGATGTTCAGTAGGAGCATATTGTGAATAAGAATTCTGTTTTGACTACTGCACATTGGATAGGATCAGAGTAGTAATTCTCAGGTACAAATGTCAATTCAATATATGTGGTTGTGATTTTTCAGATCACCTGCTAATAGCTGATACAGTACAAAATTCAATTCAATGAAGTTCCTTCCGAACCATGATGTCGCCTAAAACAATATAGAACTACATGAGACAACACAAAATACTTAAAGTGCACATGTGCAACACAAAGCCTTCATCGATAAATGGCAAAATAAGAACAGAACAATTGTGGTACACTGCAGTGCCTTAAAGCTATTGTGGAGTAAAGGGCAATAATACTGTATTCTATACAATAAATAAATCATTTTCATGTATTTTACTTTAGTAAAAATCTTCTGTTTTAATGGCACTTGCGGGAGCTGATTATAGCAGCCCCAGTCTAGAAAAACAGGACCACAGGTTACAGTTATTCACCTATAACCTTCCACAGGTTCCCTTTTGAGTCTGGTTCCTCTCAAGGTTTTTTCCTCATGCTATCAAGGAGTTTTTTACAATTTCAGTCCATTGTTAAAAAACACTACACAAATTAATGTATTGAATTGGTCTTACATATATTGTGCATACACTATCTATCTATCTATCTATCTATCTATCTATCTATCTATCTATCTATCTATCTATCTATCTATCTACATAGACTAAATGGACACTAGATACTTTTAATATCTAGTATCTATTTGCAGTATCTGCACAGAACCAATGCAAATGCAGGTTTTTTTATTCCAACCAAAAGGAGACGACCCTATTAATAGTTACAATACCAATAACAAATTATTTAAAATATGAAATGTTTGGTCAGAATGAAATCCTGCAGCCACACTGGCTGTTTGTGAATATGACTATGACATGCCCCTCTATCCTTAGAATGTCCCCTGAAGAGTGTGCCCAAGTAACATCCCAGCTGGATGAACTGAAATCTACCTACAGCCAGATGTGTGACCGCTCTGCTGCTCAGCTTCAACATCTCGAAGAACAACTGGCCAAAGAGGAGAAACGAAAGGTAGACCCAAAGCGAGAATTGCACTCTGCCATAGCGAGCTCTCGAAAGCAAAGTGCTTGCATCGAAACAGTGCTTCTGATGCGCCGCTTTCAATGGTTGTTTTCGTGGTTGGTTTTACACCTCTGAAGAAATTTCTACAGAGCGATGTGTGTGACTGTGTGAGCGCTGCATGTTGTGTGTTGCCTGTCACTTGTGTTTTTGACATCCATCACCATCTCCGTAAATCTCACAGGTTTGCTTCGACGTAACGTTTTTGATTTTAATAAGCATGGAGTGAAATCCTAACATGCAATTTACAACATGCCTGTAATCATATCATCATCATCATCATCATCATCATTTGTCATCTTCATCCAACACATCTACTTATTGCTACCTACTGGCCATGTGTTTTCAACAAGTAGCAATGAATAGTTAGGTAGTTTTACATCTTAGACACCCATGATGAGTTTTCAAAGCTAATTCCCATAGTGTTAATCTAGTTTTCATTGCGCACAATTATTCATGATGGTGTTTGCAATAGAGATGTGGACTTTTTCAACGTGAAATTCATTCACATACATTTTTACATTCATCTGTAGCCATCATTAGACTGTATAGTGTGTAGTCATGTATTTCATACTGAATATCACATATATGGGTGTGTGTGTGTGTGGGATTGTGTGTGTGTCCAAAACAGTAAGTTAATGGAGTGTGGTATGAATAGGAATGACGTTTTTAATTACTACTGTGACAATTTATTATTAAAGCAAAAAGACATTTCATAAGGGTTAATATAGAGGCCAGCTATGCATACTTCTGCTTGTTTGAGCATGATGTGTCCAGATCACAAGAGCATTTGTGTGTGTGTTTGAGTGTGTGTGTGTGTGTGTGTGATGTCTGTGTCTATGTCTTTCAAATAGTAATATTGTGTGACTTAATCAGCATTTTGCTTTAAAATCACTAACATCTGCCAGTAAACATATGAATCAGAAGATGTATTGAGGGAAACTTCAGTCAGTATCTATGGTACTATTAGTCTCTCTTTTTTTTTTTTTTTTCCAACAAAAATTAATTTAGAATTTTCACAGTTACAATTATCTTAGAGGTAAGTCACGATTCTAATACTTAGGTAGTGGTTAAAATTTTTTTTAAAGACACCAGTATGAGTCAGTCTATCTAGGAGTCTGATAACTTAATGACCATTGTCTAAGATGACAAACTGATAGGTAGTATAGAGTCAGTGCTGGCAGTGTCTCAGGCAGATGGAGTGTGGCATGCAGAACTCTAACATCCAGCTTCTCACCTTGTTGCACCTCAAACTGCCGAGCCGTCGGCCTATCTGTGTGTGTGCGTTTATGGACCCCCCCACCATACGGTAAGTAGTGCTTGCTTTCTTTATTACTGTTGGCTATATTTTTTTTCAAGCTGCTCTTTTTCTCTTCTCTCTTTTTTGCTCAAGAAAACTTTTGTAATATGCTACAGTATTTGTCTTGTTTTTGCTGAAGGAAGCTTATGCTTTGTTGCTGTAAATTAAATCATGATGTTTTATTTGCAGTTTTATTGATGATCTATACGTATACGTACATTAGTTAATCAGTACTTCACGTCAACCTATGTTCATTTTGCATGCTTGGTTTGTGGGTCTTTTCTAAGATTCTTTACTCTACAGTTCAAATAATAAAGCTGCTAAGGCTGGACAGGTATTTAAACAGTGTATCTCCTTTTCTAGGGCCATGAGATCATCGCTGGAGTAATTGATCTTGGTACTGTGGAAACCTTCCCAGTTTTCCAGTCAGCACAGCGAGGCTTAATAGACCAGGACACGTGCTATGTGCTGCTAGAAGCTCAGCTTGTTAGAGGTGGTCTGTTGCATCCTGATTCCCCCCAGGTTCTTCCATTAGAAACGGGTTTCACCAGCGGCCTGATTGACAGCCGCATCTACCGGGCACTATCTGAGATAGACGCTGCCCTCCATCTTGTTCAGCAGTCGCAATTCACTAAGACTCATGCGATACCGGTTGCGGCTGCTATGGATGTGGGTTGCATTAAAGAGCAAATCGGGCTTCGTATCTTGGAGCTGCAGGTGAGCACAGGAGGCTTTTGGGATCACTCCAGCAATGAAACTCTTAGTCTTGAAAATGCCAAAGACAAAGGTTTCATCTCTGCTGATGTTTATGATAAGTTGTGCTCCCGTCTTGGTAGGCAAGAGTTAATTGATCCTAATACAGCTGAAAAACTCAGTCTGTCCGAGTTTTATCAGCGATGTATTTTGAATGAAGAGACTGGACTGCGTCTATTGCCCGTCAATCAGCAGTCAAGGGGAACAATCTGCTTACGCTCCGGTATGAAGGTAGGCATTTTCCGAGCAGTCCGAGAGGGACTGATCGACCGGCAAGTTACTATTAGACTTCTGGAGGCTCAGTTGTTTGCAGGTGGCATCACCGATCCCCGCACTGGTCACCGACTGACAACAGATGAAGCTGTGAGGCATGGCCTTATGGACCAGGACTTGGCTTGTGCCTTACTGACTCACCAGTTACAATCAGGCGGAATCATAGACCCGGTCAGTGGAGAGCGTCTGGAGTTGGATGAATCTATTCAAAGAAGCCTTCTCTCCCCTCGTATGGCTTTAAGAGTGCTGGAATCTCTCTGGGCTTTTATGGGCATGTTATGGCCAGAGTCAGGCGAGCTGCTTCCCATCACTGAAGCTCTGCAGCAGGGTGTCATTTCAGGTGAACTAGCTCGCAAAATCATAAACAAGCGACATATCATCGGTGAGATTTTCTCTCCAGAAAGTGGTAATTTGATTCCTCTGGGGCGTGCCGAAATGCTTTTGGGACCAGAAGCAGTCCAAGTTCTTCAGCAGACACAAATTCCAGATGTTCTACCTGCCATGAGTCAAACAGAAACTCTGAACAGCTGGGGTTCTTCCTTTTCACCACTGTCCTCTTCAGCCCTTGGATCACTTCCATGTCCTCAGTTTTTGGAGGGGTCCCTGCCACAGGACCAAGGACGCCATCACCTCCTCTCTTACCTTATGACACACAGCTACATAAATGCACACTCTGGAGAACGGCTGGTTTTGCTGGAACCTGAACTGATGGAGCTTGTTAATAAAAGTGATACAGTAAAAAATCAGAATAAACCAGAGTCGGAGGAGCCCGTTAACAGAGCGGCAGCAGGAGAATCTGAGTCATTAACTAAAATAAAACAAGCAAACCTTCGAAGCTCTACTTTAAATGTTGAACAAGAAAAACATATCCTTTTGGAAAAAGATGGAGGAGATATAACTGATAATAATCATGAGACTGAATTTGAGAATGATGCTCAAAAAAATGCAGGCATTTCTTTAAAAGAAATTACGTCAATTAAGCTCTTGGATACAGAATCCAAAGTATTAGTGACAGCACCTGTGACATCACCTCTATTAGTAAAAGAGGAGGAAATGTTGTCTACTGATTTCACATTTAAATCATTAAGTCCAGACTCTGAAGAAACGAATAAGGAAGAGCAATACCTGGGGCTGACAGAGCCAGACTGTTGGCATGAGATTGAGAAATCTGCCGTGAATAAAAATCAGCTTGATTTAAATGAAGTGGAAAGTGGACCATATATGAAGAATTTGTTAGACATGAAGGAAAATCATATTGCTTCCAAAACCACAAGGGAAGATACTGTAGAAGAAAGTCAGCTTGAGCGAATTTATGAAAATGCCAGAGAATGCCCAACAGATACAAACAAAAATATGGAAAGTGCAGACTCCCCATTTTTAGACATTTCTGAAGATGCAGAGCTTGATCGTATGGCAAAAGAATTGCTGCAAGGAGGTTTTTTGAATGCTGGCACCCAGAAGGTGCTTCTTGATGAGGCTGTATACCAGGATCTGCTCTCTGGTCACAATGCTCTAAAAGTAATGTCTAAAGCTCAGCTTTTTGGTGGTTTCCTGGATGCACATGCTGGTCAACCAGTGAGCCTTGATGACGTCATGCAGGACGGTCTCATGGATAAAGATTTATTCACTAAGGTTATCCAATCGGAAAAGACAGTGGCTGGTGTGTTTGACGTGGAACGTGGTCAAGTGTGCTCACTAAGGGAGGCTGCTAACGATGGGATTTTAGATGCAGACACATTGTCTCGCCTTCTCGAGGCCCAGATTGTCTCTGGGGGAATTGTTGACCTTGAAAAAGGCCAAAAAGTTTCAGTGAACCTTGCAGCCAGCCTCGGGCTTATCGAGGAAGACCAAAAAGATCAGCTACTTTTATTAGAGAAGTCATTCCATGGAACTTGTAGTGATCCACCTGTAATACAAACAAAGTTGAAATTACAACTACAGATGAATGGAATAATAGACCCCAAAACAAAACAGCCTGTACCCCTTCAACAAGCTCTTCAAAAAGGTCTTACTGGTCATGAAGAAATTGAGCAGATCCTATTAGAACAAGTAGCTGAAGGTGGAATTGTTCACCACAGCTCTGGCGTTCGGCTCAGTGTTACTGATTCATTACATCATGGCCTTATTGACAATTCACTTGCTCTAAAACTCAAACAGTTTGAGAAGTCGAGACAAACCCAGTTTAGGTTAGATCCAGATGCTGCGTTTCTTCAGGCAACAGTAGGCTTTATTTATGATGGCGCTTCAAACAGCAACCTTACATTAACTGAAGCTGTTTCCTGTGGTGTAATCGATCAAGGCACTGCAAATAAAGCTATGGAATCTCCGACTGTAAGAAGTGGTGTACTGGATCCTCAGAGTGCTCGTGTTGTACCGTATTTAGATTTAATAAAACAAGGAAAGATTGACGTTGAGACAGGTTGGAGATTCCTTGAAGTAAAACCATTCAGAGGTATTCCAAACAAAGTGAGTGGTGACCTGATGACTGTGCCAGAAGCAGTGAAAACTGGTCAAGTTGACCCTGTTCCAGCACTCAGATTATTGCAGAGTCAGGCAGATTCTGGAGGTATCATTGATATTTCAAGTGGGGAAAAACTCTCTCTTCTGGATGCTGTTGCTAAAAATCTTGTTCAAAAAGATGTTGCCATGGTAATTGCTAAAAATCAGTTTTTAAAAGGTGGGTTAGTTAGCCATGGCAGTGGTCAGAGAGTGTCGAGTCTTAAGGAGGCTGTTCAGGAAGGGCTAATTTCTGAAGAAATGGCCACAGAACTTTGTGATAACTTTGGACTTGTGGATCCTCTTGTATCACATGACGTTTCATATGATGACAGTCCTACATTAATGAGTTGTGAAATCAAAGAAGTAAGCAAAGTGCATTTTGAAAGCATCGAAATACCACACTCTAGGTCTACAAGTGATCATAAAGATGAATCGGAGGCTGATAAAGCTAAACAGCTACAAGCCATTCAACATTGCCCACCATCTGATTTGGTGGAACAAATGCATGCTGAGGTTTCATCCAGTGGAGATGGGAAAGATGCTGATGTCTCGTTAGATGTTTTGAGTCAGTTTGCTTTAAAAGCTGAAAGAAGGCTACAGGAGGCCATTGAGGAATGTAGTCCTAAACAACAGGAAGTTATAAAACCCCAGCAAGACTCAAGACACAGTCTTGTATATGTACCACAAACATCTGCAATTGAATCTAAAGCGGAAAAAAGCTTTGACATTATACCACAAACCGTGGAGTCAGAGATCCAAATGGAGCCAGAAGCTTTAACTCAAATGGGCATAAACTCGGAAAACTGTGCGAAGAGTAGCTTCGGCATTGTCCCAGAAACCACTCACAAGGTACATGATGGGCAAGCCCCATCTGTCAAAGATATAAATGAGATTACTAAGGCAGAGGAACTGCAGTCAGAGTCTAATAAATGGACAATCTGTGATAGTGACCATAGAGCTGAGAATAGAACTGACACGCCTATGTCAAAACCTACTGAGCAGCAGAAGATGGCTGGAAAACAGAAAGGCAAAGGGAAACATAAAAAGCAAACCAAGATATGTGCAGAAAGTGATAAGAGTTCAGATAGAAGTGTAACATCACGGTTACAAGGAACTGTGGACAAAAATGCAATAGAAGTATGCTCTGCTGAAAAGTCTGGGGAATCAAATCTAAAAGTGGAGAAGAAAGTTGAAGTGGAGTTTGACCATGAATCTTCATCTGTAGACACAACTGGAAAAGATTTTGGAACTGAACTTGAAGATACTGACCAAAAAGAGAATAAAGTCGGTATAAATATTCCAGCAGTTTGTGTGACTACACCTACAGAGGTTGCTAAAGACAGCCAAGAAAGCATTGTTCAAAAATCTGAACATTATTCAAAAACTCCTGATTTAAATGTGACTTTACCTGTATATGTTGCTGAGGAAAAGACTGTCAATGCTGACATTGGCATTGATCAAAAATGCTTTGACGATATTCTGATATTAGAAGAAGAGTTCCCAGAGAATGTGGAAGGAAAGGAAGCTGTAGTGACTGATCAGAAATCTGATGTGGACATGAAAGAAGAGACACAAGTGGATTTGAAGGCTTTAAAGACTCCATGTTCGAGTGTAGCTTCAACTGCACAGAGAATGGACACCAAGCTTGAAAAAGATGCTGTTGTTAATAAAAAATCTGATTTATACATGAAGGATTTGGAAAAAAGAAAAGATCTTGTAGAGGTGATTGAGGGCAATTGGAGAAAAGAAGTTGATCAAAAATGTGAAGATGAGAAAGAACCGAAAGATAACAAGGTGGATTCGGAGGTTCGGAAACCTCTGTGTTTGGAAAGTACAGAGAACAAATCTGGAAAAGAAGTTGTAGTCATCGACCAGGAACCTGAACAAGTGAGAAAGTCTAAAGCAGGGACAAAGTTTATAAAAGATGCAGATTTGAGAGAGGATTCCGCGGGCCAATCTGGAACAGAAATGATTGACAATCAACAACTAAAAGATCAGAAAGAGGTTGAAGTAAAAGTTTTAAAACCAGTATTCATGGGTGTGACATCCCTTATAAAAGGCATGGAAACCAAGTTTGGAAAGGACATTGTAGTAACTGATGAGAAGCCTGTAGACGAGAAAATGACACGGGAGGCCAAATTAGATTTAAAAGTTATTGAAGGTGACACTAAGGACATATCTGGAGAAGACACTGGTGATCGAAAATATGTGGAAAAACCGAAAGAGGATGAAACTGATTTGGAAGATTTCAAATCTCCATGTTTGAGCATCGCATCACCTACAAACAATGTTATAGTCACTGACCAGAAAGATGCAACCTTGAGAGATTTGGAAGTCTTGCAAACACCAGGTAAAACCGATCTTTTACCAAAAAAACACACAGAGAACAGATTTACAACGGAATATATTAACATTGATCATAATTTCATTGTTGAAGATATGAAAATTGAAAGACTGGCCAAAGCAGAGGTGTCAGAGTTACCTGATACAAGTACTGAGTCTTTCCCAGAGGGTCCACCCCCAAGAATCGAGGTTGTGAAGAGTTTAGAAGTGATGCCACAGAGTCAATGTTTGGAAAATGTGTGTCTGGGAGCTGAAACAACAAAACATCACATTGAAACTTTGGCCGATGTCCATTTGAATACAAAAGATGAATTGCAGAGTCAAATGCAATCCACAATCCTAAATGAGGTGTCAAAAGCAGAGCTTAATCTTGAAATGGATCATTCTGAGGATCAAACTTTAGAACAATCTGACAAGAAGAAGAAAAAGAAGAAAAGAAAAAGCAAAAAGGTAAATTATGAAAAGGAATCAGAGGAGAGTAAACCTGATAAATCAGTGCAAAATGAGACATTCCGTGCAGTAAGAAAAGATGGAACGGAGCAACCTGACAAAACTAACCAGGTACAGCTGGAAAAAGAAGCACTTCTAAAGAAAGCCAAGGAAAGCATTCTTAGGAAAGTATTCGAGAGGGGTGTCAGTGAGAAACAGGCTGCTGAGGAGTTAGAAGCATTACGTCAAGGGTCAGCCAAAGAGCGGCATGCGACAGCTCAGGAGAAAGCCAAGATAGGAGAGAAAGGCTCTTCGTTTCATGCAAATCAAAACGAGACTGATGCAATTCATCAGACAAAGCAGATGGACGAAAATAAAACTGTGCTGCCGGGAGATATTCTAACTGGAACAGACGCTGCGCCAACTCGTATCAGTCAGACAGACCGAGTTAATGATTATGACTTAATCTGTAATAAGAGCTCAGATGTTGCTATAGACCCCAGCAAGCAAACAGAAAAACACGCTATTGGTTTATTCAAGCAAATTGGCGAGACAAGAACAAAAGAAACTAAACATTCAAAAAGTGAAACACTGGGAGACTCTGGAGACACCAAAGAGCCTCTTAAAGGGGATGATAAAGACCACCAAAAATCTGTGCCTGCTCTAACATTAGTTGACAGTTTGGATGTTAAACCCCAGAGTGAAGCAAATACATGTGTACAAACCTCCAAAACAAAGATGGAGGATACACTGAGTAAGGAGCCACTTCAAGCCATGACTAAGGAAACCTCTTATATCGACAATGAATTCAAAGATGAATCGTCCACTGAAGAGACTTCAGATTCAAAACTGTCTAATTCAGAAGACATCCCTGAGTCTGATACTACAGAGTGCTGGGAGGAGGAGGAGGAGGAATTTGAGGAAAGTCAAGAGGGTATAGAAGAAAATCAGGCTAAAAGCCGAGTTAAAAAACAGAGGTCTACCCCACAGATAAGCAAGGTAAGATGCTATGTTTATGTTTATTCTACATTCTCTGTTTCATTCTTAATTCATCTATTGTACTGTTTGTGGTCTGCTGGGACTGTAAATTCTATTAGTCATTTGTAATGTTCTGATCTTCTCAGTCCTCTTTGGTCCGTCAAGAATGTCTCGAACACGATCAACAAATCGTAGCTCTGCTCTCTATGGTGCGCCACACTGAAGTTCGTCTCAAGCAACACCAGCAGCAGTTCATGGGGAGGAGTCTTGCCACACTGGATGACATCATTAAACAGACAGAGGTGAGCACCGCTAGATTATTGTTTCTACATTATTCGAAAGGGTTCTCCTAGAGGCTTTTGGGTGAATAACAAACATTCAGATAATACTAAGCCAGACATATATCTAATATATGAATCAGGGTTCTTTGATACCAACTGAAGCTCCTCAGAAAACTCCTGCACCTGTCATTGAAGCTGAAAGTGTCAGTATGTATAAGGGGTTTTAAGTTAAAAAGCTCTCGATTATTACCTTAAAGCCCAGTATATATAAACATGTAAAAGACTATATTAAATCCTTATACCTTCTGTTATAAGATTTGCCTATTGGGAAAACACTTTTAAAGCAATTTACAAAAGAAAAATTGTGATATTTCTATGTATATATTCTTCATTTAAATCACTTTCTTCCCTGTTTACTCTAAAACCAGGCTCTTGCTCTAGAGCTCACTGATTTGGAGCCGCAAGTAAACAAGGCGGTTGAAGCAGCGAAGCAGCTCCTGGAGTCACACCCTGAGGGTATCCCACCCCAGTTAGTCGCAGCCCTGGAGAAGGACCAGAGGAGTTTGTCCCGGACGTTTTGTGCTGCAAGAAAACTTGCTAAAAGTGCGCTGCAAGGGATGCAGTCACATCGTGATGCACAGAAGGTACAGCAGACATAATTTAGTATGAAATTTAGTTCTTAAGTACACCAAATTTTCAGCAGTTACTGTAACTCTGAGACACACTTTTTCCCCTACAACCATCACTGTACTGAATTGATACGCTACGCTGCTAGAACACTGTCTCATTGATGCTTTACTGCAATGCTGGTAATTATCATGCAGTTCTGCTGCTGTCCTCATGTCCATACTGTTATCTCTGTTATATCATATACTGTCTGTCTGTCATTATTATTTGATTATTTGCACAAGAATAAAATATATAGAATAAAAACAAGACAATAAAGACATATGCTGTACTGGGAGAGGCAGAGAACACAAAAGGGATTATTTAAAGCCACCACCTGAACAAGAAAACAAAAACAACTACCGTATTTTCCGGACTATAAGCCGCTACTTTTCCCCCCGCGGCCTAAACAATGAAGCGGCTAATATATGGATTTTTCTTCAAGCCAAAAAACTGAGCCCTATAACATTAGACCAATGAAATTGCCGAACGGGCATGGAAAAACGCACTTCACCTGTGTTCTGAGATGCACGGCATCGGGAGAAAAATTTCCACCGGTGGTGATTTTTAAACGCACGACGATGCCAAAAGATAAACTTTCAAGAGAAATTCTTGTAGAAGGAAGAAGGAGCCATAACATATTTCACCCGTTACACCGTGTAACAGAAACTGTCTTTTATTAAAACCTGTGTAAAGTTCATTAGTTCCAGTGTAGACCCCTGCAGCTTATAGACAGGTGTGGCTAATTTATGTTTAAAATAAAAATCTCTAATTCAGAGGGTGCGGCTTATATTTTGTGCGCTTAATAGTCCGGAAATTATGGTAATAAATAAAGGAAAAAATTAAACAAAAGTGTAACACTTATGCAAGTGTAAATGACTGCAAATTAATTACAGGTGTTAATTACAGGTGATCTAATCGATTACATATATAATGTATATATTTTGATATACAGTATATTGTGCCTTATATATCTTTTGCATATACCGTTGTTTATTTGCACAATTTTACTGTTTGCAATTTTTGTTAGATGCTAAAGTGCATTTTGTTGCTGTTTTTTTTTTATCCATCCATCCATCCATCCATCCATCCATCCCTCCCTCCCTTCCCAGGAAGCAGTGCGTACTGAGTTGGAGTCTCTGACTGGGCGAGTGGACAGTCTTCTTGACTGGCTTAAAGACAAGGAAGCTCAGATGGAGCTTGACACAGCTTCATCGGACGATGGAAAGATTCAAGAGAATGATAAAAAATCTTTAGAGTGGCTCACTCAAAAACTGCAACAAGTGAAGGTACATTTTACCCACACTTCAAATACAATGATTTTTTTTTTTTAGGAATTATTTGTGCCACATCACTACTGAATTTTGAAATTCCGGTTGGTCAGAAGGTAGTTACAGGTTTCTAATAATGTACTTGTTCTAATATGTTAGGGATTGCTGTAATACAAATCTTTTACTCCAGCACTTGTAGGGTGGATGCTCCATTTAAAAGGAGTTTTTCAAATGTTAATTTGTTTAACTGAAGGACTTTGTGCAGACATTTTGTAGCTTTTTCAGAAGGGGGACTCGTGTCTCCAATAACATTTCTAGACCATTTTTTGGGCAGGGGCAGTGTGTTATCTCTATAACTTCAGCTGCATTTTATTAGCGAGCTTAAAATAGGCTGGTGAGGAAATTACTTTATAACTATTTTAATGCATGACCGTAACATTTAAGCGCAACTACAAACGGATAAAATGTACAATGATTAGTTGTTTAAAAAAGTCTTTAAAAGTCATTGGCGAATTGGTTTTGTCATATGAGGTCCAGCTGAGGGGCATCATTCCATGGTATCACTTTCCCTGCTAATTTTCCTGTATCATATTGTAATGGTTTATTTCTTGCATATCACATTTGCTTTTCTGTTTCAGGATCTACAGGAGGGTCTCACAACCCGTTCAGGTGATGTGAACGCTGTGGCGTTTGACATCCAGATGTTTATCTCAGAGTGCGCACAGGATCTGGCACCTGAGCAAAGCAGAAATCTGCTGGGAAAACTCCAGCAGCTCCAGAGCGCCATCCACCAGGCATCGAGCCGCACCCACGCCAGGGCCGAGGCCCTTTCAGTCCAGCGGGTCCGAGAAGAGGAGCGAGACCAGAAGGAACGAGAGCGGAAACAGGGAGAAAAAGAAAGAGAGAAAGAGAGATTGACTGCCAGGGAGAGAGAGGTTTGCAAATACCTGGTTGAACGCTTATACCTTTACAGCCGCAACATGATTATACTTTGGTTTTGAATTAACACAGGAAATAACTGCATAACCAAAATGATTATAGTCTATAAAACAATAGTTTATAGTCTTTTTTTGTCCCTGATTAAAAATATTAAAAAATAGAAGCTAGTTTGTTTTTATAGCATTAGTTATACAATGAAAATGTACAGTAGCTATGCTTCATTATATGCTTCAGCTTTTTTAACCACTCACTTCTCTGCTAGATTATATTTAGCTTTTTTGCATGTGTGTGGATTTAACGTGTATTAACCTCTCTGCCTTGCTGTTACAGATTGCCACAGAGGACAAGTGCTTATGCCAACTTGAAAAGGCTAAAGATTTCAAATCAGCCATTTTATATTAGCAGGCTTTTTACTTTCTACTTTTCTATCTGTTTTTCAAAAAAAGGGAAAACAACCGACTGATGAATTGTCTTTGTGATAAATTATTTTTTTCTGCGTGATTGATTTGCGTGAGAGATTTGTGTTGTCTGTCTGCGTGATCTGGATACATCTCGCTCAAACAATGCGTATTTCCGGCCAAAATGTGAAGTCAGATTTGCGATAAATGGTGTTGAAAACATGTTTGCGTTAACACTGTAGTGCTGTTAAATGTAGTTTTCCAATGTTGTGCAAAGGACAAATAGTTTTTTTTTCTGCTGGGTTTTAGGTTGTGCAACAGCAGAAAGCTGAGTGTTCACAGAAGCTTGAAGGTCTCAGTATGTGGTTGGCCGGAGCAGCGAGCCTGCTGGCCAGTCAGAGACCTGGAGCTGATTCAGATAATGTAAATGTACTTCAGCAAAAGCAGAGTGAGCTCAAGGTGAATTTATATAATAATTGAGCTGCATGATTATTTCATATTTAAGAAAATATACACCAATCAGGCACAAAATTGACATTATAACATTATGAGCGGTGAAGTGAATAACACTGATTATCTCTTCATCATGGCACCTGTTAGTACGTGGGATATTATTAGACCGCAAGTATACATTTTGTCCTTAAATTTGATGTGTTAGAAGCTGGAAAAATGGAGGGGTTTAAGGATTTTAGCAAGTTTGTGATGGTTAGATGACTGGGTCAGAGCATCTCCAAAAAAACAGCAGCTCTTGTGGGATGTTCTCGGTCTGCAGTGGTCAGGATCTATCACAAGTGGGCCAGGAACAGTGGTGAACCAATAACTGGGTCATGGACGGCCAAGGTTTATTGATGGATGTGGGGAGCGAGGGCTGGCCCATAAGAGACAATCTTCTGTGGCTCAAGTTGTTGAAGAAGTTATTGCTGCCAGGGCAGGGCTTTGGCAGCAAAAGGGCCAGCAACACAATATTTAAGTGTGGGTGCAGGTGCTCATTATGTTATGCCTGATCGGTGGTTGTAAAGTTATGTCTGATCAGTGTATGTTAGCCATGTATCTTGATGTACTTCTGGGCAAAAAAAAAATTTCAGGAGGTGCAGAAAGATCTTCAGGCCAAAGGTGATGGTATGATGGAGACAATTCGGTCAATGGAGGAGTTCCTCGCTGAGCGTGGTGACGATCTGAGTCCAGAGGAAAGGGCTAACCTTCAAGCGGCACTGACCCGTATAAAAGAGCAATACCACACACTCACAGACACTGCTCAGTCCTCACTGGCTCAGCTGGACTCGACCATCAATGCAACACTCCAGCAAAACACACAAAGGGTAAAGATCTCAAGGAAATACACCATCGTTGGATTTTCTTTTTTAGGTATATCCTAAAGCTGTATTTCCTTTTCTTCTGCTCTTATCTACACAAGGCTAAAGCAGAAGAGCAGCTGCAGGAGACCCAGGGAAAAATAGATATGCTGATAAAGGAGTTATCATCCCTGGATACCTCTAGGAAGCAGTCACTTGGAGAGACTGTTCCAGATGCCATCGTGCCAGCGCGGTCACTAGTTTCGCACAATGACATGCTAAAGGTAAGAACCGGGCTCAATGAATTTAAACGTGGGCTGTCCTGTATTTAGTGTTAATTCTTTCACATGCTTGTTGACTGTTACAGGAAGAATTACGGCAGTTACAAGGCCAGCAGGCTCACCTCTTACAGGTAGCCCAGTCCACACACGCTCTCCTGGAGCAGCCAGACTCCAGCGTGCCTCAGGAAGAGAAGCAACGTCTGCGTGCCAGCCTAGACCAGCTCCAGAGCCAACACCAGGAACGTCTACAGAGCTGCCAGGAGAGACTAAGACGGACCGAAGCACTTCAGGATGACTTCTCGAAATTCATGGAAGAACATGGCAACCTGATTACATGGCTGGAGCAGAGTGAGAAAGAGCTGTGCTCCTTAAGGGAAGGAGAAGCTGATGCACAGGGGCTTAAAGACAGGCTGGAGGAGCACAAAAAAGTATTCACGATACCAACATATTCAATAATTCATAATTATTATTACAATTTCAACAGTAAGACTTTTATCAATAAAAATGATGACTTGCTTGTTTTCTAGCTGGCAGACGATGTGATCTGCCACAAGGCAGATTTGCGCTTCGTGTCCATTTCCGGACAGAAGGTGCTGGATTCCATACAGGGGACTCAGGAAAGGGCTGGGGTTATTGACCCAGCTCTACAAGACACAAGGCAGCTTGTCAGTGATAAGCTCCGGGATTCAACGCAACGCTACAGTTCTTTACAAAACAAGGTAGCGGGTTAACAACTTTTCTTTCTGTATCGTGCTATGATGTTCTCAGGGTACAAATCTGCAAATCACAGTCACCCAGAATGTTATAAAATGTGTTTAACTATATCACTCTAGGGGTTGAAATGTTCTCGTAGGTGTTTAGCACACATCAGACCGCTGTATTTATTTCAAAATTTATTAGTTTGACTTATTAACCATACACTCTTCTGTTTGTTGCAGTCTGTCGATTTTGGTACCCATCTGTCCAGTTTACTGGATCAATACCAGCAGTACCAGGATGAGGCAACAGCTCTAGATTTTTGGCTCATTGCTCAGGAAAAGAACCAGAGCATATTGAAACCCAGTGGCGAACAGACTGATACACAGACACTACAAAATACGCTCAGTACTGTACAGGTAAAAGGAGTGGCTACACCTCCCTGATGCAACCTGCAGATGTTTAAGCATGAGTAAGTGTATGACATCAAACTTTTATTTTATGACATCAAATATTTTTTTGTTACCGTTTTCCTTTAGCATCTGCAGGACGAGCTCGCTGAGCGCTCAGTGCAACTCGAGAAGGTGAGGAAAGCAGGGAAAACGCTCACCAGCAATCAGGAGTCCCCAAAACTCAAAACAGCAGATATTAACACCACCACAGGTAACTACATGCTCATGGGTTTTGTTTGTTACATTGATCTATTATATGCAGGTTAACTAGGTTTAGAATAATGTTCCTCCCCAATCCATTTCAGATGTACTTGAGAAGCGGTTTGGAACTCTGTCAGAGTGTGTCTCTCTGAGAGCTGAGCAACTCCAGACTGCTGTCGCACAGTCTGTCAGTGTCCAGGAGGGACTCAAAGTACTGCTTACCTGGCTGGATAGTCTCGCATTAGACCCTGGACCAATCGAAGCTACTGCTCAAGCAGTGCAGGAGGCTCTCACCCAGAATCAGGTAACACATTTGTCTCAGTTTGTTGCATCACATATCAAAATCAAATTTTAAGCCATAGATGCAAATATCAAAAAACCTGCCCACTCACTTCTCAGCACTTCCTCTATAAACAATTTAAACACAGCAAAAAATGCTTCTAATAAGACATATCGTGTTAATAATATAATTTAAAAGAACTCAAAAAGTTAATTTTTCTGTTTTTTTTTGTTTTGTTTGTTCAAACAGAAATTGCGTCAAGAATTACTCTCACGGCAGGGCAGTGTGGAGTCCACTCGGGAATCCGTGTCCAAGTTGCTGAAATCTGCGGATGCATCAACAGTATCTGGTCTGCAGGGGGCACTGCAGGACCTGAGCCAACGCTACAGCACAGCCCAGACCAAGCAGGCTGAAAATGAAGCCGAACTGCGGGCAGTTCTGCCCAAGCTAGAGGGCTTTGAGCGCCTGAGCTCAGACCTTCGAGACTTCACAAAGAGCCGTGAGAGGGTTTTGAGCCTCGGAGGCCTACCAGACCACAGTGTAGAGGATTATAAACACTCCATAGAGGTAATGGAGATCATCCACAAACAGCAGTCACCGTGCCATATTTAGACACTTTTTATGAGCACTAATATTACCTTGTACATGGTAAAGTCTCTAATTAACTGATCATGCCTTGGTTTTAGGAGGTCAAATCAGATCTTGTCCAGGAAACAAGTCAGTTGAAGGCATTTGCGGAGCTTGGGACAGACCTGAGCAAGTCGAGGCTATTTGCCAGTGCGCACCTCCTTGTAGACTCGACTAAAGAGGTATCAGAGGAGTTTGCTCGACTAGAAGCCGGTGTCAGTGAGAGGTGAGTTCTGGGCAGTAATAAAAAGAAACCAGAAATCAAATGTATAAATAACATCTGTTCATCCATATTGTTCCAGTCCACAAATTATCCAGATCAAAGCCTCAGTAAATTTTCTCTCACCTCATGCGTGAGTAATGAGTCTGCTCATGTGGACTCTCATGTGGATACTGTAGCGTTTTAGTATGTCAGTAAATCCTAGCTACTGGTGGTGACCCTTGAAAAGTTTAAGATTCGATGCTTACATAGGGAGAAGCCTGATTTGACTACCGATCTCACAATCGAATTTTTGCGGAGGTGTTATGAAACGAGGATCATGCCATTTTGGTCTGCTCAATGTTTGATCACGCAGAACTACCAGTTTTCTCCCAATGAAATTAATAAACAGCCCATAATGATAATGCTCTACATAAAATGTGAAAAGAAAGAAGCCTGAATAAATCCAACCACCCATTTGACAGATTTGTTTGTTGAAAAAAAGCCGGAAAAACTATCAGTATGAATTTTTGCTGATAGTTCCAGCAAACAACTATCGGTGTCGATTAATCGGCAAAACTGATGAATCGGTCGACCTCTGAATGAACAACCTAACCACAATATTTGATTGTTGGTCCTGGGAAAACGTTTTGTTTCACTGTGTACTGCATATGTTGACAATAAAGCCGACTTGACTTGACTATACCTAACACAGTGTTGTTATATACAGATGCTCCCCACCTTACAAACGAGTTACGTGCTGTACACTGTACTGTACAAATGTATATAACTTTCCTTAGCTGCAGTTTTGATGATATGGTGGTATGGAGGAGTGTCTTAACATTTCTCACCAAAATCTCTGGTAAATGTTTAACTGGGCTGAGATTTCATGACTGCAAAGGTTCTAAAATATATTTAGAATCATACTTAGGTTATCCTCAAAGAGACACTACCTCCCATCAGGATGAAGAAAAAGATTCTTTATAGGATACAGCATAAATCAGTCAGAATAACTGTCTAATTCTATGCAGCAGCTCTTCCCTCAAGAAGACCCAAGTAAACCCAAGCCAAACTATCAAAATGTCTCTTGAGTATAACAAATATTACAGACGTACAGAATTTTACTTGTGGGAAGACTAGTATTGGCGCTTAATAGCCGGATTCCAACATAGGCTAAAGTCATGCCAGTCACCACATGGTGAAAATAAAACCTGTATGATTAATTTATTGTCAGTGAATGAATAGTTTTATACTCTGCCAAACTGACATAATTTTCCATAAGGGATGCTTTTCTAAAGGCCTCCGTACTTCAAATGCCAGAGTCGGTTCCTCATATAACCGAGTTCTATGACATGATATACGAGAAGTGGGATTATAATCACGCCCTTTGTGTGTTATTGGGAGCGAATAGTCCAGGGCCTTTTAACTATTCCTATGACTACATGTAATGTGGGTATTATTGGGTTTGAAATAGAGGACTGCTGAAGCACATCAGTTCATCGGGTTCGTGAGTTCGTTGAGAGGTTTAAAGCTGTGGTTTGGAGGACAAATCTCTGAGAGTATTTAGGGGAAAAAAAAAAATACATATCGAATGGAAGTTGACTCCACTATTGACTTAAACATTTTCCCATAGGCTAGGCCATGCTTGAATTAAATTGTCTGATTTAATTATTCGATGTGTCTGCAGGCTGAATGCTATCCAGAACTGTGAGCAGCAGCTAGTACAGTTCCGCTCGCTCTCCGGCTCCCTCCTCAGGTGGCTGCAGATGGCACAAGAACAACTGCCTACTAAAGAGCCCAACCTCAATAGCGAGGGCCTGCAAAGGAGAGTACATCAGCTCAAGGTGGGTGTGCATTGGAGACAAATGATGAAACCTTGTGTTCTAAACATTGCAGATTTGAATCATTCTATAAAACGTTCATGATTTGCTCTCAGGAGCTGCGGAGTGAATGGGAGTTTCAGGGCAATCAAGTTCAGGAGCTTAACAAGAGCAGCTCAGAGCTGGAGGGTCTGATCATCAGCATAACTGCTCCGCAAAGCAAAACAGGTAAGAGTGGCATTCGGATCTTATTATATTTAATTTTAATTTTTTTTATTCACTTTTTTTTTTTTTGCAGTTTATAAACATTTCTAAAATAAAACTGCTTCGCTGCAATTGGTCATCCTTTAAATAGCAAAGATGTACAACAATTCGTGAGGCACCTTATGAACAATTTATAAAAAAATAATTAACTCCTGCCAAATGCAAAAAAACAAAAGTATTGAGACACCTGACTTTTTTAGCCATATGTGGTTTCTGCCTAAACTGTTACCAGCAATTGGGCAGAATGTCTTTGGATGTGGTAGAATTTTCCCTTCACTTGAATTTGGAATCCCAATCCTGTTCTGGGAGCATGACCATGTCCCTTGTCTATTAATATATGAGTCTTATTGACAGGTGTCCACAAATCTTTGTCTATACAGTCTATTTTCTTAAGGAAATCTTTCAAAATTACACATTAGGAAATTGGATACCTTTTTTCATTTATAATTTACGAGGCTTGTTTGATCAGATTATGTGTCCTGTTTTGTGTTAAAACTGTAAAACCTGTCAAGTGGCTTATTTGTGCAAGTGCTTACGTCTTTGTGTCTTGGTGTTCGCGCACGTGTGTGTAGTACCAGTGTCTGAGTGTGTGTCTCTCTCCCAGGTGTCCCCGCGCTCAATGGTGCCGGTGGCTCCAGCAGTCTTAATGGCATTCACACCTGCAGAGGTGAGCCCTCTTCAATGAGTCCACTGTCCTGTAGGACACATCCACATTTCATTATATGACCAATATCCATTATACCAGTGGCGGTCGATGCATTACACACCGAGGTCTTCAGTGTTGTTTTACCTGAACTAATTCACCTCTTAATGCCATTATTATGACACAATGGCTATAAAAAACAATCTATATTTTACAAAAAACACAACAATTTAACAAGTAGTTTTTCCCTGTAGCCACAGCTGTGCCGCCTGCATACATCTCTAGCAGAAGCATAGATATCAACCTCGTAAAATGACCCCGTTGTTTGTGTGTTTTTGCGCATTTTGTCAGTGCATTACAGTTTTCCTGGGGACTTGAAATGAAGAGAAAACACAAATGTATTAAAAGTATAAATGGTTAATTAAAAAACTGTTTTGAGTGGGTTGGACTTTCTCACGATCCCCAGCTTTTCTTGAATAGTTCATGTTATAAGTGTCCTTGTAAGTGTATCTGTGACCAGATTTCTTCTTCTCTGTCAGCCATTGTGAAATAAAAAACACAGGTATTAAACCCACACAAATATTTTTGAGCTTGTGCAGTTTGCTACAGATGCGGGTTGCAAACTCTGACTAGTGCACTCTTTGACCATCCCATCAAAGGCTGTGAAAATGCTGACATGACTCTTCACCTTCTGGGTGGTTTACACAGCTTAAAGCAACATAGATTTGTATCTAATGAGGTCACGCTGTTAATTAACAGCAATATACAGCAATATGTGATGTGACAGCTAAATTCTGATTGGACAGGAACTCTAACCGAAAATTACACTTGTTTGTGCAGAAGCAGCACACCATAGAGATACACTAGAAAATGAAGAGAATGTGCTATTGGGAAAGAGTTAATACATATTCAACGACAGAAATTATTAAATCACAAGTCAGAGATTCTAATGGAGTTAAGGCCAGCAGAGAAGCCGATGGGGGAGATGATAGGTAGAATCCGGAGGTCGTCCGTTCAAATCCCAGCCTCGGCAATATGCCACTCCTGGGCCTTCAAGCAAGGCTCTTATCCCGACAGCTGCTCAGAACTCGCTCTGGATAACCAAATGACAATTCTGGATCATACTTGTGGTAAAACTATTTTGACATCCAACTAGATGCATAAGCATGTCATTCCAAGTGGAGTTGACATGCCCAACAGTGCAACTTTTATTCGTTGTCCTTTCATGAATTTGCTATGCTCCATGTCTGCTTCGGTCTCTGCCCGTTTGACTTGCTTCTTAGGTTATAAGAGATAAGTGTTGAATAAATAGTGTCTTCACCATAGGCAAGAAGAAACATGAAAAAACAGCACTCTTAACAGTTACACTCCATTTATTAAAGTCATTTGTCTTATCTTGAAACTATCTCACCCCTTTCCTGGCAGACCTGACTGAGATCCAGGTGGTGGTGGCGGACGTGAACAGCAGGTACGAGCACCTGGGTGGGGATCTTCAAGAAAGGCAGAGCAGACAGCAGGCTTCTTTGGAGCTGTGCCAGAAGGCCAGGCAGGACGCTGAGGCTCTGCACCAATGGTTAGGGCCTCGGGAACAGAGGCTAACACAGGGGCAGACTGCATCGCCCTCGCGGCCTGAGGTAGTCCGTGCCCAAGCCGGGGAGAACAAGGTGAGCAAAGAGGGAAAATAGTACCACCTGCCCCTATTTGATCTATTGAGCAGAACACATTTTAATAGCTGCATGGTATCACTTCAAATGTTGCATATGAATATCATGACTGTGACTTCCCCCATGCAGGCGTTGATGTCTGAACTCGCTGAACATTCTGGGAAAGTGGAAGACCTAAAGAACACTCTCAAGAAGCTGATAAAAGAAAACCCTGACTCCCCTGAAGCAGAGATCTGGAAACAACAACTAAAAGACATAGGTCGGTACTCAGAATGGGGCTGTATAAGTATAAATAAATAAAAAAACAAACGAGGTTTTTTACACGTTGGTAAACCAGCTTTAATATAGAGGGTCCCTATTTTTTTAAACAGTACCACATGACATTTCTGAAATATGTTTGTGTTTTATGTGCATATCTGTTCCGCTCTAGAGCTAAAAATACTTTTGTATGGGATTTAGTTTTTGTTAAAGGTAGAGAGCTCTTCTGGTAAATCAAACAAAAGCTTGGTATGGTGCGTAGGTTGGAGAAACTGGAGGAGGCAGGAGAATGGCGTGAGCTTCAGGAAGAGCGTTCAGTACTCTGTGATATTTTATGTTTCTTGTGTGACTCAAAGCATTCAAATTATTCTCAAAGCGAAATTTGTGCTTTATTGAAACCACATGGGGGTGTCAGACTAGCTCTACCGATGACTCAAAGAGTCACGCATGGACACGCATGTATCGCTGCCAGAGTTGCCTGTATACGTGTTTCTGCTTCTGTGATGCCAGGACATAAACACACTAAATTAGACGTTATTGTTTCATGTCCCTTTTATCTTAATTCCCTGAATTTCCTACTACAATGATTATTCGCAGTTGCAGTGTTTCCCAGAATCTTTGCGTTGCCATGGTGACCCGTTCACCCAGCTTCTGTTGTTATGGTTTCAAGAGGCATCGAGGTGGTTGTTAGGTTTCACTTACACAACCACATTTACCATGGCTTCTTTTTTTAGAATGTCGGTGGGAGAAAGCCAATCAGACTGCAGCCCAGAGACAGATAGAACTTGACACGTGCGCTGACAGACTGGGCAACTTTGCATCAGCAGCCAATCAGCTTGGTCCCTGGCTACAAGAGAAAGAGTTGATGATGAGTGTGCTCGGGCCCCTGAGCATCGACCCAAACATGCTTAACACTCAGAAGCAACAAGTGCAGGTATTTACTTGATATATTAAGGGTAAATGTTTGCTTTTTTATCTAGAGTAAAATGTTGAGCTAAATTGGTATACACTGATATAAGACAAAAATCTAAAAAAAAATGAATATCTATCTATCTATCTATCTATCTATCTATCTATCTATCTATCTATCTATCTATCTATCTATCTATCCATCCATCTTAGAACTTAGAACATATGTAAAGACTCACCCTGTTTTTTTTTTCTTTTTTTTTTTTTTTTGATGAATGAAAATTTTTTGCAATAATTTTTTTTTTTATAAACAGATACAAACCTTTGTACTCATCTGTACATTTTCCCTGCTTTCAGTTATGTAATTTCCTGTTTTTCAACTGTTCCTTTCTTTGCTGCGAGGAAATGACTACAATTAGAATGAAGCAGAATTCTATTTAGAAGTCCTTCCTTTAACAAAATATGACACTGTGTGTTTATATTAATTGGTTACAGTACTTTAAAGACATTTTTAGAAGAATATTGCTAATAATGGTTACCTCCAGTGCCCAAATCCATGCTATCCATGTTGGTTTGTTTGTTATTCAGATATTTTCTGGTGTTTTATGTGTAAATTTATGGTATTGTTAAATGGACTTGTATAAAAATAATAATATAAAAGTTCTCTTTAAAAGCTCTCTCTCCTTCTGTCCCAGATTATGCTGCGTGAATTTGAGACACGGCGTGCCCAGTTTGATCAGCTGACCCGGGCAGCAGAGGGTATCCTCTCACCTTCTGAAGAGCAGGGCTCTGGGGACAGTCAGGATGTAGCCGAGGTGAAGCAGGAGCTGGCCTCCATTACTCGGCAGTGGGAAGACCTGACTTCTCGCCTGTCTGGACGTTTTGACCAGATCGAGCGTGCTCAGGGCACCAGTGAGAGCTTTCAGACTTTGCTGAAGGAACTCTCCCAAAGTTTGTCCCATTTGGCTGAGAAGCTGGACGCCCAGGCCTCGCTTAGCGCCCAGCCTGAGGCTCTGCGCCAGAGGCTGAAGGAGACAGGAGAGATCCGTGCAGAGCTCGAGCAAAGGAGGGGTCAGCTGGCCCAGGCTGAGCAGCTCTGTGCAGAGCTCAGCTCTATTGTTGTGGAGCCCTACCTCAGAGAGGAGCTTAATAAGAGACTGGAGAGTGTCAGTGGCCCACTAAACAGCCTGGAGGAACGAGCAGGTGAGACAGAATACATTTTTTTGTTTTTTCCCCCTAAAACAATGTTTAGTCTTTTTGATTTTTGGTATGGATAAGAAGCTCTAAGAGCACTAGAGCTTCACAGAAATTCATGTATATCTCAGATTTCAGTTGACAAATGTAACTAAATATCAGCAACATGACAATATTGGTTATGAATAAGCAATTCTGTAATTCTACATATTTATTGTATTAAGTTTTCTTCCTCCTTGTTTGTCTCCAGCCGATGGTTTATCCCAGCTGCAAGCTGCTCTCTCAAGCACACAGCAATTCCAGCAGATGTTCGAGGAGCTCCGTGGCTGGTTAGATGGCCAGGCTGCTGCAAGTACACCTAGCACGTCTGACCCTCTCCCCTGCCAGCCCGACGTCCTGCAAGCCCTCCTTGCCCAACAAGAAGAGCTTCAGCGTTGTGTGGCACAACAGCGAGGGTCCTACGAGCTCATCCAGGCTGAGGGAGCATCAATCCTGGCTTCACTTCCTGCTGGAGATGAGCGCTCGGGTATGCAGGCTCGGCTCACCAAACTGCGCCAGGACTGGGAAGATGTAAACCAACGATTGGCAGAAAAACAAGCACATATTAAAGAGACACTGGGTCGTGCCATACAGTACAGGCAACATCGGGATGAACTGGATCCCTGGCTGAAGGAGTGTGAGCAAAAAGAGACCGAGATCCAACCTACTCTAGAGCCTGCTGCCCTTGAAGAAGCCCTGCAGAAAGCAAGGCAGTTGGGCTTGGACTTAGATCGCCGTTGCCCTCTATTGGAGGCTCTGAATTCTGCAGCTGACCAGCTACTGGAGCAGAGCCGGACTGGAGAGGAGGAGGTGAGGGATGATAAAGCACAGCTGAATCGCAGGCTGGATGGCCTCTCTGAGCGAGTACATGGACGCATGGCCCAGCTGGAGGAGCTGAACAGCAGGCTGAAGGAGTTTGAAGATGGTAGACAGGCAGTAGAGAGAAGACTGGAGGCAGCCAGACATCAGCTGGAAGTGCAGGAGGCTTTGGGCCCTCAGGCATGTAGTAACAAGAGTCTGGAGCGCCTGCGCAGCCAACAGGACACTCTCAGCTCCCTACAGCCACAAGTGGTATATCTGCGTGATCTGGCCAAAGGATTGGCATTGGACGCGCCTCAGACAACAGGAGATGGAGGGCAGAAGCTGGTGCAACAAGCTCATGACACAGAAAAGGAGTTTAAAGAAGTGACTGAGAAGGTAAGGAGTATCCCTTGACTAATATGTTGGCTACGATACTTATTTAGTGATGGATGCTTTTAATATTTTGCATTGTCAGTCATGTTTTAAAGGTACAGTCTCATTTAATTTTAAATAGGTTAATAATATAGATTCATGGCATTATCTGATCAATAAGAGGTTATTTCTGAGTAACATCTTCCACTCTATCCTTCCACCAGATCGAGCAGTGCTGCTCCTCCCTTGAATCACGCCTGCAGGGTGTAGGAGAAGTCCAGTCACATGTCCGCGATGTCTTCTCACGCCTGGCGGACCTGGACGACGAACTGGACAGCCTGAGCCCCGTTGGGCGGGATGCGGACTCATTGGCCTCACAGGCAGATGCAATAAGGGGATTCCTGGGGCGTCTGGCATCCCTGCGGACTGAGCTAGATGTCCATGGTGGTGCCTGCACCGCCATGTTGAGGCGAGAGGGAAGCTCCCCTGATCTCCTCGCTCTCAGGAGAGAGACAGAGGCTCTGAGTCGCCAAGCAGCCAAGCTGGCCGAGCGGGGTCAGGGTCGCCTGGCACTCATAGAGGAAGCTGAAGAGAAAGTGAAGGAGTTCTACACCCGGCTCACAGAGCTCCAGGGGCTACTTGAAAATGCAGAGGAGGGTCTGAATGCACAAGGAGTTGTGGGAACTGAAGTGGACGTCATCAAACAACAGCTCCAGGAATTTAAGGTAGGGAATTTGTCAATTTGTTTTTGCCATGGCAGCCACTCTGACGTTTTTTTTGTATTGTTTTTTTTGGTTTGAGCACTTGAAGACATCATGTGGAGGCTGGATACAGTTTTAAAATCGTTTCTCTTTTTTTTTTTTTTAGCTTTCAGAGTAAATAGGGATGATTTTTATCCAGATCATTAGGTTAAATATAAATCAAACTGGCTACACCTGGTTAATAGTTCAAGAATTTGCCATTTTTAAACCTAGGCTTAAAATACCTGCTACACCAGTTCATCAGCAGACATTTTTATGATTCTTTCCATCTTCCATTCCGAACACACAAATGGATGCCAAGTTAAAGGGTAAACTGTAGTCTCTTTTATCTGTTACGTTTGTTTTTGTGTGCATTTTCTGTTCCTGTTTGTTGTTTTAGAGTAGTCACTACATGTTAGAGGTCTGCTGGAATTAACGGCTCTCAGAAAAAATCCATAGCGAGAGTACGATAGTTTTTCCGGGTTGAGGCTACTCAGTGATGCCACGTTCAGTTTGTTTTGACACGAGACTGCGCGGTGCACTGAGAGCGCGATGTTATATGTATTAATTATAATGTATAATTTATTAATTATTTAATTGTATCTATTAATATAATTTAAATGTTCATATTTATTGCTATATTTTATTAACCAAATTTTCATGATTGAGGACTGTTTTTATTTTTTGTTTTCGTTCCTTCAGTAAAGTTCAGAAGTATTTTTTCATAGAGCAAAAGAGGTTCGGATTCAAGCAAACTTAGAGTGAGCTCAGCCAGGCGATTTTGTGAGGCCGTCAAGCGTTAGTGGAATGAATCACAGCTCTCCTCTTTATTAAATCACCTCCAACTCTCAGCCCCCATCTGGGCCCACGTCCCAGCATGTTTCTCTGCAGGAGGGGGGAATCAGTATGACACAGACTCTCCTACTGCTTTCCTGAGAAGGCTGCTTGCGTTTGTCCCATTACCCCCTCGGCTGATTGATGATGACCCCTTCACTTTCTCCCTGGCTTGCACTTGTATTTATAGTGCCTCTGATGTTGTATCATTCTCTCTCCGGATCTTACTCATGCCCCCTTCAGAGCATCGAATGTGGGAGTGTGGGAGTAAGAAGGCCACAATGGAGGTTTGAGGTACATTCTTAGAGCAGGAGAGAGTGAATCAGCGACTTCTTTTAGAGCAGCTCACCTTGCTGAGTCATTTTCGCAGAAAGATCTGTGCAGTAATACGGCATGTCGGGTCGATTTTGCGTTACCTTGCTTCAAGTCCTTTGTTATGAAGTGTTTTCCAGGAGCTGCTGCTGTTCTCCGCAGCTCGATGCCGCACTACGAAAGCTCATTAGACCTGTCAGTGTGTTGATGGACATGGAGCTAAATCTGAGAGCAGAACTAATCTCTGGAACAGTTTCTTTCCTTATTGTCTCCGCATCAGACTAGCGCAGACTCGCCCAGTTAGCTTTGCATTGGATACACTGGCAACTCGTCATGCATATTTGAAAATTCACCTGTTACTGATTAGAACTTGTGCAGAGTGGTTACGCAGGGAGCTTAGAGCTTCGGCCAAGCTGCACTGCAGCTATGGAATGTTGTACTCATTTATTGGACTTTTACTGCTCCTGCTTCTTTTTTTTGTACTTTGATTTCTTACTTGCACCTCTTTGGTCTTTGTCTATCTTTCTACTGTTCCTTTGTTTGGAATTCCTCCTGTCTAAGGCTTCTTTGAGATTTACTGTTCCTCTTAATAACAATGTCAACTACTGTACACACTCGTGCTCCTGCTCACCAAATCCCCCCCAACACCCCCACCCTACCCCCGCCGCCGTCTTCCCTCACTTCTCAGGTTGCAGGTACAAGTTACTCAAGACAGGCGGAAAGGAAGTTAGAAGAAAGATAGATCACGATAAGCATGTAGACATTGCTGGCACATGGTGACAACATCATGATATCAAAAGCTGAGCTAAAACTTTGTCACAATGCCAGTTAGTTTTCTCGAATATTATTAGCTTAGCAACAATACGAGAACATAAGCTATTAAAAAGTTGGTCAAGAAGTTATGTTAAAATTAGAGGTCGACCGATCAACCGAATTGATCAGCTATCTGCAAAAAGTCCATACCAATAATTTTTTTTCTGCTTGCATCATTTGCTGGTTTGCAAGCAAATCACTGACTTCACGTGTGGTTTGTTTTCACACGAGATTGTGTGCTGCACCGAGAGCGCTATATTATATTTAATATGTACAATTTATTAAAGATATAATTATATATTTTTTATAGAATTGATATTTTCATATTTATTTCATTCAGCACATAAAAATAAAAAAAATGCTATCTATATCGGTAAAGTCCACTATCACCCCCCGTAGCACAAATACTGACAATACACACTATAGTTTGAAAATAAATAGATTGGGAAAACCTCTACCAATCAATCAAAGTTATTATATAATTATATATGTTATCTATTATTATATCATTATTATTATATCATTATAGCGCAACTATAAAGCCAGAACAATGATGTCACCATGTGCCCGTTCCTCCTATACCGAGGAGCAAATCAAATATTCTGCGAAGCATCATTCTATTTAACATTAACTGAACTGATGCCTGCTTTTAGTGTGCCACCCTCATGTCTAAAAATTGGGACCAGCCTCTCCAAATAGTGCTAATTAAAGAGGCCAGGCTGCTACTGTAAGTTAAGAACGATGGCTCATGTGCAAGAGGTATTTTTAGATAATTTCTACAATGGGGTCTTGAACACTAGTAGGATGAAGCAAAGGATGAGGAAAAACTTCAGCGAGATCTTTTTCCATCCTCCTTGGCAGCCTATTCAATTTTTTTTCCACCCTATCTAGGCCTCTTTCTCATACTCGCCCAGTCTTATACGCCCCCATCCCCTTTTTACTTACAATGACGCCCTCTAAGGTAACATGGAGGGCCAGAAAGGCTGTCTGCCATGTAAAAAAGAGCTGATCTCCCATTCCCCCTCTCCTCTCATGCAAGCCAGACTCCATTTCAGAGACACCCAATCCAAAGTAGTGATGTCATTGCTGAGATTAGAGAGAGGGGGAGTCAGGATAAACCCAAATAAGTGAGGCGTATGTGTGTCGGGGAGGTGTGTGTGTGTGTGTGTGTGTGTGTGTGTGTTGGGGGTTTGGGGGTGTCAGATCTTTTAAAGTAGAGCACACCAAGGCATTCAGAAAGTTATTGAACAATGGGTTGGGTCTTAACATGATGAATCATCTCACCAGCATTTTCTCCACTGAAGGTTTTTCCTCCACGCCAAACATATGTATATGCCACACTGAGTGCTTTACATGCCATGTCAGTGTGTCCCTGTTCATGCCATATCATGATGCACATGCATTACAGTTGGTGTGTTTATGTACTGGGAGTGTGGCTTCACGTCCATGCAGGTTGATATTTCTAATTCTGGGCTGTTTCGAAGCGTTCGGAATTTCAGCTGTCTCCCCATCCTCAACCCCTCACAAACATAATCTTTTACACATTACAGGGTGTGGTGGTCCCCCTAAAATTCCCGTGCCCTGTGTGAACTTGTGTGTGTCTACATCGTACCACAGTGCAGCAGCTGAGCTTGGAGAAACAGGGTGGGCTGCGAGAAGCAGACACCGAGTAAAGATGTGTTCCAACTGGGCATTCCTGTGCAGGGCTGGTTAGAACCGGGGAATAGCTTCTAAATCAAGCTGAGCACGGCATGCTGTCTTCACTCTTGCTTGTTATAACATACTCTTGCCCCCTTTACACACTCGAATCCTATTTTTATCGGTCGCTTTGCTTTCTATGTCTTGCTGTAGCATAACAAGGTCAGCGGACGTGTCGAGGCCTTTGTGTCCCACAGCCAAAACCCAGTAGGGCTTTCCTTCAAGTCAAATTCTCATGCACTCAGTTACTTGTAGTAGATGTTTACATTTGCTGAAATGTTCCCGCTGTAAAGTCAAGGATGTAAAGGCTTTTTCTAGTGTAAACGCTTTTAGAAAAATTGCTTTTTAATTTATATTGTGGTGTAAAATTAGTTTTACTTTATATGATTTCTGGCCCAAATTGTGCTGATGTACATTGCATATCATATATGAAATACCTTGAGAATGGGGTTTCCAAAGATAGTATAATGTATTAAGAAACCAAAGCAACTATAGAGTGCAGATTAATTCTCTTTGTGTCAGATCTTTTATGTTTTCTCACTGCTACGACACTTATTTAAAAAAAGACACCAGATTGACAGCATTAAGATTTGTGCTCATTCAGTGTTAGTAAAGTCAGGTACTGATGTAGGTGAGGTAGGAGGCCTGGGGTGCACTCAGCGTTTACATTCATCTCAAAGGTGTTCAGTAGGGTTGTGGTCAGAGCTCCATAGCAGGAGATCCTCCACTCTAACATATAACCTAAGTATATGTTCATGGGAGTTTACTTTGTGCACAGGGGTATTGTCATGCTGGAACAGGTTTGTGTCTCCTAGTTCAAGTAAAATGGAAAATTCATGCTACTGCATTCAAAGACACACTGTACAGTTGTGTGCCTTCAGGTTTTAATATTTTTCCCCATATAGTTTATGTCCGTAGCAATGGCAAAACATAAACTGATATGCTAATAGGACCGAAAAAGACATTAAAGGCATCAAGCTTGTCTGTTTACTTGACCCCATTTTCTGCACTAGTGCAGTTCATGCTGAATGATGATATATGCAGCACTGCTTTTAGTGATAAACAGAACAACTCCCATGAAAAGATCTTCTTTATATAATCCTGACATGTAGAAAATATTATCCTACAGTTTATATTCAAATCAGCCAAGATTTAATTTCATTCAAACAACACAGGCTAAAACCATCCTAAGACCGTGAGGTAAATGGTACTTGTGTGTAGAAATATTCCAGTTTTAAAATATTTAGCAAAATCCCTTTTCTTCGCCGTCTACCTGATGGTTATGCGGACATGCAGATTAGAACGTTGGCTCCTTCCAGCTGTATGGTTACGAAGCCAAATGTCTGGGTTAACTGCCTTCTAATGATATATAATAGCATGCTGATGAAGTATTCATTCTTTTTCGCAAAAGTTCTTTCAAGCATTAAACACCCAGCAATAAGATCTTTCAGATATAACTTTTTTTTTTTTATATAGTTGTGTTGAGCCTGTTTTCAGGTTTTTTTTTTCCTCAGGGTTTGATCAGATTAGCATAACATAATTAGCACAAGCTGGTGAATTAATTTGGCTAATTTGACTGTAAAACAAGCAATATCCAGCTAACAGAGAGAGAGAGAGAGAGAGAGAGAGAGAGTGTGAATGTGTGTGTTGCCTCTCCCATTGCCTGGTATTGTTTCAGCTGCTGTGAATTACTGTGGCATTCCGTAGCATAGCCCACTTTTTTCCTCTCAGCCACACTCTATTAGCTCACCAACTGAAATAAATAAAGCACTTTGCAAACAGCTTCTTGATGTGTGAAATGAATAGGCTGTTTAATAATTGGTGTAATGGCCGTGATTTTCAGGGTGGTTCACAGGAGTGATGTTTGTTGTGTCATTTCTCTTACTGACTGAACCTCATACAGACAGTATTAAATGCCAGTCAAGCAGTTCCACATAAGAATGCAGCTCTGTAGCTCTGTATGAAACCCAGTGCAAATTACAATTCCAGTCAATTACTGCAGTTTAATGAAAAAATTATTATACCCAAACTCCCATGTTCTAGTTTAACGGGACGAGTCGATTGTGCTTTTTATTTGCTTTCTCAGGTTTGCTTGTGTGTCTGGTAAAATAGGAGAACAAAGCATGCATTGAGGGGTCTCAGGTAAAGCCTGCTGGTTAATTATGAAACTACTGCTGAGATCGAGAAAAAAGGGGGAGTGTCAGCACCTCGGGTGCTTAGATACCACGAAGAGAAAACGGAGGGAGGATAAGAGAAGGAGCAGTGGGGGCTTTTTAAGAGATGAATGCATGGTGAGAATACGGAGATTTCGAGCTATGCAGTTGTTGAGTAAATCGAGTGCGTGCTCTGTGACGGGTTAAAAGCAAATGCAAGCAGGAGATGGAAAGAACAGGATCAACAGGTGCTCTTCTAAAGTAAACAATCTGCACTGCAAAGTCAATAGCAATCTCTGCCCCCTTGTGTTTATGGTAGATTAGTGCCTGTTGATCATTATTTTTATTTTTATCCTTTTTGTAACGTAGTTCTTTCAGAGAGACAAAAGGTGCAACACACTATTCCAGTCAGTCTGTTTTAGGGGATTTCGGGCTTGAGCCCTCCCTCTTCCTGTCTGAGTCAGGACTGTGACTTTTTAACTAGAAGCCAAATGAGCAGTCACTGACTGACTACGAGGGAAGGGGGAGGGGTGGACCCAGGGTCAGGCGCTGAATTTTACTAAACAAAGTCAGTTAAAAGGTTCACATTCATAGTCAATGCAGGCTGGATTTTGGACTTGAAAATTCAATTAACCATCTGCTTTTGTAGGGTTTTTGTTATTAATGTTGCCAGACTATGTATGTATATTAATATATAATATAATCCACTGAGGGTTCATGGTGGTATCTTTGGTCAGTTTGAGCTGGAGTAGAAAGAAATAGAGTGAGCATGAGGGCGAGAGACAGACAAACCCCTTTTGTTTCCACTGGAAGGTTTGTCTTGGAAGCAAACATGACAGCTGCAGCTAGACAGACAGAAAGAAAGAGCGAGAGAGGAAGAAAGACAGCAAGAGAAGGTTGAAAAAGAAAGTATTTAGCTTGTTGGACATGCAGAGCATGGACAGTGTGGGTGATTAACAGAGCAACTGTGGTGTGTATGTGTGTCTTGTGCGTACATGTGCGTGTGTCTGGGACTCGGGAACGGAGAGCGAGTGGGAGGGTAAGCAAGCATGCGTTAACACAGCCACTGCTCTCTGCCAGAGATCTTTATACATACTCCAGCACCGACCGAATAAGGCAAGGCACCGAAGAAAGCAGAGCAAATAGAGAAATAAAACCGAGACAGGAGCCGCCCAAGTACCCACGACAAAACCAAACACAAAAAAACGAACGGGATTCGTGCATAAACATTTCAATTGCTGCCGTCTCGCAGTGTCTATTCATTTTCATTGTAAAGTAGTGGCCTCAATACCCCTCCTCCCCCATACACTCTTCAGAGCTGGATAGGGTTTCAGAAGAGTAGAAGACGAGAATGCACAAGTGGGAACTTTGAATATTAGAGACTCCTGTGTGTGTTTTTTTTTTGTTTTGTTCAATTACAGAGTGGCAATTTATAAAAAAAAAAAAAAAAAAAAGAGGAGGAGCAGAGAGAAGAGAATGAGTAGGGGATTTTTGCTTCCGCATACACACAGTTTGTTTTGGAGAGAACGGGGTAGCCGTTATTGATAAGCCTCGTTACTTCCTGAATACTAACACCCTTCCAACCCCATGTCCTATTTTTTCACTCTCTCTCTCTCTCTCTCTCTCTCTCTCTCTCTCTCTCTCTCTCCCTATGTATCTCTTGTTCTTTGTTTCCCTAGAGTTTGGATGCCTGTGGCTTGGTGCCTTTTGATTCTTTCTTTTTTGTATTACGAGTTCTTTTTTACAGCCAGGGAAGTCATATTTAGTCATGTGAAACTGTAATATGTAATACAGCAAGTTATCTGGTTGTTAGAATGAGCTAATTTGATCCTGTAAGCCAGTGACTCTGCTGAAACACATTAAATCCCCCTGCTTAGTCACTCCTCCTGGCATGGTGGCCCCTCCTACCAAAAGCGTTATCTCAGCTCCTCCATTTCTCAGCTCGGTCTTGTGTGTTTTTTGGAAAAGGAAACCGGCATGATTGGAGCACTTCCTGTGTTTTAATACCAGAGCAGGAAACAGAACAAACGGAGCTGCATTCAAACAAAAACAGAGGGAGCAAAAGGGAGGAGAGAGTGTGAGAGAGAGAGAGAGAGAGAGAGAGAGAGAGAGAGAGAGAGAGAGAGTGAGTGGGAGGGAGGGAGAGAGGGAGTGAGAAAGAGAGAGAGGAAAAGTGGGAGATTTTTTTAGCAGCTGCAAACCATTTCAGCAGCTCAGTGGCCTGAGAACACCGTGCAAGAGAGAATCGGCACTAGAAGAAAAGAGGAAAAGAGGAACTCAGAGCCTGCGTGCATCTTTCGTGTGGATCGGAGAAAAAGGAATATAGGAAGAGGAGAGGAAAAGAGCGAGTGTGTCTGGGGATTGTCTGAAAAGCAGAGTGCCCTGAGTGGAAAGGGTGTATTTGGTGTGAGGTACCGTCTGCGTCTTTGCCCTCTGGATACAGTCCCACAACTCTCTGCTCCCTGCCGTCTGGATCAGGCTGAAACCTTCGCCATCTCCCTACCTACTTCAAACTCAACCCCTCTGGACATGGCTGTCATTCGGAATCACAGATTTTCACTTCACTCAGGATGAAAGGAATGTATTTGGCATGCAGAGAAAAGGATTAATACTTGTTCATGAGTTTGAAATGACAAAAAAAAACTATAATGGGTATTTCATTCATTTAAAGTTTCATCCCTACAAAAAGGAAAAATAACAATGGCAGCAGGTTATTTTAAACTTAAATGCGATCTGTATTTACAAATTTGCTCTGTTGGATTAAAAAAAGGACAATTTGCAAACAGCAACCAACTGCCTGACAAGTGAGTCTCCTACAGAATTCAGAAACATATTTTCGTGGCAGTCATCTGACTGGACAGAGTTAAAAAAGAAAAATTTAAGACAAAATGTTCCCATTGTCAGACTAAATTCAGGATTATTTTTTATGAGAGTAGAATGTGCTTAAAGGAACATTATGATGAGAGACAAAATCACTTGAAGGACTGCATTTCCTCAACACCTTTTCATGCAAAAGAGTATGGACCTCTCTCCTAGAAGTTTTTTTATTTATTTATTTTTAAACTTTGCGACAGCTCAAGACCTCTGTGATTTTCCTGTTGTGGTAGAGACAGGGAGACGCAAAGGGAAGTAGCTACAAGGAAGTTAGGGAAAGGTTTGCAAAGAGCATGTTTGTATAAAGAAGGACTATTGAAATCTGAAAGAGAACAAAGAGGATGCAACCTACATGGAATGTTATCACCGCTCTGGACTTTGGACTCTCTGAAACAGCTAACAATTGTATTTTTTTTGCCTTTTGCTACTCGTTTGATTGGCCTTTAAACAAAAATTCTAATTAACATGTTGCCGAAGATGTGTTTCGCTTGGACTGAGACGTTATCCCTGATGTGCTCCATTCAGGAAAAATCAGGAATAACTCTGTTTATTAGAGCCACAGACTATAATCCCTTGCTGCTCATGATTATTTGCCTTGGATTATAAATATCCTAACATCCTTTTATTTTGTGGATCAATGTTTACATTAATGAATAGGACCGCTAAGGCTTGAGGGATTCAGCTACCAGAATTTTTGCAAGAAACGACTTGGAGAACTAATTTGTGGAATAGTTTGTGCCCCGTCCCGGCCCCTTGAGGGCACACTTTTACGGGATGGGGAAGCCTCTGAGCCGACCTGACTGTTTGCGGCAAAATCCCAGGTGTCTTAAGAAGGGTGATGATGAGGAGGCTTATATTGAGGACTGCTACGTACCGCAGCGCTCCATTTATGACACCATGCGGATTAATGAGCAGATTGACCAGGGCTCTAAGATTAGCCAGCCTTCTCGTAGCACGTTGGGCTCTGGAGGAGGGGAAGGAAGCACGCTTTCCAGCAATGGGACTTTAGGAGCTGACATTGGTGGCGTGTTTGTGGCACGAGGGGCATCTGCTGAGGCAGGGATAAAAAAGTTAGACGAAAGAGTGATTTTTGATGCTCTCAAGCTAACTGGTGACCCTCAGAGCATGCCATCTTTGGGGGGTATTGGCTCTGGGATAATTATTCCTGCATCAAACTCAGCTGCTGTTGGGGCAGCTGTAGTGACCAAGAGGCGGCATCATGTGGGTGACAAAAAAGATAATCTAAATCGTCGCTCTTGGAAAGCATTCATGCCTCCAACTTACCCTGAGTTTGCTGAGCGTTTAGAGCTTTCGCCTGTGGAGAGTGGAGAGAAACGTTTATCTGGGGCAGGGATCCCAGTTTCACCTCTGCATCCATTACCTACCTTATTAACTGCCCTAACATCTTCTATATCCACCACACCTCTTCCTCCATACAGTCCCACTCCTGTCTCCTCAGACAGCCCTCACACCCCTCTGGTCTCCAACTCTCCAATCCTCACTCCATCCCTTAGCTCGATATCTTCCACTCCACCACATCTAGACAAGCACAAAGATTCCCCCAAGTCACTCGCTCATCACTCGAAACAAATTAAGCCATTGCCTCCTCCTTCTACTTCTCAAGAAAGGCCAGCTTTACAGAATGCATCAAATAATGAAACAAAGCAGGATACTTGTAGCTCTCCACAACTTAGCTGTCTTATCCAAAGGCAGGTTAAGAAGAGTGTAGAGAAGAGTAAACCAACAGCTAATCCCTTACTTTGTGTTCGAAGTGTGTCAGAGGAACAACCACAACGCTGGAATAGTGCTGCACCTAAAACCTCTGACTCAGAGAGGGACTCGCCATTCCAGGAGTATGATCAGGACACGGCTCCATTGATACCTCCCAAACCTTTATTTTGCCCCCCCACCAAAGCTCGTACATGGCCTCGTACTGCAAGAGGTGGCAAAAGGTCATTTGGACATGGAGTAGTACTTCACAACTTGCCAATTCTGCCACCCTTGCCTCCTCTGCTAGGGGAGGACAGTGATCTTGATGAAGAGTCCTTGTACCTATTGGATCCTCCTTCACCTTTCCTGCAGGAAGAAGGGGATGGTCTTGGTTATGGGGGACTTCCCCTCTCCCCATGTCTCAGCCAAGAAGGGGGTGCAGAAGGCCTTTTGGGATGGCCCCCTAATATTGGGGAACTGCGTGAGCGAACTGCTTCAGAACTCTGTTTTGAGGAGGATGAGCGCAGAATCATGAAAGAGCTCGAGGAAGAGGAGAAAGACTTAGTGCAAGATAGAGAAGAACATGAACTGTTAGAGGTGGAGGAAAAGAACTGGCAGGTGGTGTTAAAACTGGATACCCATGAAACAAGTACTATTTCTTGGACAAGAGATGGTGAGGAATCAGAGCTGCAGGACTGGGAGACCCAACAGCTCAGTACCTCAGATTACAGGCCTCTTCTGACCCCTCCAGTAGGTTTTGGAGGCTCAGAGGTTGCCAGTGTTTCTCCATACCCAAGTTCGGAGGATGGATCAGTTGACCTCTTTCTGGAATTGGAGAGACAGTGTATTGAGGAGGAGGAAGGAAAGGAGGCATCCAGTATTGAATCAGCTTTAGTTTGTACAACTAATGAGCCCCTGGTTACATGTCATACCCTACCCAGACTGGAAGAAGAAGAAGAAGAGGAAGAGGAAAAGGAGGATCATGTTGAGCATAACCGAGATAAAGCAGGCCTTACAACTAATACTGGTCATATAAGCCAGTTAGAGCCATATCAGACTGAGCCATCTGTTTTGGAAACAAATCCAAACCTTTACAGCAAGGATAGTGATGATTATCAAAGTTTGAGTGGTAGTGAAAGCTATTGTGATAGCGATATTAACACCAGCTTTCCACCGAATCCCACTTCACCCATGCTTGATATATGCATTTTGGATGAGCCTTTGCTGGAATCGGAGTCCAGTGGAATTCAAATTTACCAACAGCACAGAACTACATCGTCAGATACAACACAATCAGATAGACGAGAAACCGATTCAGACCTGGGCAGTGGAGTTCTTTCTGAACCAGAGCAGGTTGATGATGAGGTGAAAAACAAGGTGCATATGATCCATACCTCTTTGAGTCATAAAGACCAATATCCAAAACCTTATCAACTATATGAAAAAAACAAAGACTATGAGTTGGATGTATGCAAGTCTAATTTAAAAGATGACATAATACAGCTTTCTCTTGAAACTTCTGATTTAAGCAGTAGTTTTGAAATGGACACTGATGCCAATAACCATAATGTGAAATCTCATGTGGAATTGGATCCCACTATTTCAGATAAGTTGAATTCTGACGAAGAAGGGATGTTGTTATTTATGGAGGCGTACAAAGCGTTTTCATCAGAAGCTGAGAAGGTTTTTGCTGCTGAAGACATGGGTGTACCAGAGCACAACCCAACTCATAAGGGCCAGAGAACTCCCCCAAAATCTGATACTGCAACACTTATAGTAACTGTACCCTCGAACAACAATGAATCTCCCCCCCACTCTCCAATGTCCAAATTAACTGTAACCAAAGAGTCAAAAGTTGAATCTCATGACAACAAATGTACAGATTCTTCACTTCCCACTGACAGCTTCGTTTATTTAGCAGTTGCAGGACCATCACAATACTCTCAGGACTGCCCCCCATCGCCACTCATGGAGTCTACTCCTCCTAGTCCCCTTCCTAAACCTTGCCCTGATCCTGAAGAGGGGTCATTTATATCCTCTGATAGTTTTGTGTACCTGGCAGCTCCTGAACGTTTTCCTCTAGTGTCTGATGGGGGTTCTCTTGGTGAGGACTGTCGAGACTTGGACTCAGAATCTGAGACTAGCCAATCAGGTGTGGATTTTTTTCTAGGGTCCATGAATGAGGATATTGACTGGGACTCAGGTGGGTCAAGACCAGTTTCAGTGCCCCCAGGTCAAGATCAGTGTGAGCAACTTGAACCGGGTATATTATATAGACTTTTTAATGAAAACCAAAATGATCAAAATAATTCTGAACCATATGATGGAAAGGACATCACTTGTGAATTGATGCATCCAGATGAGGAAACGACAGTATCAGCATGCTTTTGCACTGAGGTAAAGGTTACCATAATTTACATCTTAATAAGAAATCGGGTTATTTTTACTTGACCTAGTTTAGTTGGATATGAGTTTAGTATTAAAGAACATATATCACATTTACAGTTACTCTACCATCAAGAAGAAAGTGCTATTTTTATACTTTACGGTATATTGAAATATCAAATAATATGGTACTCTTTTAGTTTCCTTCCAAAGAGGAAGCTTGTTTGTTAGGTAAATGGGTAAAGGTCTACTTTCTTTCTCACTTCTTTGTGTGAGTGATTTTACATATTTGACCACATTATGGATCTTGTGTCACATTGCGCAAAAGTGGTTTATGCAAACAGTTGCTCATATTAATGTGACTTCATTTAACAACTCGGAGTAGATACATTTACATATGTAAATATTTGTATTATTATTTCTCCAAAATAAGCAATTTGAAAAAATTGGTGTAATTGTCAGTTTGGTTACAAACACCCTCATATGTGAGGATATTTTTTTAGGGTTGTACATGGTGAAGGAGACTGTATATTCCAAATGCCTTAATGATGGAATACTAAAGAATGTGTTTGTATATGAGAGAGAGACAGAGACAGATGCTATTTTGCTTACTTAAAAAATAATCTCTATGCTGGTTTGAGAGTCTCTTCAGTTGCTGTAACTGGTCTGGTATCTGCTCTTTGTTATAGTTGCTGTGGTGTGTGTCCTGGTTAATGTAGACTTGATGTGCTCCTGTTATTATATTACTTTTGTAAGTAATGGTCAAGCCTGGCTGTCCATCCACAATTTATTTAGCCATAGCTCAGCACAGGCAACTCGGCTTTTCTGCAAAGTCACTGTTCCTTTTTGTCCCCTAAATGTAATTACCTATCAGTGATGGCCGAGAGCTTTATAATTACCGAGTGGCCAGAATGAATCAGCAAGCAAATTGACTTTTAAACTTTTAATATCTGTTGAGGGTCGAGGAGCAGAAAAGCCAAGAGAACATATGTCTTATGAAGTGTCTGTCTTAAAAGCTGCCAAGTGCAAATCTCCATTTTTGGCTTTTCCGCTCTAAACCTACAACTGCCAAAATCCAACCCCAGCACTTTCTTGTCAAAAAAGACAAGTCCCCCCCAACACGCCTCCTTTCTGCAGTAGGAAGGCCTTGAGATATTTTTGAGATAGGCTAGTGAGAAATAATCATTGTATGTTTTTTAATGGGAGTTACTTTTGCAACTAGTAACATACAAACACTATAAAAAGTTGTTGTGATCAGCCCAGGGCTCTGTCATTCAGCTTTCTTTTGTAACACAAGAGGGGTGGGCACCCAATTCAGAAATGTATGTAAAGGCAAACTTTTGTATCTCAAGTGAAACAGTGATTGACATATGATTAACATTACATGGTTAAGTTGTGGCTGTTTTGGGATAGGATGGGGAAACTGTCAGGGGAATGATCCCAGGCCAGTCATTCATGGAACAAAATGGCTTAATGGCTGAACACCTGGCAATGCTCATGATAAGAGTGGGCGATAATGTTGTCAGCCAGGGAGGGGACCGAGGAAAGCTGATCTCATCTCAACAAACCTAAGCAAAGGTTACAAAGGTGTATAAAAGGTAAACTTAACGCACCAGAGACGAACAAGTACAGAAACGTTGGAGGAAGTGATCCGAAAGAGAAGCCGTGTTATGGGAAATGGTAATGCAGGCACATTTGACTGTTGGCAAAAGGATGGCACTGAAAAAAACGATTTTGGCAGAAGGGACCGACGGTGAGGCGGCGAGGAACAAATACAGGACAGAGCTTTCGAGCCTGATATCCAAATGCACACACTAGTAAAAGCTGCACAGTCCAGCACAAGTCCAACAATAGCAAAGTCCTTAGCCAAATATGAAATCATGGATTGGGATTCTAAACATTTAGTCTCTGTGCTATATACCGGATCCAAGCATCTCAAAGAGGCTCTCCAAAAAAATAACAGCAGGGGACCCATCAAACTCCAAACCAAAGTTCATGGACCCCATTAAGCATTGATTTAATTATTCAGCTTAATATATCTATTCGAATATCTGCCTCATTGTTCTAATTTGTAGAGTGACAATCTGCCTATTGATTGGAGCCCAAGAACTTTTTATTCTTGAACTTATAAATGACAGAACAATATGAGGTGAAATTATTTATGGCTTGTTTTTGAGTTATTGAGATAAAGATATGATGATTTTTGGTCAGAACTGAAATGAAATGTATTTCTCATGGCTAATTAAAGTCATGAACTAAGTGTTGAGAACAATAGATGGTAAAAGGAAGAAATGAGAGGCAAAGGATGATCCAAGAAATTTTGGAGGAAGTTTGTTCCTTTTTTTTTTTCTTTTTTTAATGATTGAATCAGCGTAATTAATTTTTGGAGACTGCTGTAGTGTTTGAGTGATATAGTCATTACATGGAAGGTGGCCATTTTAACTCTGGCTTCACTTTGCTTTCTTTTCTACTTATTTCCCAATTTTTTTCCCTTTTTTTCCTTTCTGCCCTTTCTTTAACCTTTTCTTTGAAAGGGTACTCAGGGAGACTCAGAAACAACTCTAAATAATAATATTTCCAGTACGAAGTGTGCAATTGGATGAAAAATAAAAATCATCATGAATGTTTTGGGAGAGAATAATGTAACCAATGTAATTTAACACTGCGTTAATGTAGCTGACCTTTTGTCTGTAATTTACCTCAGGCCTGTGGTTTGTACTAAAAGAGAAATGAAAATATAAAGACAGGAATGGATAGAGATGTGGCTCAGCGTTGGGCAGGAAAGCAGCCAGGGACAAAAGAATGATATGTGGTGACATGGCGAGAAACAAAAGAGGAGTTTGGCAAGCTTGATTTTAAGAAAGAAGTAACAGGGATAGTGAGAGAAGATGAGAACTGTGTGACTGAGCAGCTTACTGATACGTTTAGAGATCCAAAAAGGAATGAGAGGCATGCCAGTTATTTTCCAGAGCTCAGCTGCACTAGAGTGAAGGGTCTGAAGTGTCTTCTACCCTGATCTGGCCAGAGATTGATTGAGGCACATCAGGAGATTGTGGTGCAACAGTTGTGAAGAATAGCTGATTCCATGTTCGCTGGTTTGTCCACAAGTTGATCGTAGTTGCACCAGCTCTAAAACATAAGTAAAGGTTAATAAAAGCTTTCAACACCAACCGAAATAAAAACAGAAAAACTGTCTTCTGCAAAAAGACAACAAGCAATGCATGCACTTATTTAACCACACACTTTGTTGGGGAGAGGGTGTGGTGGCTCATGGCTGCAGCTCATTGTTATTGAGAACGACAGATATCCTGTTTGAGACACGAACCCCCGGCCTTTTCTGCAAAACAGCTGTGTCCGAATGGATACATACACTAAAATGAAAACAGGATTTTCCAAATATGGTCCAGATGCTGACTTGTAATTTTTTAACCGCTATCACGAATTCTTTTCATCTCCACGATTAACACATTCTTAACCGTGGAAGGACGACATCTTTCCTACGATTGCACAAGTAAAAGAAGCCTGTACTCTCAAATAGCAATTTAAATGTATTTCACTTTCTTGTCCTTGCTGATGGTGGTCAGGTTTTCTTGGCTGTCCTTGTATGTAAACCACTAATGTAAACACAGACTCTGATTAAGTGTTGTGGTGGTTAGTTTTCTGGGTGATCCAATGAATACTGTAGTACTGAGTTGAAGCCGCATTTTTCTTGTGGGTTTTTTTCTGAGACAGACAAAGTAAATGCTCTGTATGTTTTAAGCATCATAAACACCATCATCTTGTTTCCCTGGGAAATATGCATAAAAACATGTACTTATATGTCCTTTGTCTGGTGCTTGTATGTTTGCAGGCTGTGGAGCGAGAGCAGGTAGACAGCATCCAGCCCAAACTGCACCATGTAAACGCTGTAGGTCAGGGGCTCATCCAGAGTGCAGCGAAACACACAGACACACAGGCTCTGGAGCATGACCTGGAAACCACAAACCTGCAGTGGAACTCCTTCAACAAAAGGGTAAAACGCACACTCTTGAATTGCATCACAGGCCGACTACAGTGCTGTTGGTTTGATTTATGTTAGCATGTTTACTGTTATTCTATTGAGAATGTACAGTACGGTCTAAAAGCATCTGCAAATTTACATCAGCACTTATTTTTTTAAATAATCTTCAAATATTTGAATGCACCTCATCTAATTGTCTCTTGGCTTAATGTATACAGTGATAAATGATACAATAAACATACCAGTAAATAAATTAAATATTGATAGAAAGGATTTTTCCTTAAAATTTGAATAAGCATCAATAATACTGAAACAGCATCATGTGCAAGTGGGATAAACTCAAATAGAAGAAAAAAGCCATATGTATCTGCATTCAGAAATATACTTTTAATGCTTTTATTAGTAATATCTTGATATGCAGTTCTGAAAGGAAACAGCTATGCATTTGACTGAGGATGGGTTGCATTCCGAGCTTTTTTTATTTTATTTTTAAATTTTTTTAAACCACCATCATCACGTGCCTGCTCATTAAAGATATCTGGATATATCTACAGTTGATAGCTGTTAAGTACTTGATTATAGCAGTACCTCTTGGGTAAAAGCTAATGTGGTTTATATGGCACACACCTGTGTTAATGGGCTTTGCAAGTGTGTCCTGATTAGTGGCCACATTTTCCAATACGTAGCTCATTTCATTTCATGTAGTTAATTTCCAGTTTGTTGTTGGGTTGGGGTCTTTAGGTCGCTGAGAGAATTGCACAACTCCAGGAAGCTCTTTTGCATTGTGGGAAATTTCAAGATGCTTTGGAACCTCTGTTAAGCTGGTTAAGTGACACAGAGGAGCTGATAGCCAATCAGAAGCCTCCATCAGCCGAGTACCGCGTGGTTAAAGCACAAATCCAAGAACAGAAGGTGAGGTTTTCACAAAGTGAAAGTGAAGGTTATTTATTTTAAGGATAAATAACAGTGCAGTTAACTAATACACTTAAACAGTATGTTATTGACCATAAAAACGCAATGTACCTTATCTACATTATTATTATTATATGTATATTATATAACTAATATATAGTATTAGCACCACAATCATTATTATAATATATAATTCATTATTATATAATAATATAATTGTCATAATGATTATGATTTATTTTGATTTACTTCTAATAAGATCTTTTCCTTTTTTTTGGTTGGAAACTAAATATTTGTTTTGTTTTGTTTGTCGGATTCTGCAGCTGCTGCAGCGGTTGCTGGATGACCGACTTGGGACGGTAGAGATGATCCGGGCAGAAGGTGAGCGCATCGCAGCCACAGCAGAGACACAAGACAGAGAAAAGATCCAAAGACAGCTGAGAAGCTTGGGAGAGCGATGGACAGATCTGCTGGGGAAGGCCAATGCCAGGTATGAGTGCCATCACCTAAAACCTCCTTTAGAACCAAGTCAAATATCAATTGTATTAGTTTGTACACTTCAATTACTTATGCTGAGCGTTTGCTCCTCTTGCAGACAACGTAAGCTGGAGGAACTGCAGGTTCTCGCTCTGCAATTCCATGAGTCAGTGGAGCCTTTGGGAGAGTGGCTGAGTGCCACAGAGAGACGCCTGAGCTCCGCTGAGCCGATGGGAACCCAGGCCTCCAAAATTAGTCAGCAAATCAGTCGACACAAGGTACACTACACCACCACGGTGAAGAAGCTGCTGTTATTAACCACAACAAGAAAGCTTTGCTGTTTTTCCCTAGAGAATTACCAACAAAAAGTTAAAAAGAACAGCATAGAGAATGCAGCATCTTCTGATATCCCAGGGGTAGAACATTTGCCCTGGAATCTGGAGGAACATATAATCAAAACCCAGCCTGTACAACCCACCTTGTCTATTTTTTGTGTCTTTGATCTTTATTTTCTTGTAATGTGTTTTTTTTTTAGTTTTGTTACAATTTATTTCTACCATGTTTTTATTACATATATTATTTAAATAATTATTTTTTAGTGTCTGTCTGTCATTTGTTTTTTTGTTTTTCATTCACCATGCATGGTCATTTTTCCGTTGTTTCTCTTTTTTTTCTCCCCCATGCCATCTCTCCAAATCCCTTTCTTATTCATCTGTGGGCAAAACCCCAGGCCCTCCATGAGGAGGTGTTGTCTCGGGAAAAAGAGGTGGACCATCTAGAAGCCGTTGGCCAATCTCTCTCCCCTCTCAGCTGTGCAGCGGACCATGATTGGCTCAGTGAGCGAGTGGGAGCAGTGCGCAGCGGGCACACTGAGCTGCTTAATTGGTGCACTCGGCGGGCTGCCATGTTGGAACAGGCCCTGGCCAATGCACAGCTGTTTGGGGAGGAGGAGGTAGAGGTGCTGAACTGGCTGGCTGAGGTGGCCCAGCGACTGGCTGAAGTCTCAGTGCAGAGCTACCAGCTCGAGCTGCTGTCTGAGCAGCACAAGTACACTCTGGTAGGACACAGGAGGCAAATTTTTATAAGAATACAGTAGATTTGGTTCCAGTTTTATGCCAATAGGAAAGAATCTTACTTCTTTTGACATGCAACATAATAAAAAGTAAACTTTAAAATTCCAAGTAAACTTTTACTACTTCGTCTTTCATAGTCTCTGAATGAGGAGATCGTGAGCCGGAAGAAGACAGTGGACCAGGCTGTTAAGAATGGACAATCTTTGCTGAAACAGACCACAGGTACCAAGAGCACTGCACTCTCTTTGTTGCTTATTGATAGTTTTTTTTTTATTATTATCATTTTATTGGTTTAAGAAGAGTGGACGAGTGGTCTGGGTTACTGATCAAAAGGTCCGGGGTTCAAGCTCCGGGTTCGCCAAGCAGCCACTCTTGGACACTTGAGCGAGGCCCTCAACCCTCTGTGCTCCGAGGTGCCGTATTGTGGCTGACCCTGCACTCTGACCCCAGCTTCCGAACAAGTTGGAATATGCAAAAAAAATAATTTCACCTTGCTGTTATGTATATGCAACCAATAAAGGCTGTTTTATTCTATTCTATCATTTTTCTTCTTGCTGTTTGTTAGGTGAAGAAGTGCTGCTCATTCAGGAGAAGCTGGATGGCATAAAGAGCCGATACGCAGAGATGACGGCAGGCAGCAGCAAGGCTCTTCGTAACCTGGAACAGGCACTGCAGCTTGCCAGCCGATTTGCCACTGCCCATGAGGACCTCAACCAATGGCTTGACTCTGTGGAGGCAGAGCTTAATAACATGGAGCCAGATACAACACCAGCCTATCAAGAGAGACAAAAGGTATAGTGGGTTTTTTGAATTCATTATTAAATAAAAATATTGAAACAAATTAAACACCAATAAAATGAAGCTAAGTAACACTCTGGTTTGTTTAAATATTTTTTCATCTGTATCCTTAATCTGTTGTAGCGTTGTGTATGCATCAAGATGCGAATCTCATCTGCCTTAGTTATGGAGATGAACATTCCTGAAGTGAAACCTATTTTGTGGGCATTAAAAATAATTGCTAAATGGACTAGGTTGAGCTCACTTCTCATTTCCCTGTGTGCTTTTTTTCCTCAGGACCTGAAGTGTGTTTCAGCTGAGAAGAGGCTCATTCTGGACACTGTTAATGAAGTGGGCAGTGCTCTGCTGGACCTGGTGCCTTGGCGAGCACGTGAAGGTCTGGACCGTCTAGTGGCCGATGCCAACCAACGCTACCGACAGGCCGATGAGACCATTACACAAAGAGTGCAACTAGTGCAGGCGGCTATCCAGAGGTCACAGCAGGTACTGCATCCTTTTAAATAGTCTGTAGAACTAAAGAAACACTTTTGAATAGTTTGTACACTGAGGCTTAGGATTTATAAACAAGCTGAAGGCAAGTGAATATTTTGATAATCTTTGGACCTTATTGCACTCTAAGCACTGTCCAGCTTCTGGTGATAATGTTCTTTTTAAGCACATATGGTTTGGATTGAAGATTTTCAGCGGAATGCTGAGATTAGTATACACGTAAACATTGTTTCTGCATCTGCAGTGAAAAAAAAAAACGTAATCGCCATTTATGTAAATATTTGATTATAAACATAGTAAGTAACAGTAATGCTTTGTTTTGAAAACGACTAAAAACCCTGTTCAAAATAAGGTTTATTTTTGGTGAATGTTCCTCAAGTTAAGGAATCTTCTCAAGTGACATAATTAAGTAAAGAAACCATTTTTTGGCAGTATGAGGAGGCTGTGGATGCAGAACTGGCGTGGGTGGGGGAGACGGAGAGGAAGCTGGCCTCCCTAGGGCCTCTGAGTCTGGAACCTGACGTAACCGTGGCCCAGCTCCAAGTCCAAAGAGCCTTCAACATCGACATCATCCGCCACAAGGACACGGTGGACCAGCTCCTTAACACACGAGAGGATATCCTGGAGAGCTGCAGCGAGCAGCAGACAGAAACACTGAAGGTGAGAGAGGAAAAGAGTGAGAGTGGGTAGGGTGGAGTTCTGCAACAGTATGTAACCATTTTGGAAATGTGTGCAGTTTTTATTTTTGTTCTATAATAATGTATAAGTACTTGAGGACTTGTTTGCCAAAAATACATTCACATTAGCGGCTTATGAGAACGCACATTCAGCAACATTTCAAATGGTCCTGTAGGTAAAGACGGATTCACTGAGCTCTCGCTATGAAGCAGTGAGTCAGAACCATGCCGAAAGATTCTCAGCACTGGAACAGGCTCAGGTGTTGGTGGCCCGCTTCTGGGAGACATACGAGGAGCTGGACCCATGGCTGGGTGAGACAGAGACCCTGATAACCCAGCTGCCTCCTCCTGCCATTGACACCGAGGCTCTTCGACAACAGCAGGACCAGATGAGGGTGAGTGTGTGTTTTTAAAGAGCTGCTCCATTAAAATAATAATAATTTTTTATATTGAATACATTTCTTTCAATTGTGGAAAACTAATCATTATTGCACTCATTCTCATCTGTTCTTCTTGCAGATGCTGAGAGAGTCGATAGCTGAGCACAAGCCCCACATTGACAAGCTGCTAAAAATTGGCCCACAGTTGGCAGGACTAAGTGCCCAGGAGGGGGCAGCTCTGAGACAACGCTACAGCGAGGCCGAGCGACGCTACCTGGCTATCAAAGAAGATGTCAAAGGTCGAGCTTCAGCACTGGATGAGGCTTTCTCTCAGTCTACACAGGTGTGTGTTCTTACCGTCTGCACTGTAGTCAAGCTATAAGACTGGTTACAGTCATAGATCATCCGATTTCCATTATCCTATTTTGGTGAGATAATCATACTGTATGTTAACACCACATTGCTGCTACGTTATAGTTTTACCATCACTTATTTTATTCATCTGCTACATTTAGCTCATTCGTAATAAATTAAGAACTTCTTCCTCGTCGTTATTGAAACGATATCACATCAGCCAAAAATTAGTTAATGATATGCTTGCTGGCTTGTTTGCATGTCATTTGATTAACACATTGTGTTGTCTCTCCACCCCATCCCTTTAATTGTATCGTACTGTTACTGCACTCGTCTCTGCACTTGCCTCTCATTTCACCTTCACTTGCTTTCATCATGATCTGGTGTCCACTTATCATCTTTGTCCCTCTATTACTCCACTTTTCTGGCTTGTTGCACCTTTCTGTTGTCGTGTCTTTCCCATGTGTGTTTTTGCAATCCATCCCTCCATCCTGTAACTCACTGTGGATGTGCTGTGTGTTCATCATCACTGCTCTCTGCACCACCCACAGCTGATCGAGGTAAGTAACTTCATTACTCATTACGCAACTCCATGTCCATCGTAGGGGTGTTTTTGTTTTGTACGTTTTTTAGCATGTTATGTATAGGATTTTTTTCTAATCCTTAAAATGCATGGTGTTGATCATCTGCGGATGTGCATCTCGATACATAGCCAATGATACGATACATTAAAAATACATCTGAAGCAGCTACCGACGCGACGCGATTCGCCTATTACGATGCAGAGCGGGGGCGATTTCGATTCCACACTTTTTTGCATTTCAATGCAATACGATGCAATGGAAAGAAATATGATGATATGCAGGTCAATATCTCACGTACAGTTCGCTTTTATTTATTTGGTTCAGACAGACAGCAAATCATTAATGTACTTAAGTGCCTTCTGACTTCTGACAAATGGCCCTTTCACAAACAGGCCAGAATTTGTTCTGTTCTGTGTCATGAAGATGCAGCTCTACCTCCGCCATGTTAATGTGTATTCTATGTAACTCTCAGGACACGCCTCAGTCTTCGTAGTCTTCTGATAAATCATATTCACGTAGCAACAGCATTTTTTTCTGTTCTTATTTTTTTTTCTTAAGGCTTTGTTGGCTATTGCATACAGCTCTCCTAAATAGTAGTAAATGTCAAAAATGGTGTAATATGATACACCAATATCTCTGCATGTAATGGTACACTATTTGAATGTTACAATGCAGGTTTGGGACACGTCCAGTTCCTGAAGGATTGCCAATATGGTTGTTTATTCTGAGAAAATTAGGAGTGTCTGCCATAATGAATCATAGACCACTTGTAATTCTGGCATTAGGGGTAGAAAATAATTCTAGTCTGGGTAACTAGTTTAACTTTTTCTTCCGAAATGGGGAAAAAAGTGAAGCTGGATGACGGACAATGAGAGACAGAGGGAGTGAAAAACAAAAAGAGAATAATAGACATGATTTATGAATAACAGCATGTATGTTCACCGTATATTTGACCCATGACCTTCTTCTTTGTTCGGATTCAGTTTCATGATAAGATGGACCCCCTGCTGGAGACCCTAGAGGGAGCGGTGCAGCGTTTGCGACATCCTCCTCCTGTGGCAGCTGAGGTGGACAAGATCCGTGAACAGCTAGCAGAGCACCGGAATGCCGGACTGGAGTTGGACAAACTACTGCCCTCCTTTAGTGCCCTCTGTAACCGTGGGGAAGAGCTCATCACCCGCGCAGCACACGATGACCCTGCCGCTCAGGGTGAGCACTCCAGAACAACATGCTCACACATTGATTGGCTGTATATAGAGCTGACAATCCTGAAGTTCTGTATGATTCTTTTTGTGCTGTACCTGCAGCGGTGCGCTCCCGGCTCCTGAGGCTGCGCTCCCTGTGGGATGAGATCAGACAGAGGGCAGAGGAGAAAGAAGGAAAACTGCAGGATGTCCTGGACTTGGCTGGAAAGTTCTGGGCTGATATGGCGGCCCTGCTGAGCACGCTGCGAGACTCTCAGGAGATCGTGAAAGAGCTGGAGGACCCTGGAGTCGATCCATCACTGATCAAGCAGCAGATCGAGGCAGCAGAAGTGAGTCTTATGCAGCCGCAGATTTATACCAAGTGTAAAGCTTAGTGCAAATGTTTGTATATCTGATCGGTTCCGGATGGGGAAAGAAGGGAAACAGGTTGCTTTGTCACAGCCCTCATTGTTTCCAGAGCTGAAATTAGATATGTCAGGAAGAATGGCCCGAGCCATAGATCATATGAAGATTGTGAAGAATGGGAAATGCAGAGGTTTATATAATTTTGTTAAAAAAAAAAAAAAAAAAAAAAAAAAACACCTAAAAAATGTTTACAAAAATGCCTATAAATGTACATTTCTGCATTAAAGTATATAATATGATTATAGTGCTTTATAGTTATAATATTAGTAGTAGTATTAGGGTAAATATTTTTTTTTTGTGTTTTGTTTCATCAAAACCCAAGCCATTTAATTTTATTAAAAAAAAATATATATATATATATATATATTATTAGGCTCTCGTGTCTGTTTTTTTGAAAAGCAGCTTCAATATATTTCTCACATGCTGTTTATATAATACAGAGGTGGAGGGTTATTTTTAAGGTAAAGAGAAATGAAAGTGCTGCCTGTAAGGATCTTCAGGTGCTTATGTTTCTCTCATTATTTATATAATATTGTTTGGGTTTTTTTCTTAAAAAAGGTATAAAGATATAAGCACATTAGTATTATGGCATAAACAAAATGCAGGGGTTATATAACCATACTCATATGATTACAAAAAATAGCTTCAAAGTAGCATATTGGAAAAGAACTGCATTTCTTCAGCTTAATTGTCTGTTTTTTTTTCAGGCCATCAAAGCAGAGACAGACGGCTTGAGGGAGGAGCTGGAGATTGTTCGCACATTGGGCGCTGACCTCATCTTTGCTTGTGGAGAAACTGAGAAACCAGAGGTTAAGAAGACCATCGATGAGGTAAGAGCTGAACCATCCAGTGATTCTTTTTATTTTTTTTGTTTTTATCCCACTGGACATGCATCTGAAACTAGAATGTTTTTCTTTTTCCTTTTAATTTATTCTAGATGAATAATGCCTGGGAAGGCTTGAATCGCACATGGAGAGAGAGGATGGAGAAACTGGAGGAGGCTATGACAGCCTCTGTACAGTATCAGGATGCTCTGCAGGTGGGTGGCCCTGGCACTGATTCTGAACCTCTAACTGATGCAACCCTGATGTAAAGAATGAATAAGCATGTTAATGGGTATTCGTGTTGTCCAGGGCATGTTCGACTACCTAGACAACGCCGTCATCAAACTGTGCGACATGCAAACTGTGGGAACTGACCTCAGCACCGTCAAACAACAAATAGAGGAGCTCAAGGTTTGGATCGATTCCAGAGCACTTTTTTTTTTTTTAACTACACTAAATCTACGGATTATACCAAATGCCAAATTTCCTTTTCCAACAGCAATTCAAGGTTGAAGTGTACCAGCAGCAGATCGACATGGAGAAGCTGTGCCACCAGGGGGAGCTACTGCTCAAAAAGGTTTCTGACCAAGCAGACAGAGACATGATCCAGGAACCTCTCACTGAGCTCAGGCACCTGTGGGACAACCTGGGAGATAAGATCACAGTCAGACAGGTTAGACTCTAGCTAGCTCTCTTATTTTTCGTTATTAATGGATACTGACGATTACTGATACCATTCCTTTTCTCGTTTGCTCTTTTAGCACAAACTGGAAGGAGCCCTTCTAGCGCTGGGTCAGTTCCAGCATGCTCTGTCTGAGCTGCAGTCCTGGCTAAGCCACACACATGCCACCCTGGACACGCAGAGACCCGTCAGCTCCGATCCTAAAGCCATTGAGATCGAGCTGGCCAAACACCATGTAAGCACACATTTAAGCTTCGTCGTCATTGCACAAATCATATCTGTAATTGCTTTGTGAATTTAAATACTTATATCTAATCGGTTCTGGATGGGGAAAGAAGGGAAGCAGGTTAATTTGTCGCAACACTCATTGTTTTCAGAGATAAAATTAGATATGTCGGGAAGAAGAGGCAGAGTTATAGATTATTTAAGAGTATGTATATTACACAGGTGCACAGGTTTATCATTTAGATAAAAAAAAAAAAAAAAGACCTGTGAAATTTCTTAGAAAATACAACATTCTTTGTTGTAATATTAGTACAATTTAGATGTACAATATGATTATAGTGGAGGAGGGTTAATAATGATGTTATTAAAAGTAGTATTACTACTTCTTATAATATTCGGGTTGCAAAGGAGGCGGTACATTTCCAGAAACTTTCTATGGGAACTTGGAATATTTTCTAAACTTCCACGGAATTATTTGTAATTCCCTTAAAAAAAAAAAAATTGGTGAAATGTATTTAAACTGTATCATATACAAACATGCATTCAAACTAATACAGAGTTGTTGTTCTTTTTCTAAGATTTTTTACTTAATTTTTAGTATCATTTTGTTGCACAATAGCTTACACACAGCACAGGGAGGATTTAAACATAAACATAGTGTGCATTCATATATGTCTGTGCTAATATCTGTGCTAATTTTCTAGGTGTTGCGCAACGACGTCCTGTCCCATCGAGCCACAGTGGAGACGGTGAACAGTGCAGGCTCTGAGTTGCTGGAGTCCAGTCCTGGAGACGAAGCTAGCCACCTGAGAGACCAGCTGGACGAGCTGAACCGCAGCTGGGACAGCTTACTCCTGAAGACAGATGAGAGACAAAACCTATTAGAGACTGCTCTGCAGCAGGTGCTTTTCAGCAGCACTACTGAAAAACATTAGTGTCCTTGGCTAAACCGTGTAGTATTTGTGGTGGGAATGGCAAAGGATTTAGTGCACTTTAGACTCTAAAAGGGGGTGCTTAGCAGTGAGGACAGACAGTCTCTTTAATATTAACGGTCGTGAGCAATGCTGATTGCTTGACCGTGCTCTTTTTCAGGCGGAGGGTTTCCATGGTGAGCTGGAGGAGTTCCTGCAGTGGCTGAGGCGCACAGAGAGTCAGCTATCAGCAGCCAAACCCACAGGTGGCCTTCCAGAGACAGCCAGGGAGCAGCTGCAGCAGCACATGGTAACCACATCACTACAGACCTGTATAGAGATATGATCTGTGTGCTTTAGATACTATGAGATTAAGTACAGAATTCCAAAATATCAACAGTAAAACAAATTTTTTGCCTGTAGTTTGTTTGCCAGAATTAATTTTTTTAAGTTAATTGACTGTTTTGTGCACATGAATGTTGCAGGAGCTGCAGGCTCAGTTGACACAGCGTGGCGAACAGTACCACCGATTGCTAGATCAGGGAGACTCCATGCTCTTAGCCAGAGGGGGTGAGGATTCCAGTCCTGGAACCACTCAAACCCAGCAGAACCTGGCCCTACTCCAAACCAAAATATCAACAGTAAAACAAATTTTTTGCCTGTAGTTTGTTTGCCAGAATTAATTTTTTTAAGTTAATTGACTGTTTTGTGCACATGAATGTTGCAGGAGCTGCAGGCTCAGTTGACACAGCGTGGCGAACAGTACCACCGATTGCTAGATCAGGGAGACTCCATGCTCTTAGCCAGAGGGGGTGAGGATTCCAGTCCTGGAACCACTCAAACCCAGCAGAACCTGGCCCTACTCCAAAACAAGTGGAGTAGTCTAAATGCCAAGATAGACGACAGGAGGGTATGATAACATGCCCTGCAAATTCTAAAGTCCATTTTAATCAATATTTAATCGGCTATTGTGTAGCCATCTGGTTCTCAGTGCTTCTTCATTGGTTGGTCATTAGGCTAAGCTGGAGGAGGCTGTATCACTGGCTACAGGCTTCCAGTCATCACTGCAGGACACCATCAACTGGCTGACACAGGCAGAGCAGACCCTGAACATGGCCCAGCCACCTAGCCTCATCCTTGACACTGTCCTCTTCCAGATAGATGAACACAAGGTAAAGTTTGCTTGTATAATTCATTCATTTAGTGGTGCTGATATCACTTTTCTTTTTGAGAATATATGTATATTAAAATATGAGTGGGGAAACTGTGTGTATGTGGCAATGGGCGCATGCACAAGTGCCGGGTCGCAAGTGGAGGCCGGAGCTGAACGCGTTTAAAAGGGAGAGATCCGAGCTAGAATTGGCTTTAAAACACCAAAAACACAGAAAAGAAAATATGCGCTCTAACACTGAGACAACTGTTCTCTGTTGACCGCTGGCGAAAGTAAGGCATCTCACAACGTGGGAAATGTGAACATCTTGGCAGCATCCCAAAGTATCGGACGAAAATTAAAATGCCACCTGGAAATGTCAATATTTCTATAAATTTTTGTATCGTCATCTTAAAATGTCGGAAAATCCTAAGTCGAGCTGTTGTAAGTCGGGGACAATCTGTACTTGTTCGGTACTTGTCACGAGTTCCGGAACGAATTACAGACGAGCGCAAAGGTTTTACTGTATTGCAGCAAAATTACAACTTTTTATTTTTTAATTATGTATTAATTTTATTTACCTGTAGCCTTTTAAAAACATGGCGGTTATATAATCATCATACTCTCAGTCTCAAAAGAATGGTATTTACATTCATAACCAATAACTAGGGACCCATTTTAGGGAGGAAGCTAGCGTGAGAAAGTGCCAATAATTAATGCAAAGTAATGTAGTAATGACAAACTACTAAATATTTACAAAATAAATTTCACAATTTGAAGGGTTTCCCCAGGCCTCCACAGACACATCTAGTTTTATTCAGCTGCTTTAAGATGTTGTCTCAACCCTGACTCTATGCCTGGTGCTGTGTGCTCCTCAGGTGTTTGTGAATGAGGTGAACATACACAGGGAACAGGTGCTGGCTTTGGAAAAGGCTGGTTCTCAGCTGCGCTTTGCCAGCCTCAAACAGGATGTGGTGCTTATCAAGAACCTGCTATTAAGTGTGCAAGCTCGATGGGACAAGTTGGTGCAGAGGTCTCTGGACAGGGGACGACACCTAGATGAGGCCCGCAAGAGAGCCAAACAGGTAACCTGTCCTCCATTCTTTTCATTTTTGCCTTAGTAAATATTTCTATTAATGATTCTTGTTTTGTGGTTAGTTTCATGAGGCCTGGAGGAAGCTGACAGACTGGCTGGAAGAGGCTGACCAAAGGCTGGACTCTGAGTTGGAGATCTCCAATGAGCCGGATAAAATCAAAGCGCAGCTCACGAAACATAAGGTACAAATGTAAAGCACTGGTCAACTTTTGATGTGTCTAGTTAAAAATATATGTTTGTTTCCAAAGCTCAGTTTAATAGACATGTGCCTGTCATCCAGCTCATGGGCACCACCTGCTGGGCCACAAGAACATTCCACATATTTTTAGTCATAGTTAAATCTCTAGATTGTTCTATTTATTATTTTGTGTGTGTGTGTGTGTGTGTGTGTGTGTGTGTGT
>MU553112.1:828451-845953 GCA_024362625.1 Silurus asotus | reverse complement strand
TATATATATATATATATATATATACTGTAGGCATGCGGTAATCTTCTCTGTCATTCATTTCCTGTAGGAGTTTCAGAAGTCTCTAGGTTCCAAGCAGCCAGTATATGACACCACAGTGCGCTCTGGGAAGGCCATGAGAGATAAAGCTACACTACCACCTGACACCCAGAAACTCGACAACCTCCTCGGGGAGGTCAGAGACAAGTGGGACACTGTGTGTGGAAAGAGTGTTGAAAGGTAAAAAGCCCACAATAGTACAGAATCATTATTATGCAAATCACAGACTGCCCCCCATCAGACCTTAAACCAATAATAAACTAAAAAAATAAACTCGTACTCGGAACAGTCCACAGATAACAAACTATATCCAATCAACCCAACTATAAATCAGACAATTCCTCAGCTTCTATTTCGAATCCAGACACGACCAGACCATACTGTATATACAAGGTGCCGTATTGGACACTCCAGACTCACACACGCTTTCATGCTAAACTGAGAAGAGCCCCCAACATGTCATCACTGTAAAACAAACATGACCATAAAACACAAATTAATGCACTGCAATACACTTAAAGGCATAAAACTGCTTTTCTTATCAGACTGTACATATAAAGGAATCTTCCAAAATGCATCACCAAAGTAAAAAGATATTCAACTGAAGGACAAAAAGCCACATTTGCTGACATTACATTAAAAACCAATAAACAACAAGAGTGGATATAAAAGGATAAAGTGTTAATGGAAGTTGTTGTCATTTTAAAGGCAGCACAAGTTGGAGGAGGCCCTGCTGTTCTCAGGTCAGTTTGCAGAGGCTCTGCAGGCCCTTGTAGACTGGTTGTACCGTGTTGAGCCACAGTTAGCTGAAGACCAGCCCGTCCACGGAGACCTGGACCTCGTCTCTAATCTCATGGATTCCCATAAGGTATCAGTGGCACGAATATAAAAGTTACTATTAGGTGAAATATTATTTTGGGTCATCATTAAGGTAGAGTTTGGTGATTATAATTTTACTTTGTTGTGCTCAAAAACTGTTTTGTGTTGCGTTAGGCTTTTCAAAAGGAGCTTGGGAAAAGGACAGGTAACATTCAGGCACTGAAGCGTTCTGCTCGGGAGCTCATGGAGACGGGCCGGGATGATACCGCTTGGGTCAAAGTTCAGCTGCAGGAGCTCAGCAACCGCTGGGATACTGTTTGCGCACTTTCTGTTTCCAAACAGACTCGACTCCAGCAGGCTCTCAAACAGGTAAAAATACAGATTTCAGTATTGTGAATGAATATACTGTAATAGTTGGCGAACTGAAAATGCAAGCTGTGCATCATTTCCTTTAATCTCCTCCCCATGTCCCAGGCCGAGGAGTTTCGCACGGCAGTGCAGATGTTACTGGAGTGGCTCTCGGAGGCGGAGCAAACCCTACGTTTCCGAGGCATCCTACCAGAGGAGGTGGAGACTTTGCAGGCCCTGTTGCACACGCACCGTGACTTCATGCAGACAGTGGAAGAGAAGAGAGTGGACGTGAACAAAGCAGCGGGCATGGGCGAGGCCATACTGGCAGTGTGCCATCCCGACTGTATCACAACCATCAAACACTGGATCACCATCATCAGGGCTCGCTTTGAGGAGGTAGTGCAGCTGTGATTATTAAACGTTTTCGTGACTTTTATGAGGGATAAAGATCATTTGATCGTAATTATGAGTTTGATGAGGTGCAATGGCATAACAGCATCGCAGATTATATGGCTTTATTTTTTCAACACATAAAAGTGTTACCATATCTGCTGTCATGAACTATTTCTGTGCCTCTGCCATGAAAAATTATTTTAGATATATCTTGCTAGTGAGAATTTTTCCCCTATTAATCCTCTTCTTTCCACATCACACACAGTTATACCAGTGGTTGTGCTTTAAAATGTCAAAAAAAGTCCACCCATTTTTTCTAAAGTGACCAAGTCCTTCTTCTTTCATCATCTAAACCCCACCTCCACACTCTGGCCTGTTGCTGTCTGAAATACATCTAACTGAATGCTCTTGTGCATCCTCTAGGTTTTAACATGGGCGAAGCAGCATGAGCAGCGTCTAGAGGCAGCACTCGCAGAACTTCTCAACAATGCAGCTCTGTTGGAAGACCTGTTGTCATGGCTGCAGTTTGCGGAGACTACATTAGTGCAACGTGACACTGAGCCACTTCCCCAGGATATCACTCAGCTTAAAACACTGATCACAGAGCACCAGGTGGGTGGGGCTACCATGGACCATGTATTTTGTGTGTGTCTGTGTGTGTGTGTGTGTGTTTGTATATATACACTGACTAGGCCTTACTTAATGGCCACCAATCAGGCATAACATTATTACAGTCCAGACCCGCTGAGCATCAACAGCATTAACTTCTTCAGCATTTGAGCTATAGGAGCTCATCTGTTGGATCGGACCACATGGGTCAGCCTTCACTCCCTGGACTGATACTGACCACTGCAGACCGGGAACAGCCCACAAGAGCTGCAGTTTTGAAGATGCTCTATTCCAGTCGTCTAACCGTCACAGATTTACTAAAAACCTTACATTTTTACTGCTTATACCACATAAACACTAAGGACAAATTTTTACCCACTGCCTGATATATCCACCCACTAACAGGTGCCAGGATTCACTGTTCTTAATGTTATGAAGTCATAATGTTATGCTTGGTCAGAGTGTGTGTGTGTGTGTGTGTGTGTGTGTGTGTGTGTGTGTGTGTGTGTGTGTGTGTGTGTGTGTGTGTGTGTGTGTGTGTGTGTGTATGTGTCTGTGTATTGTATACAGTCAACCCCCGATAATTCACGGCTCGGATAATTCGCGTGTTCTCATTAGGAAACTAACAGCAAGTTGCAGATTATCATTAAATTTGCATGAATCCGCAGTGTGACCGAATGTTCAGCAACGTTAGGAAAAATTTTAAAACACATTATTGTGTTATTTATTTTAAATGATAAATAAAGCCTTTATGTTCATTACTTCACATTTTCTGTTAAACATGCATCAAAAAGGAAGCAACTTACTGGTGTAATGTCTAGATGAATTCATTAAGGTACCATAGGGGCTGCGGAGGTGCGTCCAAAATTCGCGTATTTTCCGAACTGGAAGTGTTTGTGCCAATTTAATTAATTACTCAATTTAATGAATATAATAAAAAAAAAATAATATTGCATTTCTTGGATTTATTCTACTTTATTTTTTTATAAAATATCATAAAATATAATTTTTATCTATTTTAGAAACGAGCAGGTTATTTATCAAAACATTTTTTAAAATGTAAACTGTTTAAATGTTGATAATCACAAATAATCATAAAAAAAATAATAAATAATAATCATGAAAAAAATGCGTTTATATATATATATAGATATAAAAAACAACAAGCAATTTTATGTTTGCATTTGTTCTTCCCAACTACCGAAAATAAACTGTGACTTAAAAATAGAGGTACGTAACGAACCGTGAATTTTGTGTACCCTATATATATATATACTTTATATATATATGTGTGTGCGTGTGCGTGTGCGTGTGTGCGTGTGTGTGTGTGTGTGTGTGCGTGTGTATATGTGTATATATATATATCAAACCATAAATAAACATAATAATAGTCTGAAATCATCCATTGAATGTCTGAAGTCTGTTGAATATGTTTGAGTATTTATTATGTTTATGGATATATATAGAGATTGCTATGATTAAGGCTTTACACTGTAATTGTGCACCTCGGCCAGGTTTTCATGGAGGAGATGACTCGTAAACAGCCTGATGTAGATAAAGTTACAAAAACATACAAAAGAAAACCATCAGAAACTTCTAGCAGTTTTGCTGAGAGACGCGGAGTCCGTAAGTGACCTTTTCCTTCTGTACCACTTGTTTATTTTGCATACAAAAACAGAGCACAATGTGTGTGCAGTGTGGTGTTGAGTGTTGGTGTGGTGAGTGTGAGTGTGAACACAGGTTGTTATCAGATATGTTTGTTTTCTCTTTCTTAGGTAAGCAGCAGCCGCAGCAGCAGCCTGCCATGCAGGTAACTGGAGGAAACCCTCGTCTTAACCAGCTCTGCTCACGATGGCAGCAGGTTTGGCTACTGGCTCTTGACCGTCAACGCAAGCTCAATGATGCCCTCGACAGGCTGGAAGAGGTACATCAGTTACACAGGATTTACAATGTAACTCGGTATCATTTTAATTAGTGTTATCCAGGAAGGCTTAATTAAATAAATAAAACAAACATGAATAATAAATCGTCATTTATTAAATATTTTAATAATAATTAATTAATTAAATAAAGATAAAGGATATGTTTTAGATTTCTCAAAGCTTATATTGGTACATAGTTTCATATGCAGTCTGATATTTTTATCCTTCTTTAATTTGTCTTTCTCACATTGCAGCTGAAAGAATTTGCCAACTTCGATTTTGATGTGTGGAGGAAGAAGTACATGCGCTGGATGAATCATAAGAAGTCTCGCGTGATGGACTTTTTCAGGCGTATTGACAAGGACCAAGATGGCAAAATCACTCGGCAAGAATTTATTGACGGCATCCTGGCTTCAAGTATGTACAAACAAATTAATATAAATAAACACATGATGCCTTTTGAAAAGCCCCTGTGTGCCGAAGTCAAATTTTATGGTGACTTTAAAATATATATTGTTTGTGTGCAGATATCTTTAATTAACCATTTAGTGTGTGTATATATATATATATAAATTGTGCACATCGTTTTATTTCTTATTTTTATTTAGACCATACCATTCTAGTAGGATTCAGTAGGAACTGCCGATTGAAATAACCTGTGAAAAACAGGAGTAAAGTGTATATTAATCTAAAATGTCTACTTTCGTCTTGACAGAATTCCCCACCAGCAAGCTAGAGATGACCGCAGTGGCTGATATTTTCGACCGTGATGGTGACGGATACATCGATTACTACGAGTTTGTGGCAGCTTTGCACCCTAATAAGGACGCCTATAGACCCACTACAGATGCTGACAAGATTGAAGATGAGGTAATATCAACTGATCAGATAATCCTTCAGTGTTTGCATCTTCCCTTTGAAACTACAAGGTAATTTCTGTTGTATTTTTCCCCATTTAGGTCACCAGACAAGTGGCCCAGTGCAAGTGTGCTAAGAGGTTCCAGGTTGAACAGATTGGAGAGAACAAGTACAGGGTAAGTTATCAGTTATTCCTTTTTTTTTCCCGTGACTATAAATAATGTATTGCAGGTATAATAATGTCTATTAACAGACTTGTTTACTAAACAGCCATCATGCTGCAGTGCCGCTCTCTGACATCTTTATGGTTCTAACCATCACAACTACCTTTACATATTGATCTCATGCCACTTTGGGTGAAAGGTCCACTGCTGAATATGTGCGTCTCCTGCATAACTACCTCACCATACTACCACTGCATCACTGTAACAGCAGTGTGTGTGCTTCTCACCACCACCAAACTAATGTCCATCCCATAATTTTAGAGAATGAAGGAGCTGCATTGTTTTTGTTGTTGTTGTTTTTTTCTCCTACATCATTATACATTGGGTAATGATGCTTACAGCATAAGACTCACTCACAAGAATTCCCAAGCCTCAGGTCCATCACAACTGCTGACTAAGCTGTGTGTCTCTGTTTGTGTATATCTGTTGCTTTCATCCCTTTTGTCATCCCTCACCTTTTCTTCTAACTCTGCCATTTTCAAGCACTCTGATCCATTTAGATCAATAATTGCATTGCTAATCATCGGTAGTTACTGTTTTGTGAATCCTGACTCATTATTGAATTAGATTTGATTTAACTTAGAGCAGTAATTAAGGGTAGTTTGTTTAATTGTTTCAACATTTGTGTTTGTACATGTTATTTCATACTTTCTTCTTTCTTCTCCTTGTTTTCTTCCTTCTCCATGTCTGCTGGATTTTTTGTAGTTCTTCCTTGGGAACCAGGTAAAGTATCTGGCGTGCTTGTAATATGGCCTCAGAAATCTGTTCTAGATTTGGTTCGAGATTGTGACCCTTAGTAAAGAATGACTAGGCAGCCTCTATAGTGACCACAGCACAGAGAACTGGTTCCACACTACGTGCTATTGAATATAGTCCAGATATTTGTTTGAACCTCTCTGAGCCACAGTTACTGGGCATTTCCTGTCTGGTCTGCACAGTTACATAGCCATTACCCAAATATGCTGGGAATGTGTGCACTTCCAACTCTAGAGCAGATATCACAGGCCCTGCTAGTGTTTGGTTTTTCTGTAATGGTAAAATTGAATGATTCTAAAAATATTTGTGGGTTTGATTGTTGGAAATTTTTTTTATTTTTATTTTTTATTCTTTGGTGGTGGAACGAGCTACTGAAAGTTATATTCTTGAGATGTTGTGACTAGATGAGATTTTTTTTTTTTTAACCATAGTATTTCCTTTTTGCAATTATTTATTGATTTATTTATTTTTTAATACAGTTATTGCCGTATTTTTGAAAGCTAAAAGTAAAATTTACTCCGCGAGAGCTTGTGTCCATACAATCAGTGGGTACAGGTCTGAATCTGTCCATTTTGGTAGTTTGACCTATTATTTAAAATAAAGGGATAATTAAAAGAGGAAGTAAAGATGCCTCACTTAAACAATCTAAAATAAAAAAAGAAATCTATTTAATTTACATGCGTAACTGAGGAGTCATATTTGTCCAATTCTTTGTCATTTAGAGCAATTTTGTTATTTTGGGCACATCCGCTTTTAAAATACTATGGTAGAAGTTTAAGAGCTTTGGGAGTGCTATGGGACATTGGGCTCAGCTTGATCCTGAATCATTTAGAATCTCAAATGCATGTTTTTTTGCATGAAAATATAATTTATTTTTCTTCTTTTTTATTTTTTTTAAAGCTCTCAACTTTTTAAATGATTTTAATGTATCTAATCTATTACCTCTCTTTTCTTTCACTGCATTTTTTTCTTTTGCTCTTTTGGTTTTTTTTGCACTTTGTCTTTCTCTTCTTTAGTTTGGCGACTCTCAGCAACTGCGTCTGGTGCGGATCCTGCGCAGCACAGTCATGGTTCGGGTGGGAGGAGGCTGGATGGCGCTGGACGAGTTTCTGGTCAAGAACGACCCTTGCAGAGGTAAGGCTTATTTACACAAGCACACACAGTCGTGCACACCCGCTTACACAATCATCAGGAGCAGCTGTGTATAAGGAAGCTGATGTATTTGGTTGGGTAAGACATGTTCCACATTGCTGCATGTGCGCACACGCACGCACACACACACACACACACACACACACACACACACACACACACACACACACAATTGCTATAGTGTTATGATGTACAGGGCTTTCAGTTTTCACCTCTTTCCCTTGTTATAACGTAAATAAAATACACTACTCTTAATATATTTTTTCTTCAAAAATTTTGTTATACAATTTATTATATTATAGTATAATCTTTTGATCAATCCTTTGAATAGAATTTTACACTTTTGCTACAGCTAAAAAATGTATATATGCCATATTTTTTTAACCACTGGCAGTTTTAGCATTGTCCTGTAAAAAAGATAAATCTTTACTTTCTCAAGTGTTTCACACACACACACACACACACACACACACACACACACACACACACACACACACACACACACACACACAATCACACACACACACATCTAGACTTGCCCTGCATTTGACACACACACACACAATCAAACGGGTTTTTCTCTAGAATTGCCCTGCATTTGACTCCCCCATCTTGCCCTCACCAGTTTACTAGTCCCTGCTGATTGAAAGCACTACCTCATACCACAGCATGATGCTACCACTATTCTGGATCACATTGGGGATTGTTTCATAGGGATTTATTTTGCAAAACCATAGCTCTTTTTGGCAAGATCAAAGGCCAGAGAAAAATTTTTGCTCGATAAATCTCCAACATGAAATGTTTTTTTTTTTTTATAAAAGATTTAGAAAATGATAGATGGCTTTATGACATAATTCCAGTGTATTCCAATTTATTTCATTCATTGCAAAATTTACCAAGGCACTATGAGGTCTTTCAGTTATGTCATCACTCGATTCATCAACCATCCCCCCTTTCATTTTTGCTGTGGGAGTCTCTGAGATATCACTTTATTTCAGACATGTGATCATCTTACCATGTCTTTATTTATGCATGCATTATCATATATTTGGCTCTATTCTGTCTCTCTCTCTCTCTCTGTCTTTCTCTCTCTTTCTTTCTCTTTCTTTCTCTCTCTTTCTCTCTATTTGAATTATAGTGCATGATGCATGTTCCTTGGGTCTCTCCTTCCCTTTCCCCTTCCCCACCCTCTCCCTCTCTTTATCTCTCTCTCCCCAGTGCAACATCCCGGACTTAAAATCCTTCGCTCCGACTCCAGCTGCTCCATATCATCTCGTATAGGTTGGGTCTCTCTCTCTCTCGCTCTCTCTCTCTCTTGATTTTTTTCCGTCTTTCTCTTGTTTTAACTCTAATCATATTCGGTTCCTGTGTGCCGTGCTGTGCTTGGCTGACTGTAGCACTGAACTGACTGTCCTCTATCGTCTGTGTGCTCATATTGTGGCTATATGCGTTTTACAGCACTGAGGGCTCAACCACATGTTCCAGAGTCCTCATTTAAATGACATGATGATGGTGTAACCTGAGCACATGGCTTTTTATGCCCGTTTCTCTAATCTATACTACTCTGTGTGTGTGTATGTGTTAGAGAGAGAGAGAGTATAAAAACCTTCTTCCAAGTTGTGTGAGTGAGGTTAAACGTGTGTTTGGGTTTACTTCCTGTTGTCTCTTATGTCTCTCAGTGGCCGTCACTCCTGGCTATTTCTGCTGCAGAGGTACCTCACTACTACTCTCTCCTCCACTCCGGCTATCTCACACTCTTTTCAGTCTGACACCATCTCTCCATCCTGCAATACACTAAAGTCTAAATCCATTTACCAACATCAGATCCATCTCCTCACTGCTCGGTCTTTGTAAATGTGTGTGAGTGTTGGTGTGAGGGGACGTGGTTGTCTCGGTCTCGTCCCAGCAAGCGTCACGCTTCTCATTCCCATTCGGGCTGGGCCTTGTCTTTTCGCTTTTTGTGCGTGTCCAAAAATAAAAATAAAAATACAAGAACTGGGAGTGGCAAGCCTGGGTTTCTAATATTGCTTCAAGCAGCTTTAAGTTTGCCCAAGTTTGCTCATGGGAAATGAATTAAAGACTCTACCTGGGAAAGAAATTATATAGTGTGCCGCCAATTAACAGCTGCCCTGCTGTTGCTTGAGACTATGGAGAACGGGGTTGTGTTGCAGTCTGCAGGACAGCTAGTGACCAGGTCTATAGTGCACTGCTGCTATTGCGCACAGCCCTCTCCCGATCTGCTCTGTGTCCTCTCATTTTCTTTCCCTCTCTCTTCTCTCTCCAGTTTCTCTGCCTGCCTCTGTCTGTGGTTGGCTGCTCAGGGCTGTGTGTTGTGTGCTAGGCCTGCAGTGTTTTGTATCTGTTTTTTGTAGAATGTTTCTCTCTTGACCAAAGGCTTCTGTTAGTATCTAGTGTTTTTGTGTGTCTCAACCGTAACCAGCTACGCCTCTTGGTGTTTTTTTTGTTGTTTTTTTTAAGCAAAGCCCACCACTAGCACTGAGCACTCCAAAGTGCCCAGTGGTGAATTCTCTGAGATTAAAGGTTATGCTTTTTGGAGTGGCATTTGTGTCTGGCACTAACTGAGCACAACCCTCAGTGTGAGGATGCTTGCCTTACTGCTTATGTCCCTTATTAAACTCCTGCACCGTGTCTACCCCTTACAATTAACGTGGATTTCATGACACGTCTGTTGACCGGGAGCAGTTATTTCTCCTCTCGTGCTGCCCACTGCCCATTGATCATGTTCGATTCCAACTCGTTAACACTCTTCGGATGTTTTTGTCCCTTTCTGTCTCAGCCCGTGGACGTACCAACCTGGAGCTGCGGGAGAAGTTCATTCTTCCCGAAGGAGCCTCGCAAGGTATGGCAGCTTTCCGCTCCCGTGGCCGACGCTCCAAGCCTTCGTCACGCACCGCCTCTCCAACGCGCTCCTCTTCCTCAGCCTCGCAGAGTGCGCACAGCTGTGCCTCCGTGCCCTCTGCCCCTGCCACGCCCACTGCCACCTCAAGGGTAAGAAGAACTGCACACACACACATAGTCACTCGTGTTAAATCCTTATACTCCACTCGTCTTCTTTTAGATCGCTAGTTGTTCATGTTCATACATATTAATATTCAAAACTGAAAATGTCCATCAAAATATGATAATCCTTTTCCATCAGGGGTCTTCAATCTTATCAAAGGCCAGTGTGTCACTAGATTTTCATTCCAGTCAATCAGAGTAGTCGAATAAAAGGCAGTTTATCACATCTGATTGTTAGGAATGAAAATCTTACTGATAAGATTGGACAGCTCTGCTATATGTCCATGGTCTGTTTTAATGTTACCTTCCATTACAAAGGTTCCTGTCTTTTCCTGTCCTTTATCACGTAGATTTGTTACTTATGTTCCCATTTTCACTGCTTCAAGTTGGGTTATTGTGTTTATTGTTGTTTCTGCATGTCAAAGTCACTTGGTCATCTGTGGGTTTTTGTCCCTTTTGTCTTTTTATCCTCCTTCTTTTCCCTGCTTAAAATGTTTCCCTTCCTTTTCCACAATTTCACCTGTGTTTGTATTCATCACCACCTTTTCCATACACTGCACTACTCTGTGCTGTGGTCCTCGCTCGCTCCCCAATCCCTCCACTCCCTTTTCCCACTTTTTTCTTTCCCAATATTTTTTCCTCACTTTCTTCCTTTTCCTTCACCTCCTTATCCTCCTTCTCCCTGCCTGCTCATTTCCCAGTCCACCCAATGTCAATCGCGGGGCTATGCCAAGCCCTGGCTGGCACACAGTAAAACTCCAACTCCAACCAAGTGCCAGTCCTGCCCAGAGCACAGCCACACCCCTGGGCACGAGGTAACACACTGCCTCCCCTCCCCGAAAGCCCTAACACACTAACAAAAAAAAGCTTAAAGAGAAAAGGTGTCAGAACACACACCAATAACCAACAGCAAATCGTTTTTTGTTTTTTTGTTTTTTTTTATGCCAAAACAGCAGATTCACTCAGATTTAAGTTTCGGTTGGTTTAAAAATAATTTGTATGATTTAAAATACTTAGAAAATGTAATTTAATTAATCGATCATTTGCATGAGTATTGTATGAAAATTATTAATTAATTAATTATTAAGTAATTACTATTGACCGTTATATCGCATGTCTTTATCCAAAGATTATTCCTTGCATAGTGTGTTCATGAACATTAAACCATGATGGATGAAACATAATGAACGCTGCATGGCGTCAGTTTAATTTCTGTATTTCTCTTATTGCAGGGAGGCTCCACAACCAAGCTTAAAAGGCCACCTTTTCATTCCAGCCGTGGATCTCTGACAGGTGAAAATGGTGGAACTGCAACTGCTGCTAAACCTGCACGCTCTGGTGAGGAACCACTTACAGCTTTAAGGGTTTTTTTTTTTAAACATTTGCTCTATACAGATTGTTTAAGGAAATTACAGAAAGTTTATTTCTGTAGCGCTTTACACAACAGACATTGTCTCAAAGCAGCTTTATGAAACTTTGGATTTTAAGTGAACGATGTGTATTTATGACGATGTCGGGGATGCCTCGGGATGGGAAGAGAAAGTTTGGTTAAGTGAACAAAGCTGTTCAGTAAGACAAAATACCTTATTATTCAGGGGGATCACTCATTACTACTCTATATTTTTTAAAGAGTTAATCATAAAAAAATGTTCAGGTAGGTTGTACTGAAATTATATCAAAATTCAAACTTAAATGCTAGAGTGTGCAGGAAAAAACATACATTCTGTAGTACAGGCCTACATTGTTCTGTGTAACTGACGCACTGTGTCTGATTACAGTAGCCTGTGCATGCATATCTTGAATCCATTTAATTTGACTACATCAGAACTGCAACAAAAACAAAATTGCAGCATCTGATCACTGCCTTATTAAGGTGTTATCTTGGGTTTACACACTGGCAGTCAGTCAGCCCTGTACAGCAATGGTTAGTTTCTCTTAAAGGAGAATGACTTAAACCACCACCTTCCCACCATTAACATCTTCCTGTCTATTGTTTTTACCTACTTTACTTTTACTTACCGTATTTTTCGGACTATAAGCCGCTACTTTTTTCCCACGTTTTGAACCCCGCGGCTTAAACAGCGAAGCGGCTAATATATGGATTTTTCCTGGGTTTTTCCCGGTTTCACAAACTTCAAGCCAAAAAAAAGAATCATTCGTTACGCTGAAAACAACGGGGCATGAAAAAAACGCACCTCACCTTTGTTCTGAGCTGCACGGCATCGGGAGAAAAGCTTCATCAATGGTGATTTTTAAACGCACAACGATGCCAAAAGATTAACTTCCGAGAAATAGTTGTGGAAGGAAGGAGGAAGACAGTGAACAATGACTTTCTCGGTAGGCTCCTGTTTAGATACAAGCCATTGTAACGCATTGAGTCTGGGTGAAGGGAGAGCTCACTAACTCCAGCTGCAACAGAAATCATATAAGCATTGAGTCTGGGTGAAGGGAGAGCTCAGGTTTCCGAAACTTGTGCTTTTTAATTTTTCTTGGCAACAGCGTTACGGTTTAGTCAAAGAAACTTAGAAATGAGCATCAGAAAATAATAAGGACATATTCCTCGGTCTTGCACACATGCAGTAATACCGAATAAATGCGGCGGCAGGCTATTTCCAAAATACTGCTCTGTATTATATTACATATTTCACCCGTTACACCATGTAACTGACACTGTCTTTCGTTAAAGCCTGTGTAAAGTTCATTAGTTTCAGTGTGGCTTATAGACAGGTGCGGCTTATTTATGTTCAAAATCAGTGGGTCCGGAAATTACGGTAATCGTAATTTTTTTTCCCGGAAGGTTCTTTAAACTGCTTGATTTTACAGTGCTGATGTTGGCTGTCTCTTTCTCCTCAGACAACAAGCGCACTCCATCTACAGCCAGCGGACCCGCTAGCCGTGCAGGCAGCCGTGCCGGAAGCAGAGCCAGCAGCCGCAGGGGCAGCGACGCCTCCGATGCTTCTGAGCTTATGGAGACGCGCTCCGCCTGCTCTGACACTTCAGACACGCCGCGCCGCCCGGGCGCCAAACCCTCCAAAATCCCTACCATCTCCAAGAAAAGCCCCAGTCCCAAAACACCGACGACGAAGAAGTAGCAGGTTTTCACCAGAAACAGGTGGAGACTGGGGGAAACATGCACTGTCCTTAACACGGCACCATTTACTTCCATAGTGCATGCCAGTCAACCTACCTGAGCACCAGCACAGGCATGTGGGCTTGATGAGAATTGAGAACCATAACATCTCCGAAGGCTCCAGCTGTACTGACAACACCTGGACAGTGCTGACCCCAGAGCTGCCCCTCTGACAACAAACATAACAGTGCTGCCTTATTTGTGTTACAATGTAAATGACTTTGTTTCTTGAAAACGTGACTGAACTGGAAAGCAACTAACACGTACGCACATGGACACGTCGAGTGGCACGACCCACTCGATCTGAGATTTTATCTCAGCCACATCAATATGCAATGGCGAGCCACTCTTTAGCGCTGAGACTGGGGGGGATGGTACAGCCACAATTCTAATACTGACTCTCATAGGCATAACATTTCTTTAGGATTTCTGTGGAAAAAAAAGAAAACAAACAGTGGTGAAGTTTCTGACCTTTTCTCCACTGAATGCAAAGCTCCATGTTGTTTAGAAGGATTTCATTTTGAAATGACTCGAGAACCTCACTAAGTATTCTGCACCTAGACCATGTGGTGAGTGGTTTGTGTGCGAGTTTCTTTCATGGTGGACGAACTGAACAACTATTCAAGGAAGCGGTGAGCAATTCATCAGCCCATCCTCACTAGTGAGTCACGATCTTGTGGTCACATGACCACAGCTTCCCTTGTTGTCTCAACAAAGCGTCCACTAACGGCATTTGACGTCCGTAGAAAGTCCTAAATCCAGAGAGTACTGAAGTACAGCAGAAATTCACACATGCACTGACATTTTCTTTTCTAGCAAGCCTGACGCTAATACAAACAGGCTTTACTCTCTCACCTGTGTGTTTTAACCATGATTAGTTACACATATCATGTTACAGAGATTTTTTAGTTGATTTACTTTGAGAAAAGTCTTTCAAGAACTTGTGAATGTTTCATGGTTAATTTATAATCCTGATGTGTTTCGTTTTGCTTGTTTCTTTTCTAGTGTAATAAAAAAAAGGTGTATTTATTTACAGTATAATATCGCATCATGGGAAACGCTAGTATTACATTTCATTTGATAACTTTGATTTTGTGTTGTTTGTGTTTCTGCCTTTGTTTGAATGATTTCTCTGTTAATGGTCATTACTGATATAATGGACCACGAAGTTGACTGATTTCAAAGGTGGCCTTTTTGTCAGTGATTACAGCTTCCAGATCATGTAAAAAATAAAATAATAAAGAATTTGCTTCCCACTTTGTTGTTGGAAGCGCGTTATAGCAAGTCGGATCACGGGGATTTGACCACATACCCCATGAAACGGCTGCTTACATAGCCTTGTCTCGGACAAGCTGAAGCATATGAATATCTAATGAAAGTGAAATCGGAAGGTAATTTTTATTTATTTATTGTGTCTAAGGGACAGGAGGGAGGGGGGGAAGGGCTATGAAACGGATTCATGACTTGAGTCTGTGCAACTCTCAGTCTCAGTATGATGGAGAGATAAAAGAGCAGGGTGCGATTGTGTACAAGTGAAATGTTAAGATTATTAATTCCTTTTTTTTTGTTCCCTTTTGTATTAAAATTATGCTTGCAGTAAATCACATTTGTTCTTGTTTATTAAAAAAGTGTGTTAAGTTGGACAGCATGTCACAAAAGCTTTGATTTCATCGGAATATTTATCTGCTATGCAGAAGATAAAATGCTTGTAGGTATGAACTGCAGCTTTTAGATTTTTTTTTTTTGTGTACTGGAATTAAAGTAAGGGATAGATTCAGGTTACACAAAGATAGTGAGGTGTTTGAGTGTGTGTGTGTGTGTGTGAGTGTGAGTGTGCGCGCGCATGCACGCACGGACCGCTGCATACCACAGGAAATTTCATGATAATTATAAGCCGGGAGTAATTACTTTTCCATAGAGATAAAGACAGCCAATTAAATGTTTAAACAGGATGGGTTTACGTCGATCGTACTCACGCAATTACTAAACAGTTTGAAAGGAGCTGCACATTACAGAACATAAAGAACCTTTGTTTTTTTGATGTGTGTGTAAGCCCTTGGCATGTGTGTCTCTGTGTTTATATTGGACTGTGTATAGGGTCGGTGGTTGGATGGAGCGGATGGGGTTAGGGAGGGGTAGTGCTTCATTCTGTACACACACACACACACACACACACACACACACACACACACACACACACACACACACACACACACTCTGCAGCTGTGTCTGGGGTTATATACAAATATTTAAACCCACTCACATCCTTTCCCTCCAAACCGTTTCCTCAGCAGCCAGAGCAGCTCCTGTGTCATGTCGCACCACTTCACCTCAGTCACATCTTCAGAATGTCGTCCTTCTTTCCTTTCTTGCACTATATCCCACAAGGCCGGTGTATGGGATTGGCTGAGTGAGGGAGTGGTCTTCAATTGACTAATAGTTTTAAGTAATGTTTTAAAATAAAAACTTCATTAAGCTACATTCTGTGTTTAGGGAAAGTACACATGACACAGTGGCATGGCCCGTAGTGTTGAAACCTGACAGGTTTCGATCTTGAGCTCGAATGATTGTTAGTGCATATTCTTCCTGTTTATGTGAGGGTTTCCTTCGGATTTTCTGGTTTACTCCCACGTTCACAAGCACGGCAGTAGGTGGTCTACCTGAGATGATTTATACTACCTGAGACGAAAGTGAATACAGTGCCTTGCGAAAGTATTCGGCCCCCTTGAACTTTGCGACCTTTTGGCACATTTCAGGCTTCAAACATAAAGATATAAAACTGTAATTTTTGTGAAGAATCAACAACAATTGGGACACAATCATGAAGTGGAACGAAATTGATTGGATATTTCAAACTTTTTTAACAAATAAAAAACTTAAAAATTGGGCGTGCAAAATTATTCAGCCCCTTTACTTTCAGTGCAGCAAACTCTTTCCAGAAATTCAGTGAGGATCTCTGAATGATCCAAGGTTGACCTAAATGACTAATGATGATAAATAGAATCCGCCTGTGTGTAATCAAGTCTCCGTATAAATGCACCTGCACTGTGAGAGTCTCATAGGTCCGTTTAAAGCGCAGAGAGCATCATGAAGAACAAGGAACACACCAGGCAGGTCCAAGATACTGTTGTGGAGAAGTTTAAAACCAGATTTGGATACAAAAAGATTTCCCAAGCTTTAAACATCCTAAGGAGCACTGTGCAAGCGATAATATTAAAATGAAAGGAGTATCAGACCACTGCAAATCTACCAAGACCTGGCCGTCCCTCTAAACTTTCAGCTCATACAAGGAGAAGACTGATCAGAGATGCAGCCAAGAGGCCCATGATCACTCTGGATGAACTGCAGAAATCTACAGCTGAGGTGGGAGACTCTGTCCATAGGACAACAATCAGTCGTATACTGCACAAATCTGGCCTTTATGGAAGAGTGGCAAGAAGAAAGCCATTTCTTAAAGATATCCATAAAAAGTGTAGTTTAAAGTTTGCCACAAGCCTCCTGGGAGACACACCGAATATGTGGCTTTTTGGCAACAATGCAAAACGTTATGTTTGGCATAAAAGCTACACAGCTCAACACCCTGAACACACCATCCCCACTGTCAAACATGGTGGTGGCAGCATCATGGTTTGGGCCTGCTTTTCTTCAGCAGGGACAGGAAAGATGGGTAAAATTGATGGGAAGATGGATGGAGCCAAATACAGGACCATTCTGGAAGAAAACCTGATGGAGACTGCAAAAGACCTGAGACTGGGACGGAGATTTGTCTTCCAACAAGATAATGATCCAAAACATAAAGCAAAATCTACAATGGAATGATTCACAAATAAACATATCCAGGTGTTAGAATGGCCAAGTCAAAGTTCAGACCTGAATCTATTCGAGAATCTGTGGAAAGAACTGAAAACTGCTGTTCACAAATGCTCTCCATCCAACCTCACTGAGCTCGAGCTGTCTTGCAAGGAGGAATGGGCAAACATTTCAGTCTCTCGATGTGCGAAACTGATAGAGTCATACCCCAAGCGACTTACAGAGCTGTAATTGCAGCAAAAGGTGGCGCTACAAAGAATTAACTTAAGGGGGCTGAATAATTTTGCACGCCCAATTTTTCTTTTTTTTATTTGTTAAAAAAGTTTGAAATATCCAATAAATTTTGTTCCACTTCATGATTGTGTCCCACTTGTTGATTCTTCACAAAAAATTACAGTTT
>MU553112.1:782407-828125 GCA_024362625.1 Silurus asotus | reverse complement strand
TGGGACACAATCATGAAGTGGAACGAAATTGATTGGATATTTCAAACTTTTTTAACAAATAAAAAAATGAAAAATTGGGCGTGCAAAATTATTCAGCCCCTTTACTTTCAGTGCAGCAAACTCTTTCCAGAAATTCAGTGAGGATCTCTGAATGATCCAAGGTTGACCTAAATGACTAATGATGATAAATAGAATCCGCCTGTGTGTAATCAAGTCTCCGTATAAATGCACCTGCACTGTGAGAGTCTCATAGGTCCGTTTAAAGCGCAGAGAGCATCATGAAGAACAAGGAACACACCAGGCAGGTCCAAGATACTGTTGTGGAGAAGTTTAAAGCCAGATTTGATTACAAAAAGATTTCCCAAGCTTTAAACATCCCAAGGAGCACTGTACAAGCGATAATATTGAAATCGGAGCAGTATCAGACCACTGAAAATCTACCAAAACCTGGCCGTCCCTCTAAACTTTCAGCTCATACAAGGAGAAGGCTGATCAGAGATGCAGCCAAGAGGCCCATGATCACTCTGGATGAACAGAGATCTACAGCTGAGGTGGGAGACTCTGTCCATAGAACAACAATCAGTCGTATACTGCACAAATCTGGCCTTTATGGAAGAGTGGCAAGAAGAAAGCCATTTCTTAAAGATATCCATAAAAAGTGTAGTTTAAAGTTTGCCACAAGCCTCCTGGGAGACACACCAAACATGTGGCTTTTTGGCAACAATGCAAAACGTTATGTTTGGCATAAAAGCAACACAGCTCATCACCCTGAACACACCATCCCCACTGTCAAACATGGTGGTGGCAGCATCATGGTTTGGGCCTGCTTTTCTTCAGCAGGGACAGGAAAGATGGTTAAAATTGATGGGAAGATGGATGGAGCCAAATACAGGACCATTCTGGAAGAAAACCTGATGGAGACTGCAAAAGACCTGAGACTGGGACGGAGATTTGTCTTCCAACAAGATAATGATCCAAAACATAAAGCAAAATCTACAATGGAATGATTCACAAATAAACATATCCAGGTGTTAGAATGGCCAAGTCAAAGTTCAGACCTGAATCTATTCGAGAATCTGTGGAAAGAACTGAAAACTGCTGTTCACAAATGCTCTCCATCCAACCTCACCGAGCTGTCTTGCAAGGAGGAATGGGCAAACATTTCAGTCTCTCGATGTGCAAAACTGATAGAGACATACCCCAAGCGACTTACAGAGCTGTAATTGCAGCAAAAGGTAGCGCTACAAAGAATTAACTTAAGGGGGCTGAATAATTTTGCACGCCCAATTTTTCATTTTTTTATTTGTTAAAAAAGTTTGAAATATCCAATAAATTTTGTTCCACTTCATGATTGTGTCCCACTTGTTGATTCTTCACAAAAAATTACAGTTTTATATCTTTATGTTTGAAGCCTGAAATGTGGAAAAAAGGTTGCAAATTTCAAGGGGGCCGAATACTTTCGCAAGGCACTGTATGTATGTGTATGTGTGTGTGTATGTGTGTGTGTGTGTGTGTGTGTGTGTGTGTGTGTGTGTGTGTGTGTGTGTGTGTGTGTGTGTGTGTGTGAATATGTCTTTAATCAACATTTATTATGTAAATGTAAGGTTTAAAAAAAAAAAATAACTAAAAAAATAACTGAAAGAACAAAGGAAATCAATAAATGAAAAAAAAAACCAAGAGAACATCAAGAACATGGTAACACATAATGAATGCTCCAGACACATTGGGCTTTCCAGCAAACATATTTTTATAATTTGTTAAATTAAGCCAATGATTTTCATGTCCCTTAAATCAGCTGGAAGTTCATTCAGTAGTGTAGAGAGAGGGAGGAGGATATGGGCATTTCAGACACTCCCTCACTACATCTTGCGAAGAGAAGGAAGTTTCAAATTCAGATTACATAGTCAGTGTAAAAGGCCAGAGGCTCGTATTGCTGTTCTTCTGTTTAAAGTGTCAGTACCTGCTGGTGTAACTCGTGTATAGTTACAGTGAAAGGGAATTGGTTTAAAAACAATGCAAAGGTGAATTTCTCTTCCTCAAAAGGACACTTCAGGAAACATGGACAGTTTGTACCTTGGATTACGACCCAAAGGCAAAGAAAAGCTGGTGAGAATCTGTCCATCTACAAATTTCTGATTTCCTTTTTTTATCAGATTTCTATTTTTTCATTGGATCTTATTGGATCAAGCTGTAACTCGTCCGGAGAAAGGCCAGTGGTTGTGTTTCACTGGACTCTTTGAAGACTTTTCTGGTGCGTCATTAGAGTTGCTTTATTTATTTACTTTTTCCTTAGACATTAACTTCCCATTTTGTCCTACTCTTTACTCAGCACCTGCTCGTTACTTAGCTTTATTCTGGCTCTTCTAAAGTCACACTTCAAAGTACTGGAACGTCTTAAGAAACTGTTTGGTTTCCTTCTGCACTGCCAGAACTTATTACTCCTGCTGTGGTGTGTTTCACTGTTACGCTCCATAAGTAAACAGAAGATATTACATGAGACGGAGAGAAACACAGGTTTATTCTGGAGATAACAGGACACACAGACAAGAGGCTAGAAAAGATACATCAAAAGGGAGGTAAAGAGTTCCCCCTGAAGGACTGACAGGGAGACTGTTACTCTTGAACACAGTTGTATGAATTCAAGGACAGCTTGTCTGGTTAAGTCATTTGAACCTCATGTGGACTGAAGCTGTCTAATAGAAAGTACATTTTCAAGTATTTTCAATTACCTTCAAGAGGTAAACCAATGGACGGCCAGGCTACTATCCAGAGCAATGAAGTTGCAGGAAGATGGGAGCTCCTGGTCCGATATGTGTCCCTGCAGCATGGAAGTAAAAGGAAAGTCAACTGTGGGAACAAAATCACAGGTGGACAGTGGGTCTGGATAGTGACCATCATTCTCCCACTATGCATGTTTGCTTGCGTTTGTGGGCAAATGGAGGGGATGATGCATTCGAGCTTCCGCAGGCTAAGTGGCCGTGAGAAGAAGGAGATGCAAAAGGAGATTTTGTCCATCCTGGGACTCCCAGGACGGCCTCGTCCACACCCGCCTCTGCGTCCACCCTCGTCTGCTCCACTCTTCATGCTGGACCTGTACCATGCTGTGTCTGCTGAAGAGGAGGAGAGCTTAGGTGTGGGCTTTATTCCTGAAACTGTCAGTCATGCTGCATTGCCCACCCTGAGCACACACACACCACCACTTGGCACTGTGGTCAGTGAGGCAGACACCGTCATGAGCTTCGTCAACCTGGGTGAGTGACAGATCAAATGCTGTTGTTTGCATCAAAAATTACTGAAAAGACCTGGCCATAGATAAGTGCTAGTAACCAAGTCTGCATAAAGCTGTTGATTTATTAGCTTCAGTTCTGCTGCAATGCACATTTTTACAAAATCAACTGGAGCCCTTGCTGAGAGTGTACTATACTGTACTGTTAGTACAAATATACTACTCTGTACCTAGAATAGAATGGAAAACCAATTTTCTTGTTTGTATCGAAAAGCCTAAAGGCAATTGCTAAGGCAAGCAACAACTACCTCTTACCCTACACCTTTCTGTTTTTTACTCAATACAGGGAAATGTTTTACATGTGTTTGTGTTAAAATGCTCTCTAAATAATTGGTTTACTTACAATTTCCTGACTTTGACTTGATGATAACTGGAGTTTTAGACTTTACGTTGGACTCAGATTTGTTTTTCATGATTTTTACCTGCAATATTTTACAGCAGTATCCACACTTTCCCCATTAAGGACTGATAACGAACTTGACTAAAGGAACAAATTGGGTTTGAATGTAGGACTTAGGTAACTTGGTTAAGAATTGAGGATTACTTGTGAACACCTTGTCCTTTTTGATTGGTCTCATATTTCATCATTCCATCATTAGTGTAAAAACACATCACTGTCCGTTTCAAGACCAATTAAATGCAATGCATGTGGTAGAGTAGACAGTGGTACAAGAGGTTTTATATGGCCTAGAGAACCACATTATCTTTCTGTTATCTCTTCCTGTCTCGTCGGCGAGACGATGCTTATCTGTCTTAAAATTGCAATTAGCCATGAGTTCTCAGCGACCTCCTCCCTTTATCTATGTCCCATGTCTTCTTCATGAGAGGATATCCGTGTTCTCTCATTCTAATCATCATTGCGCTCAGCATTTGTTCAGCAATAAGTGTGCTGCTTTTTTGGATTCATTTGTAAGGACTGAAAAGAATTCTGATAAGTGTGAACGCATAAAGCAGAATTAGTGATTGGAACCTTGTATGCAATTTGAGGAAAGGCCTGAAGGAATATGATGATGCTGAACGCGCACAGCTGTGCAGAATTACAGGCTACATTGCTAAGCAGAAAGAGAAGCAGGGAGAGGAAAATGAAAATAATGTTAGGCACTCCTCTAAAAATACACTACAGGGCTGTAATTAGTGGTTGTGTGTTGAGTAGCAGCCGGCCCCACAGAGCCTCTAATTACCCTATAGCGCAGCCATGGCCATGGGTGTTAGTCTGCTCCACAGACCTCTACAAGGACAAATGTTCATCTTTTTCTCTCTTTATGCTCTCATCATCCCATACACTCTTTCGAGAAGGATTCTTAATCTTCCCACACCTCTGCTGTTAGCATGTTAGCAGAATCACCTCTTTCTTTCTACGGTATATTTTGTATATAGTCTATACATCTTACCTTTTCTTCTTCTCTAGATAGTAATCTCATTCTCTCTCTCTCTCTCTCTCTCTCTCTCTCTCTCTCTCTCTCTCTCTCTCTCTCTCTCTCTCTCCCTTAGAAGATTAATTCTCCCGCATCACTCTAATTCTCAGTCTTTCTTCTGCACCAGTATCTTCTATATTTGGCTGGAAGCCAGGACCTTGCTCTTAACAAGCACACAGTTACTCTTGCTCTCTTTCTGTTCTTCAGTGGAGCACGAGAAAGATCTTCTCCAGCCTCGGCCATATTGGAAGGAGTTTCGTTTTGATCTGACACCGCTTCCTCAAGGAGAGACAGTCACTGCAGCTGAATTCCGCATCTATAAAACGCTGACTGTGGGACAGAGATCTAACCGTACCCTCCATATCTCTGTCTATGAGATCCAGAGGGAAAAAAGATACAGGTCACAATCTAATCTTTTTTCCCCAGTGCATGTGATTCATTAAACACACACACACACACACACACACACACACACACACACACACACACATTCTTAAGAATTGTATATATAGCCATGGAATATTCTACAATTTTAATAAATAAAAATTATTTATATTGTTTAGATGGTGAATTCTTTTTCTTACATATTATAATTGTGCATTGAGCACAATTGCTGCCATTACAGCGCCAGGGTCTGCAGTTTGATCTTGAGCAAAAGTTGCTGTTTACCACATAGGATTTATAGTGTTATATTTCTTGTGTATCAAATGTAAAATGATACATCAGAGTTTCCATTTGTAGATCACAAAAAACAATATTAACTCAACAATAACCTGTAGCTAATAGTTGTTGCTTATACTCAAATATTTTTTTACTTATAGCTCCTTAACTTATCCCAAATTATAACTCAGTTTGTAGTAGAAGTTCCCATCCACAAATTTGACCTAAGCATTTCTAGTGTGTCACACAAATTTTACCTCATTGTTTCTACTTGTAGATTACATACACAAATATTACTTTAGAATTTCTAGTTTTGTATTACACTTAAATTACACCTCAGAGTTTCTAGTTTTGTATTACACATAAATTACACCTCAGAGTTTTTAGTTGCAGCTTACACAAACAAATATTACCTCAGAGTTCCTAGTTATAGCTCATATTCAGAAATTTTACCTCAGAGTTTTTGTGTTGTAGTTTTATACCTGAGTTTTTAGTTGAGGATCACAGAAAAAGAAGATTTACCTCAGAATTTCTAGTTTTAATTTGTTTGTTATAGATGTGTACAGATTATATCATAAACTCTTATATATTCCTTTATATAATCTTTTGTTTTAGGTCTTTAAACAGAGCCTTTAGAAAGGTTCTTAAACTGTGACTGAAAGAATTCCGGCATTTTCCAGAATGTTCTCAAGGACATAATAAATCTGAATATACTACTCTACAAAATATATCTTCAATATCCTTTATGGTTTTTACTTTCTAAATGATTGTACTATTAACCTTTATAATAGTAAACTCTTCTGTTCTCCACAGAATCTTGAAGGTTTCCACCAGAAAAAAATATATAAATTAATAAATAAATATATACCACCAGAAAAAATTATATAAATTAATAAATAAATATATAAAAATCTCACTTAATGGTAATACATAGAAGCTTATACAAACAGAAATATTTTTTATAATAAATATTAATTATTATTGCATAACTTTTATAATTATTAGTTAAATAATAGTAATGAAAATGTTATAGTACACTGAAAATGTTGAAACATTGACAAACAGGAAAAGCGCTAATGCTCTGGGTTCTACATAGAACTTTAAACAGCTTCTTAAAGGAGACAAACCAAAAAATCCTTCAGATGCTAGATTCTTTTGTGTAAAAAAAAATAGAAAAAAGTTATTGTTTACTTTTAAGAAGCAGTTAATATCTGATGCACTTTATTAAACATAATTTTGCTGGTGTAATTTTAGGGAGCCTGAGCTAGTCTTGTTGGACATGCAATCAGTTCCAGCCGGCCTGGAGGGCTGGCTAGCCTTCGATGTAACCTCTGCAAGCAACCACTGGCTTCTGCATCCACGAAGCAACATGGGCATTCGACTGTATGTGGAAACGGAGGATGGTGAGGGCTTATTAGTTACTGAAAAACAAAAAAATTAAATAATACACAGTAACATAAGCTTCGTGTTAAATTCATGTTAAATGGTAGTTTAGGATGCCGATATCTGTTTATATCTTCACTGTGCTCTTTTCCTCTCTCAGACCGCTCATTATCTGCTGGCTGGGTGGGTTTGGTTGGTCGCAGAGGGCCACGTTCCAAACAGCCTTTCATGGTGACTTTCTTCAGAGCCAGCCAGGCCCCCTGCCGTCCACCTCGCGCTCTCAGACACAACACACAGCGCAGGAGAAAAAACAAAAATGATCTGCCTCACCCAAACAGGCCAGGTTTATTTGGTAAGGACAACTGAATATGTTTTTGGTGTATTGTGTAGGCTTTAAACATATTAATTAACAGATGTAGTAAGACTTAACTTAATTCTGTTTGACTTGTAAAAAGTATTGTTACAATATATATACAGTATGGACACAATTTATTTCGATTAACTTTATGTATCTTATATTACAATATGTATTTTACAACCATTCAAGTAATTATAATAAGTACAACATACTATATTCTATATCTATAAAGGGCCTAATGAATAAATTCCACCTCCATTTTTTCAAAACAATTTTACACCAAACAACGCTGTCTGCTCTACTTTACTTTACCTATCCTCTTACATCATAGTTTGTACTATTTCCTCATACCATCTAAGGGAGTTTTTCGTTGCCACCGTTGCCCCAGGCTTGTTTATCTGGGATAAGCACACATAATTCCCTTTAATTCTTAAGTTCTTTAAAGCTGCTTTGAGACAATGTCCATTGTGAAAAGCACTAAAATTGTAAATTGTGAAAAGCACAGTGCTCCTATTTCTATATTTGCATAAATTAGCCTAGTGACCCTAGGTGAGATTCCTATTGCCCAACTTCACCAGGGCTCTGCTATCCCACCATACAAATGATTCGCAACCTTCCATAAAAAACTCATTCATTAATCATTCCAAAACTGCCTAAACTAAAGTATGTAAACATGTACTATATAATAAACAAAAAAAAGCAACAACAAAAAAACAGCTAAATAAATTAATTGAGCAATGACGAAGGCAGGAGCAGGGGGTGTTCACTGGCGCCCCACCAGCTGGTTACACCCTAGGCGACCACCTAGTTTGCCTATGCCGAGAAACCGTGCTGTTGTTTTCATCTCTTTATCTCCCAGTTAGATAACAACCTTTCTACATTGTACTACATAACAGTACATGAATTATGCATTTTTCATAAATATTTTTAAGCTGCAAATGAAAGACATAACAGTACATCAAGATGTAGTGTTAGATCGGTCTATACTTAATAGCAGTTAATTTTCCAACTAACACTTCTACACAGCAACATTATTCATCAGCCGAACCTTCGTGTCATAGGCGTTACAATTTGTTGACAAATTGTGTCTTCATCGATTTCTTTTCAGACCATACTCCTGTGAGTAATGGGAGACAGGCCTGTAAGAAGCACGAGTTATATGTCAGCTTCAGTGATTTAGGTTGGAAGGTAAATACTTTCTCATCTCCTAAATTAAAGCTATGCTATAAAAAAATTATTTTATTTGCAAAAATTACTGTCATCATATCATTACATCTGTGGTAGCGGCACATGGTATGGGTTTTGATGCAAGATAGGCAGGCTTGAGTATTTTGTAAACTGGACTTTTCACACGCAACAGTTTACACAGAATGGTGTGAAAACAAAAAACATTCAGGGCACAGCCATTTTGCAGCCTGAAATTCCTCACTGATTTGAGGGGTCAGATGTGAATAGACTTATTAGTATTTATATACCTAAATTAGCACTTTCCAAGTTTGTAGAATTCGAGTTATATTTATATAAGGTTTTAGATGTTTTAGTCTTGTAAATGTGAATATTTAATTAACATACAGTCTATTGTAACTCAAATGGCCACTTTTTTTTACAAATGTATTGAGCAGAAACGTATGTTATGAAGCATAACACATCAAACCTTGAGTTAAATTGGCTATAATAGAGAAAGACCACATTGGGTTCCACTCCTTTCAGTCAAGATCAGGAATCTGAGACTACAGTTTGCACAGAGTCAAATAAACAATTTGGAAACTAAATTGGCAAGAAGTTGTTTGAGTTTTTCAATCTTCAAATGTTTAGTTTCTAAAATACTCAAACCAGCCAATCTGCCACCAAAACCCATGTCAGGGTCGGAGTCACATTTTTTCTTCATATGTTTGATATGAACATTAACTGGAACTCTTAACCTGTATCTGCATATTTGTTGCACTGTGGATTTGTGAATGGTTGTTTGGATAATTGTATGAAAATAGCAGGTAAAGCAGGTTATCATATAAAAGTGGCTTCTTCTAAACTCATGGTTTTTGTTGTTGTTTTTTCCCATCAGGATTGGGTTTTGGCTCCACCAGGTTATTCAGCATATTATTGTGATGGGGAATGTGACTATCCACTTGGTTCCTGTATGAACGCTACTAATCACGCCTTGATCCAGCTTGTGGTTAGTGCATTTAACATCAAGCCTTATCCACTATATGACCACACAGTCACCATCACCACAGTCATATTTACTTTCTGAGCTACATTTTCCTCTTACATATACATTCTATTTATAAATCAAGACTAAGATGCACATATAATAATAGGCAGTAATGTTAGAATTTGCATTATTTTCTGTATTTTTTATTTTTTTTGGTATTTTTGTATGTTTGTAATAATGTCATTTTCTACACGTTTGGGAGGTTAGTTGTATATGATTTTTCATTTGAAACAACTACAGTTAAAAGCGCTGTAACAGGAGGATAAGCACTATAACAGGAAGAAACTGGATGAACTGCTTTTCCAGCCTAATAAGAGAATGCTATTGTAGTAAGGATTATGTGACTAACACAGGTGATCACATACAGTACCTCTCCCTGCAAGCATAGACACATAGGAAATTTGATGCGATGATGGACTTTGTCGAAAGATCTGCTCCAAAGTGGTGCAACAGTTTAAGCATTCGCCCTATAATCAGAAGATCCTAAGTCTGATAATAATATGTCAGAGTATAATAACCCAGCTCCTTAGTAAGCAGAGGTGGCATTCCTCTTTTACCTGAGTCACACAATAGTTTAAGCTCATGTTTTTCCTAAACTCTTTCATCTATGCCACTACTTAATCAGCAGTTCCTTGGGATATGACAGATTCATGTATTTAAAAGAAAATGAATGAGCATCCCAGATTAGTTGTAACTGATTAAATTTGATACAGCATTAGGATTCTGCATTTGGTGCTTACATCTTTAAAAAAGCTGTAAAAAAAAAACAAAAAAAAAAAAACAGTAACATAGCACACCCATAACAACACTCCTCCTAGCTAGTTCATTAAATTTATATTTATGGCATTGGGCAGATGCCGTTATCCAAAGCAACAATTACTTTTTTTTTTGTTTTATGTACAACTAAACAGTAAAGGGGAAAGCTCCTTACTCACGTTCCTTGGTGGTGCTTAGGTTTAAACTCACGACTTTCCAACCCAAAATCCAAAACCAGTCTAATATCAGATAACTAACTAAAATAGATTGCCGTATTGATTAGATTTATTATCAGTAATTAAGGTAATAAAATAAATCTTAATTTATGTTAAATATCCAAACAGCCAAATTATTATTTCTATTTATATTGCAACATAGAAATGTTGGCACTTTAAATCATCCTTAAAGCAGAACTTCCAGGGGGTGGGGGTGGACCTGGTCTAACTCATCTTGTAAGCCTAATACCTAACGCCTAACCTGTACTGCACACAATACTGTACAACACAAAACAACATCCTTAGCACAGGAAAATTCATTCATTCAAATGCAGATGTAATAATGTGTCTTAATATGCACAATCAAAAATAAATCAATCTGAATATGCTAATGGAAGCTCTGTGTTTTTCAACTGTTCAGAAATTTACTTCATGTGTCAAATATTTCGCAATTTGAATAATATAAATTTAAACAAATTGTAGGCCTTGCTGAGCTTCCTATTTTCTTTACAGCTCCACACTCAGACAGAAGCTACAGTCCCCCAGTGTTAAAGCACCATGTGTGCAGGATATCATATCACCACCTCCTGGTGGATTTAGATTTCTGCTCTTGAGCCTTCGGACCAGTACATGATCACAAAACTGAATTGGATGCAAAAAGTCTTCAGTGGCATTTTACTTCTTGAAACGGTTTAGTATCTAGTTATTCAATTATCCAGTAGTATCATTGTTTCTTGTTAAACCGTGCCCAGGAATAATAATAATAATACAATAACCTGATTGCTTTCTTTTGTTTATCCTGACAGTAGAATAAATGGTCACAATAAATAGAAAATGAAACAGAACTACTATAAATCTATAGTAGTTCTATAATCTATAATTACAGATAAAGTGACTCCCTTTCATTTGCAGGTTCACCTTATAAAACCTGACGAGGTACCTAAGGCCTGCTGTGCACCGACCAAACTCAGCCCCATCTCTGTGCTATTCTACGACGACAACAACAACGTAATACTTAAGAAACATCGAAACATGGTGGTTAAGACGTGCGGCTGCCTATAAGCATGTGTTTCTGTCTTATTAAGTGGTGCCGGTCTACCACTGTCCCCTACTGCACTATATATATATATATATATATATCTCCTATATATATATATATATATATATATATACATTTATTTCTCCTGGTGTAAAAAATAAGCTATTTTCATAACATCCAGTCATTGCGATTTGTAATAATTGAGAAAAATTGTAACATTATAATGATTATGGTTTCATCCTAACACCCCGTACCTGAGCAATCATTACTGATTATCAGAAAACATTTAGCTGACTGTAATAAGTTTAATTGTGCAGAATGTCTTGCTAGCACTTCATGTGATTAAGATGGCCACCGTGTGTGTGTTTATAGTGTGTTTTGTAGGTGGAATGAAATACTTTTATATAATTAATATAATTTAACTAACAAGGACAGCTAAAAACGTGTGTTCTTATTTTCTTATTGTTTTCTAGTATCTTCAATTTCTGTACACTAAACTAAAACACAAAACTCACAGCCCGAGGTTGTATTTTATTGCATACTTTGATGGGACAGATAAACACATTTTTTACAATTTAAGATTTGTAATGTAATGTTCACATCATTTGCTGCCTCTTGATTATCGATTGATTCTGTGACTGTCAATAGCCTACAATAGAAGTACAAAAGGACAAAAATAATAATTTGAATCTTCTTCTTTCTCAAAATCTTTGTCAGTCCGTGCAAAGCGTTCTGTGTTTTATACTGCGATTGGTTTTCAGATTGCATTGCATTAAATGGACAATAAAGTATATTTCTTAAATTCTGCTACTTGCGATTGATCGTGTCACTTTACTAGGATGTACCCCATTGCTCAGCACACATTGTAATGTGTTTTTTTCCCATGCTGTTCCAGGAAATGGTTTAATAACGTAAGGCCGGTTTTCCAGATGCAGATTATGCCAGTGTTAGTGTCTCGACTAAATTGCACTGTCACTGGGGAGTAAATACATAAATTCTCAGTCTACAGGAACTTGGGTTCATTTGTGTTTAGAAAAGCATCCAATGTGTCAGTTATGCCACAGTAAGCATAATAACCGGACTTGGATAAATAGATGCATGAGCTATGATCTACAGAAGTCCTAAGAGGCCATGCATAATATACTATTTTTCTTTTTGTTTCCTTTTAATTTTCTCATGCTCTCCACATAACAAAAGTTGTTTTCTTGTTATCACGATTTAAATTTCGCACGATCCTGACATCAACATTGTTTCCTCGTGATCACGACTTCATTTTTTGGTGTATCCGGCAAATAATCGTGTTTCAGAGGCAGCAGCATCACAGCATCATGGATGATCGCATTTACTTTGATCAGGGACAGTGATGGATAGAAACAAATTAAATGTAATTTGTTACTGTACTTAAGTCAAATATCTTACTTATTATTCACCCACATTTAGCAAAATCAGTCGTTTTATTTATGAGGGGATAACAACGTAACTGTTTAAGCACATAGCAGGCCACCAATCAAAGTAGAGCATGCGAGTAGAGTTTTTGTCGTGGACTCCCCTCAAATGCTTATCTCATTATGAGGAGAGTAAAGTCTAATGCATGTAATGAAATAGGGTAATAACTGTATATCACTCAGTTTATCATAATGTGTGTAGCATCAAAACAATTATATCTTAACTAGTCTAGTTGGATTAAAGTTAAAATAGCACTTATATATTTGGTTACATTTAATTGAGGTGATGTCATAAAGGTTTTCTGTGATTGTACTGAAAATGTTCTGGACTGAGACTCAGTAAGGGGAATCTCCAGTGCAGCTTAAAAGGCTCTTTCAAAAGACATTATAAGGATATATATGTTGTATGTATCTTATGGCTGTGATCAGACAAGGAGTTTTATGTTTTTTTTGTTTCTGAGAGTTTGATCCATTGTGCATAATGACATGAATTTAATTGTGCAATAAATGCATTTAGCGTGAAATTTCTACATGAAAGGAAACACTCTGAAATCTATTAAATCCCGAACTGCTCTGAGAATGTGTTTTACTCATCCAGTGCCGTAGCTGAAGCAGAGAGGAGCTTTTCAAACTGAAACTCATCAATGGGGACTTCTGGTCATGGCGCAGTTCGCTCAGGGCATCATTCAAGCGAGAACCACTATTGCCACTTGGTGATATCTGAAGTTAATGCTGTTAATGCTCAAAGGGTCAGGACTGTTTGTGCAGCAAAAGGGGACCAACACAATATTAGGCAGGTGGTCATAATGTTATGCCTTTTCAGTGTACGCCAGAAAGATTCACAAGGCCCGAGATTTTCTCATAATACAATTGTCATAGGAAGATTTTGATTTTTTTTTTTTTTACGATTACTTACACACTAAAATTTAAAAGATAACGCAGTGAGTGAAACCTTACACTCAAGGATCAAAACCTCAGCAAATATATGCACAACAATAAGCACCATTTCAGCCTTACACTTTTTGGAAAACATTAAAGACATTGTTTTGTGAAACACTAAACACACTCTACATTAAACACAGAAATCCAACATAAAGTCACCTCTTTGACATTTCAAGGCACTGCTTTCTAAAATACCAACCCCTTTAAGCCAGTTGATCGTCAGATGTGTAGACACATAGGTGCATAACTGTAAACTCAACAATCATGTGTAACACTATCAAAAGGTAACAGGTGACGGGGTGAGACAAAGAGGTAGACCTCGTGGAGGATGTGAACAAAGAAGATGGGGACAAAATGTATCAGATGCACCATTACCCACATCATCAGAAACATCATTGCTACAGAGCTATTTTGAATGTCCTAGGCCAATGTGGAGGCAACATCACAATGTGTGCTGCAATCACACTGAATAGGGTCCTCCACTGCCATGCCAAGTTAGGTCTTACAACATGCAGAGCAGATGAGATACATTGTCGTCTGGGACAAGGTATGTTGCATGGAGCAGGTCTGTGACCTTATTGATGCAGAGTTGGGCTCACCTTCAAGAAGATTCTTCTCTCGCTGTTTTGTGAGTGAGAACATCACCAGAGATGTCGATGAAATGTTATGTCCATATACAGCTGGGCAAAGAGATAAGGCTTATTATTATTTTATTATTATTATTATTATTATTATGCTTTTGTTTTGTCTCAACAAATTATATTTTTTCATTTATTATTTTTATTATTCTTATTATTTTTTTTTTCCATGAACTGTATAATATTTAGAATGTTCTGATTCTATGTGCAAAATGCAACTGAATGGTTTTATATTGTGGAGAGAAATAAATATTTTTATCAAGATGCAGTACTGGTCTTGTGTTGACTGTTTGTTCAATATATTTATGTACATAACTCTAACAGTATCCCTGAAAAAAAATCAAACTCTATATCTATATCATTGAGAAATTTGAACTTTTACAAGTGTGAAATATTCTGAACAGCAGTGTGTAAATGAATCAAACAGGGTCGTATTGTATGAACCTATAGTTTCCCATACAGTGTAAAAAATGGGTTTCGTTAAATTATAGTCAAGTTTTAAATGAAGTGTTTCAATTTGAAAAAAAGAGCAGGTGTTTTGCTATTTGTGTGTGGATATGTGAATTGTGTGGAGTGTTTTGACAAAATGAGTCTTGTTTTTAAAATTGTGCTTAAACTGTATTATGTATGACCTCTTAGGACTAATTATCAGTATGGAACCTGTTGTTTTTCTTTCTTTAAGCACTGGGACTAGCAAAAATACCTTGACATGTTCAGGATATCATTTCTGTTTCTTTTGTTTGTCTGTTTGTTCTCTTATTTACAGAGCTCAGTCCACTTCTAGCAAAACAGAATAATTGTTCAGTTTACTGGATAACACTTTAATCCCACAAGGAGAGCTGAAACACAACTAAGGGCTCTAGATTTAGGAAGAATGCACTATTTAATACATACGGTTTATTTTCTGCATACAAACTAAAACAGTGAGCCGTAGCTGTGAACTCACTTGAGGAAAGCTGTGGCATAACCTCTCATGTTTCCATGTTTGCAAGAACACTGCTCATGTTTGTTGTGAAACATCCATGGATCAGTTCCTGTGATCTCCACCAGCTATGAATAATCCCCTCACCAACCTTTTTTTTCCCCAGAAAAACAAAGCTGGTCATGGTACAGAGAATCCAGAAATAATACTGATACCAGGGTTTTCATTAGTGTTAAATCAGTCTTTTTACTGAATAATCATCATCATCAGATGGTGCTTTCCACGTATAAAAGGTTATTATTGAAGACAGTTTTGGGACATTATTCCAAGGCCACGATGACAGGAAATAATGTCGTGTTAAAGAACCTGAATTGTAAAGGACAAACATTTCCTTTATTTGTATTTTTTTCCCCATAAAACATTTGCACTAGGAGATCAAGCCTGGTGAAGAATTATGATATAAAGCACAAAGACCAGCATTTATCCATCTGACTCAGATGTTTAGGGAATGGGCGTGAAATTTGATCCGTTTCCATTCAGCAACTTGTTGTGAAGTCAAAACTGCTTCCAGCTCTAATTAATTTCCCTGAACATCTCATGCAAAAGCGCACTACTACACAACTCTGAGGTGATCACAAAGACACAGAGTGACTATATGCTTACACATTTATTGAAAACCTTAGCAAAAAATTGAGAATGAAGTACACGTTAAGCAATTTCAGAGGCTCTATTCAACACCCAGAGTACTTTACAAGAGCAATTGTTTCGATTCGTGGATTTTTCTTCCCTCCCACATTCGAATTCATAGAAGCCAATCACAATCTCGGCTAATATTTCACACGGTGACGCCAACTCCTAATATGGCTAATTTTTACAGAGCATTATTGAATCGTATGCACCAAAGAACACGTACGCATCTGCATTCGTATGAATTTTAAAGTGAAAATGCACAACAGGAGAGAGAGAAGGACATATTAACCAGTGGTGGATAAACACTACAGGTTTTGACAGAAGGTTGATAATGAGGCTGTTAGAGCACACCAAATCTGATGGTATGCCCAAATAAAGAGAAATACATATAAAAATATAAAATCAAAGGGTGCTGGTGTGCTTTAGTCCATCATTAAGTCTCCTGTCACATCGAATCCAGAGTCTGTTTCTAGGAGTTGAATCAGTTGGCCGAGCTGAATCGAAACATTTCTCCCCAGGGTCTGGAAATGACACCGTATATAATGAGAAGCAATAACAAAACACACAAAACATGAGATACACTTGCAGTTGAACTTTATATATATCACACACACACAAACAAATTGGTTGCTTTACCCCAGATGGCTCCCAGAGTCCTTTATGCCTGAACATCAGCCAGCTCAGGGGGCATAGGAGACTTAGGATGTTTACTCTCAAAATGCTGCTTGAAAGTCTTGGGGTCAGGCATCTGTGTCTATAAGGAGAGAGGGAAATAAACCAAAGAAAATTAAGAAAAAAAAAAGGCACATTTACACATCACATTTTAACAGCCCTGTGTTTAATGTGCGAGAGCTATCAGTATAACTGTATAAACTCACCCTGCAGACAGGACATGTGTGGACGAGTGCTGCTTTGGCAGCCGTTTTCTGATCGGCTCCCTGAGACTTTTTCTTCTCTGCTGCCTTTTTGGCGTTTTTCTGCTGCGACTGAATCTTCTGCTGCCCTCGAGCCATTGCCTTTGCCTGTAAACATCACATTTAGAAAAATTTAGAACTAAACAGCACACAAACACTAGCCAGGTGCAAGTGTGGTACAAAACCACTATTCTTCATCATAAAACCCAATCCAGCAACCAAACTTTATGAGATTTAAGATAATGAGTAACAATGCATAACATAAGCATTTTATTGTGCGTGTGTGTGTATATTATATATATATATATATTTTCCTATTTTTATAAAGTTTTTATACTTTATTTGCGTTATTTTTCTTTGTTTTATTTTTTTCCACCCCATTTTATTCCCTCATGCCAGACCATCATAAAAAGCGTTTCACTGCATGTCACTGTTTGATCACATAGTTGCACGATTGCAAAACAAAATCCTGGTGTGATGTTTAAAAATAATAATACAAAAATAAAAAATAAAGAGAAGACAAACAAAACAAATAAACCCATACAAAAAAAATAAGTAAATTATGAATGCTATAGTGCTCTTAAGATTTAAAAATTATATATATATATTTTTTCAAGATTTTATAAGTGTTGTTCGATCGGATTCAACTTTGTGATCCTTGAATATAAATACAAGACCAATAAAATGCAGTTAGCATCTAACCAGGAGTACAAATATCAATCTATATAAATAAACATAACATAAAACATACAATAAAGCTGTAGCTAAAAATCTTAAAGTGAAAAAATCTTTTCTAACATGCTGTTAAAATGTGGGGCCGTATAGAGTCTGATTTAAACCCTTAACCGGTTTATTAACATTAAACCAGTCTTTGTTGGAGATCAACTGGGATACATTATTAATAAAGGAAGGAACAAAAGATGAATTTAAACCAACTGATCCAGTGTCAATTTTCACATCATATCAGCGTGAGACAGCATCATAAACAACTGATACGCAACACACCATCAGCTCTGTCAGTGTCATCACACTGTCTCATCAAGCGGCCAGAATACACCTTCAACTTTATGTGGAAATTCTTCCACATGCTCATTCTGGTCTCAAACTCCATTTATGAGATCTCACTTCTTCTCTTATCTTTAATAATGATCACCACATTGATTAATATTCATGAATGTAAAATGTTTTAATTTAATCAAATAAAGGGGAAATTATATATATTATATATAAATATAACACACTATAAGAGAGTGTGTGTGTGTTATACTTCTTAGTTATTCAATCATGAACTAAATGTTTAATATTGAAATAATACTAACTTGATGTGTTGGTGGAAAGTTTAGGTATAAAACAAAGACCCATTAATATCCAGAATATAAAATGTACACAGCTTTTAACTGAACAATTGGATTTAATTGGTGAAGTCGGGGCTCCTGTTTAACTAAACCATATGTGAGGAAAACCACATGAATCACGTTATAATTTCACATCTATATTCACTTCAACACCCTCCTAAAAGCTAAAATGCGCGCGCGTGTGCGTGTGTGTGTGTGTGTGTGTGTATAATCCTCTGTGTGGAAGTGAAATGAGACTGAACTAGCTGACGATGAAGAGAAGGAGGAGGTTAGTGTGCTGAGCCACTCAGCCAGCTGGTGAGCCATCTTCCCTCCGCGCCCGACATTACCATCCCGCCTGCTGCACTTCTCCCAGCCCTCTGTAATCACGTGTCTCTCCATAAACACACCGCAAACCACATCACGAACACTTTAGTACAATCATGTCATAAATCTGAGCTGTGGGATCAAATATTTATTTCAGTTTAATATTGTTTTATAAACAATACCTCTGCGATTCAGAAGGCGAGCCTGCCGGAGGGACGACGAGGAGGAAAGCGGATGACACACATTCAAATTCCGGTCCAGGAAAATAACACAATAAAAGTCGCGGACTTTTCACCTTTTATCGACTGAACACGATTATCTATAAATGACGTTTGAAAGTTAAACAAATTTTCAACGTTAAAACAAATAATTAATCACATATTATTATTATTATTAGTAGTATTACTATTATTATTACTATTATTATATTTGTTACTTAGTTTAGTTTTTCCTTTTGTTCACAAAAAACACATATTTCTATGCCTTCAGTGTCCTATCTGAGTCAATCCATCACTTAATACCATCATAACTTAGCCACGGTTATAGAAACCTTCAAATTTTTAGAGAAACGCAGTAAACCCGAGCACTGCATCACAGACAGGAATCTCATACAGTGAGAATGAATGCATTACTAAAGCAAGACACCCCAAAAAAACACAATGAAATCAACACGTCTCCTTTCACTGTAGCCACAGCTTCACCACCACATTCATCATCTCTAGCTGTGGTATCATTATTACGCTCATAAAATGACCCCAGGTTTCTGTGCATTTTTTGTGCATTTCTCTGGGGATTTATAATCTAAAGCAAATTGTGTGTTTTTGTGCAAATTCTATAGGAAAGAAAACACAAGGTAGGAATGGTTAATGACAAAACTTAAAAACTGTTTGAAACTGTTTTGGGCGACTTTTCCTCATGACGGCCAGACATTTATTTTACCCTAACAGCCATTGTGGAATAATAAAACAGCTATTAAATTTATACAAATATATTTGAGAGTGTGCAGTTTGCTACAGATTCAGGTTGTGAGCTCTGATTAGTGCGCTTTTTAACCATCTAATGAAAGGTCATGGAGTGGCTAAGTTAAAGTCTGACAGGTTAAAGCTTTACGCAATGAAAACAAAAGGCTGCATTGCTCCCAGTAATGGTCTTACATAAATACGTAATGTGACAGAAATGAAATCTGATTGGATTGAAACTCCAAAGTAAGTTTTACTCGGTGGCGCAGCAACAGCACACCTGAGAGAAACACTATGAAATGGAGAGAATAGACTTGAATATTTGGGAATAATAAAAGTACATGTTCTTGTACAAAATATAACATATAATAATATTAAAGTCATTCTTTTTCATTCTAAACTCAAATTTAGGTGATTCAGAGTTTAGTTCAGGCCAGCAGAGAAGGCCTTGCTAACACTGATCACCCACGACTGATATTAAATACTGCTTTCTTTCTTTCTTTTATATTATATTTTATTATATATATATATATAATAATTTACATTTATTATATTCCATGAAGAGAAAGGATTTACTAAGACTGAGGCAACACTTTTATTCTTGGCAGAAGCAGGAAGTTAAAACCCGGAAGTTGTTATTGAGCGTCTTCACACTGGAGGAAATAAAAAATGGCGGAGCGCGGATACAGTTTCTCTCTTACTACTTTTAGGTGAAGTATTGATTGAATTACAGTTCGGGGTTTATATTTATCTAAATTACAGTATATGCGAGAACGCAGTGGAGTTTGTAGGTGTGTGAATGAGGTGTGTTTGTGTGGATGTGAGGGAGACTAAGCTGCTTCGTCACTCTGAGCAATTCAGCACACTAACGGCTGGAAACTGAAAGCCCTGAACACATCTTCTCGATGCGATTAACGAGTGGAATAATGGACGAATGCTGTTATTGGTGATGTTCTCAGTAGGTGTTAAAAGCGTGATTAGAGATCAGGATGCCGAATGTGGACATCCTGCATCTTTTAGTGTTTTTCAGCTCCAACTCATTAAACTTCATCTCAGGATGTGCTTTTAATCAACTATTTAATCGGATACGGTATTTTGAGAGAGACAATAAGGAATCCACGTTTTGTTTTAGTAACCTTTGATGCATTTAGTACAATTGCCTGATTGTGTGAAAACTGCTTGTTTTCTCCACAGCCCTTCTGGGAAACTGGTACAGATTGAATATGCCTTGGCGGCTGTGGCAGCTGGTGCACCTTCTGTAGGAATCAAAGGTAAGTCGTCATTGTCTGATGGGTCTGGGTCTGGGTCTGATCCAGCCAGAGTGGATTCCTGGCCAGAGGTGGAAAGTAACAAATTACATTTACTCATATTACCTACATTTTTTTGTGTACTTCAGCTTTTTAAAATCTGTAATTGTACTTTTCTTTGTCTCGTTTAAAGTATTAGACTTCACTACATTTTAAATCATATCTGTTACTGATTTAAAAATAAAAAAAATAAAATCTATCAATGAAATTAATGCAAGTGGGGAAAACAATCGTGCCCAAAAACTGTTTGATTAATGAGAACAAACTCTCTAAACTTACAAAAAAGAAAGATGGAGACGGACATGACAGTGATGCAGTGGAAAGCGAAATGCCATCGAATTGAAAGTTGTTCAGTGTGTGCGCTCACTGTCCGAATTCTGCATCCGTATATACGATTCCTTTCTTTATCATAAACGACTTAATAACAGGAGAATTTTTTTGCCTTTAGAAGTGCATCACATTTGAATCGTGTCATGGATTGTATGTTTTTATTTAATTGTATTTTTTGCATTTTAATTTGTAAAAGTGTTCCTTTCATTCTAAACAATAGAAATCCGCCCCCAACCACCATAAAAAAAAATAATAATAATAAAATAAAAAAAGTCTCATTGTAAATTTGACTCTGAATAAATTATGAATAAGCTCCTTTTTTATTTTCACTTCAGTAGATTGTTAGACTGGACACTTTACTTGTACTGAAGTAAAATTGAATTGGAGTAACAGCACTTTAACAAATATTGTATTACTCTTCGCACCTCTGTTCCTGGGTTACTCCAGATCTTGTGTCAGTCAGACCAGGATGAAACACTTACCGTAAAAAAAAAACAAAATATTGCAACCAAGATGCTGATTTCAATTTCTCTTTGCTGTTCAGCATCCAATGGTGTGGTGCTTGCAACAGAAAAGAAGCAAAAATCCATACTTTATGATGAGCAGAGCGTCCACAAAGTCGAACCAATAACTAAAAATATTGGCATGGTCTACAGCGGGATGGGTCCTGACTACAGGTAGTACTAATCACTTTAATAAACATGTGATCAGATCTTTTACAATAATATAAATAATAAGTGCATATTCGTGTCGGTTATATCACTGCCAGTTTTTACCCAATTGATGATAATAATTTGGACCAAAGTGAACAAAACCATTACCTATGTCCCATAATCTCATGTAGTTTTGTGATGTTTTCTTGACAGAGTTATGGTCCGGAGAGCCAGAAAACTGGCCCAGCAGTACTTCCTGGTTTACCAGGAGCCCATTCCTACAGGTCAGCTAGTGCAGAGGGTGGCCTCAGTCATGCAGGAATACACACAGTCAGGGTACGTACACTGATCTTTTAATGATTATTCATGCGTTCTATATAAAAATGTAATATTGTGTGCATCTCGGCACCTTGTAAATACTTATTAGAATTAGCAATTGACAATTTGCATCTGCTTATTTTTGTTTTTGTTAGCTTAAACTTTTACTTTTATAAATTGTTTTGTAGGGGTGTACGGCCATTCGGCGTGTCTCTGCTTATCGCCGGTTGGGATGAGGACAGACCGTATCTCTTTCAGTCAGATCCTTCGGTAAAAACCCCCACACATTGTTTTCATCTGTTTAACTGTATTTTTATTTCAAGTACATATTGTATGGATTCCAACGTTTATCCATGTGCTCATGTTTCAGGGTGCGTACTTCGCATGGAAAGCCACGGCAATAGGAAAAAATTATGTGAATGGAAAGACGTTCCTTGAAAAAAGGTAACGGAGTCAGCACATTTTGCTTTTTTTTTGTCTTAATCTATAAAAATAAAGACACTTGCATGAACATGAAGATCTGAAAGCTCCTTGCAAGCATGACATTTTTTAATTTTTTGAGTTTGTTTGATCTCTCAGGATCAGAAGCAGATTCTAGCCTAAAATAATTTAAACGTGGCATTATTATGAATTTTTTTTTTATGGGCTTTTCCACCCATATGTGTTTTTTCCTTAAACATTAGTTCTTGACTTTACTAAATGAGCAGAAAGCGCCACACTCCAGCACCTAGGGAAACATCTTCCTAGAAGAGTGAAGGTTATTATAACAGCAAATGGAAACTAAATACGGAATTGGATGTTAAAAAAAACACAAATCTTATGATCACATAGTTCTGGACTTTCTAGAATGTGTAGGTTGTGGAGTCACTTGTCCACCTTTTGATAAAGTAATTGTAGTGATACATGCTCACTCCACTCGCATGCAATTTAAAGAAGAAAAATCTTGTATAAAAAATGTCACATGAATAATTGTTGCCGTTTCCATCGTTCCAGATACAACGAGGACCTGGAACTTGAAGACGCCATACACACAGCGATCCTGACCTTAAAGGTACAATAGAACTGTACAAAATGATTTGCTATTCTCCATTTGAAGCAGTGGTGGCTGAAGTACACAGCATGTAGTTGAGTGAAAGTAGAGATACAGTAGGTAAAATATGACTCCAGTCAAAGTAAAAGTGCTCCCTTTAAACTTTAACTTGAGTAAAAGTACAAAAGTATTTACATTCAAATGAACTTAAGGATCCAAAGAACTATGATTTTATTATGTTCCTATTATAATTTTTATCACAAGACTGTTGCTCAATTAACTCTCTGAAAGATTCTTATCTCCTCAGCACACCGATCTATTAATAGAATAATATTAATGAATTAAACACTTCTTGATATATAAAATAATCACAAGCCTAAAACCTTCTTTTCAACAACTTAAAAAAAAATCGTGCAAATAAGGCCAGAGGTGTTGTGGCGAGTTCGAGTCAGGAATGTGGTCCATCATTTATTCTTCTTAAAATGTTCTGCTTGCTGTTTAATGCTAAACTGTATGTTGGTGCTCAGTATATACCACCAACCGGCAATAGTGGTTCTCGCTTGAATGATGCGAGAACCACTTAGCAGGTTAGGGTTAGAGAGAGCAGGTTAGCCTAAATACACCGTTGCCAAGCGCAATCAAAACAAGCTTCTAACTGAGCAGGTGCTCTACACTGATTGGTGGCTTCTGCGTGCTTCTCCAGTTACGTTTTTATCCACTCATAAATAAAAAGGAACCGCTGATTTTGGTAAAAATGTAGTTGAGTAAAAAGTACGATATTTGGCTTTGAAATGTAGTGAAGTTAAAAGTCTCCCCAAACAGAAATACTTGAGTAAAGTACAGAGACCAGAGTAGAACTACTGTTACTGTCCATCACTCGGGTAAAGTGAATTCATGAATAGTTTGTATTCTACAATGCAGTAGATCAGCAGATTTAATATTCAGGAGTGATTAATGATTCAGAGATGTTAAATACTGAAATCATTTAGATCCTTCAAACACGTCATTTATCTTCACCTAATCTGATATTAAGAATATTTAAAAATCATTGACTCTCTCTCTCTCTCTCTCTCTCTCTCTCTGTCTCTCTCTCATGTATTTCCACAGGAAAGTTTCGAGGGACAAATGACCGAAGAAAACATTGAAGTGGGCATCTGTAATGAAGCTGGATTCCGAAGACTGTCACCTGCTGAAGTGAAGGATTATCTTGCAGCAATCGTATAAAAATCCTGCAGCTGTTCAGAAGTGTGCTTGTTCTTTTCCCATTAAAAACAACAACAAAACTACACTTTTATAATTCTGACTAACAGCATTTTTATTATTTGTATATCTTCTCTGCTTTGTACAAGACCACGAGCAATAAACCGATAAATGTTACCACTCAGTCGGTGTTGCTGCTCTGTTTATGATAAATGCAGCAGATTTACACTTGTTTGCAGAACAATTATAAAGATAAAGACTATAATGGGGTCCTGATAACACACGGCTGCATACAACAGTTTTACAGCAAGAGGATATCAGACAGTGGATTGTTTGACATTAGAGGAGCCATAAACAATTTAAAAACGTACAATATACATCAAATTTAACGATTATAGAGGAAAATTCAATTTAAGTTTATTTCTATTGCGATTTAATAATGGATATCATCTCAAAGCAGCTATACAGAATGTAAGCCTGGGAAAACTGTGGCTTAGATAGTACAAGGAAGAAACCTTGTGAGGAACCAGACTCAAAAGGAGAATCTGGGCGACACCAAAAGTGTGTTTATAAATCATTAAATCACTGAAGAGTGAGACATTATGAGCGCAGAGAGATTGCAAGTGTTAAAAGGACATTAGTCTTAATCAGGCAGTTGGAGGTGTGGAACCAGGATTTCCTGAGCAACTCATAAATTAGCTCAACATCTGAGATCATTATAAATTCAACACCAACTCCTCCATGCTTATGGCATGTTCTAAGAGGCCATGCATTACTATTTTTCTCTTCTGTTTTCTCGTGATCACGAATACCTTTTCTTGCGATCTCAACATAGTTGTTTTCTTGGGATAACAACCTTTTCATGAGTTTTCTCCATGTGCCCACATGTGCACATTAGCGGACGTGGTTATTATTCGTGATGCTGCATCAAAAAACATTTTTAGTGATCAGTACATAACTTTTCTGTGTATTTGGCATAAGAGCGTGATGAGGCATCATCATCATCATCGCATAATACGGATAATAACGTGGACTTGAATGTCTAGATCATGAGAAAACAAGAAAGAATACCGTAATGTCCCGACTATTAAGCGCACCCAAATATAGGCCGCACCCACTGAATTTGACAAAGATTTTTATTTTGAACATAAATAAACGCCGCACCTGTCTATAAGCCGCATGTGCCTACACTGAAACTAATGAACTTTACACAGGCTTTAATGAAAGACAGTGTCTGTTACACGGCTTGTATCTAAACAGTAGCCTACCAAGAAAGTCATTGTTCACTCTCTTCCTCCTTCCTTTCACAACTATTTCTCTCTCTGGAGTTTATCTTTTGGCATCGTCGTGCGTTTAAAAATCACCATCAGTGAGCTTTTCGCCCGATGCCGTGCAGCTCAGAACACAGGTGAAGTGTTTTTTCATGCCCGGTTGTTTTCAGTGTGACGAATGACTCGCATTTCCTGTAGACGGTCTGAGTAAACGGCAGGTCAAACATCAGAGGAACATCATCCATATTTATGATGTGGTTAGGGTTCAAAGCGTGGGCAAAAAAGTAGCGGCTTATAGTCCGGAAAATACGGTAATTATGTATGACCCCTTAGAACTTCCGTGCATGCCAGAACCTTTAAACGTATCATTTAATGCTCCCAAAATTAACTGTTTCCAGTTTTCTTTAATTGAAGAATGAGGCAATTTACATACAGTAAACAACTTATTTACATTGTGCTCCGAGCTTTGACAGTGTAAACATGAAATCAGACACATTTACACATTATACACATTAGTTATTATCCTGAAACGTCACAGTTCCGATTGGGATGCGGTTTATTTCCTGCTTCCAAAATTCCTCATTTAGCTCCAAAGTGTTGTACAAACTCAGAAAGCTTATACACTGTTCCTACGCCCACGTTCGGGTCCATGCTGATAAAATCCTCCAGGTTCATTTTGGATTCTATAACAAAAAAAAAAACAACAGATTTATGAGCTGTTAAAGAAAACGGAAAGCAAAAAAGTGAGAGGAAAATGTAAAAGGTATTTACCTGTTGTTTCTATGCAAGGATATGGAGGTGGGGGCATACGCCATGCCCCGTTAGAATGCTTCATGTGAGATCTGTCTGAAGCAAACGTCTTCAAGTAGGTGTCAGCTGGTATGACACGCAATTTTCTAAAATAAAAACATATTAGAGCAAATGTGTGTTAAACCTGACGTTAAAACAACTATTTCTACATAAAATGTCTTCAGCTATAACTTGCCTCCGAAAGTCTGGTTTTAGAAGCACATCTGATCGAAACGCCTCCATCGAATACACGTGTAAAAGACACGGGAAAGGGAGGGTGGTGTCCAGATCGTACACAAAGCTCTGTGCTTGCGGGCTCACGTGCAGTAACACGACGTGGTAATCCTTAAAACGCATCCCATGTTAGAACACCTTCAAAATGAATGTTACCGTAATTTCCGGACTATAAAGCGCACCTATATATAATCCGCACCCACTGCATTTTACTAATTTTTTTATTTTTAACATAAATAAGCCGCACCTGTCTATAAGCCGCAGACAGGTCTACACTAATGTACTTTACACAGGCTTTAACGAAAGACACGTTACACACGGTGTAACGGGTGAAATATGTTGGGCTACCTTTAGGAGCATATCGGTATTTTGGGAAAAGACCGGCACAGCATTTTTCCGCTATTACTGCATGTGTTCAAGACCGAGGAATATGTCCTTATTATTTTCTGATGCTTATTTCTAAGTTTCTTTGACTAAACCCTAACGCTGTTGCCAAGAAAAATAAAAAAGCACGAGTTTTGGAAACCTGTCTGTGCTTATATGATTTCTGTTGCAGCTGGAGTAAGTGAGCTCTCCCTTCACCCAGACTCAACGTGTTACAACGGCTTGTATCTAAACAGTAGCCCACCAAAGTTTTTGAAATCGTGAAAAACCCAGGAAAAATCCATAAATAATCGGCTTTGCTGTTTAAGCCGCGGGGTTTAAAGCGTAGGAAAAAAGTAGCAGCTTATAGTCCGAAAAATAGTGTATATTTTTTTTCTCCATTGTAGTGTGTGTGGAGAACTGCATACCCATATCACAGGTTCATTTCCTCCGCTCGATTTCTGCTTCCAAATCGGGATCTGCATTCATGAGAGAAAAAAAACAAACATGATTAACACTAGGGGGCACAGTGGCCAGATCTCTGCTTTCTCATAAAATGTTCACCCACTGTTTTTTTTTCATTTGATATGAAGACTGCATGCACTTGGTCCAGTGGACACGTCTTCTGATGCTGGATATATTCACACAGCTTCCACACATTCTCTTCACTGTGGAGGAAAAGAACAGAAGAAATGTTTTCTTATTAAGAATATAAATGCCATATACTACTACATTCCGTGCTTCTATTTTTGAGAGATCTATTCAACTTCTTAAATATTTTATGGTAGTATTTATGAAAGATCCTTACTGCAAATTGCATAAAAAATGCACAGAGATTAAACAACATGCAGTTCCAAATGACCCCCAAAGGACCTTTTCTGTAAGTATTTTTCTTTCTAAATAGTAAAAATCACAGTGAAGTGAACAATTTTAATGTTAACATGTTTAGTTTTAAATGGGAGCAATGAAATGGTAGTGGAAAATATGTTGGACTTCTGATTGGAAGGCCGTAAATTCAGCTTCAGCACCACCAAGCTGCCACTGTTGGGCCCCTAAGTGAGGCCCTTAACCCTCAAATGCTCAGTTGTATAAATGAGATAATTGTATGAAGCTCTGTATAAGAGCATCTACCAAATGCCATAAATGTAAATCTACAACGCAAATTTCCTCTTTCCTGGTTGCTCCATCCTCAGCATTCTCATACTGATATACCTCATGTTCCTCCTCTGTACATGTCCAAACCATCTCAAACTCACCTCCTAAACTCATTTCTAATCCTGTCCATTGTTGTCACTCTAAATGAAAACCTCAACATCTTCAGCTCTGCTACCTCCAGCTCCAGCTCCGGTCTTTTACTGAATGCCACTGTCTCTAAACCATACAACATCACAGGTCTCACCACAGTTCTATAAACTTTCCCTTTCACTCTCACAGATACTCTTCTATCACAAATCACTCCTGCCTGCACTTTTTTCTTCACTTTTTTAACACACTCTCCATTACTTTGCACTGTTCATCCCAGGTACTTGAACTCCTCCACCTTAAATGCGGCATACACACAAAACAAGGCGTATTCCACCTTCCAGTTTTTTTCCCAGTGTAGAAAGTGGCGTAAGCCGCGTCTATAAACGAGACCCCTGGACAGGAAAAAACACTTTATTTTTGTTTTGTTTGGGTTTTGTGATTTACTCAATAATGTCAAATTGCACTTTGTTAAAACAACTTTGCTGGTGTACTGTATACATCGTCTACAGCAATATCGTAATTGTTGTTTTAACAAAGTGCAATTTGACATTATTGAGTGAATCACAAAACCCAAACAAAACACACTGCACGCATACGTTACGTGATGGAATCTAATAGTTTAGACTCGTGTGCCTGGCCATTTAGAGTGCACTGTGCAATTCGGTTGAAATGACAATAAAAGACGACTTGGCGATTTTGGAATACAGGAGAATATCTGAATCACCTTTGTTGACGAGTATCATGAGCTGCATGGACATGGAATTTGTCATAGTGTGCTAGTGCTCTAAAGTATAAAATAACTCTAAAAACTGAAAACAATAAAATAATTACGTAATGAAGGAAGATAAAGACATTGTACAGTTTGTGCAGGGTATGTAAAAATAAAGCAGTGCAAATGATAATAGTTTCTAAAGTCCAAATGGGTTGAACATAGCATCCTTTGTGTTAAAGTAACACATATGAAATAAGTGTGGGGTTTATATTGATATATTGTCAGTATTAATGGAGGCAAGTCAGGGATGATGGTGGCTGTTTGGTATTGCGCGTAAGGTCAGTTGCAGATGGAAGGTTTTTGTGGCGTGATTTCTTTTAGATGGACCGCAGCCTTCTGCCAGAGGGGAGTTAATGAAAATGTATTGCAATTTACTGCAGAAAGGCTCCCCACAACTAAAAAAAAACTTATTTTGAAGAGGACAGATTTAACAAGACCATGATCCTCCCTGCACTACAAAAGCACCAAAAAGTCCATCATGTTTCATTTTGGTTTGGAACCCTGTTCAGAATATTTGTTCTTAAACAAAAACATTTTGAAGCCATTAACACCGAATGGAAAAACACTGACTCTTCTTTCTGTCCCCAAGTTTACCTGAAAGACTTATATAGAAAAAGACTTACCCCATACAAGTTACTTTATGTGTGTAATTCTTTCTCAGTTCCTGACCAATGATTTATTATTAAGATGTTTGAATATTGTTATTGACATGCTTTGTCCATCAAGTTTTTAAAGGGAGGAGTTTAGACAGGAGTCTCCGTGTACTATGATGATAGCAGATGATATTGTTATTTGTGGTGAGTCCCTTCTATCACAGAGTGCAGGTTGAGAAGAGCCTGGAGGGGTGGAGGTACATGCTGGAGAGAAGGAGAATGAATTCAGTAGGAGTAAGACAGAGTCCATGTGTGTAAATGAGAGGGAGAGCAGTGGAGTGGTGCGGTTACAGTAAGAAGAGGTGGAGAAGGTGGAGAAGCTCAGGTAATGGAGAGTGTGTTAGAGAAGTGAAGAAAAGAGTGCAGGCAGGGTGAAGTGGGTGGAGAAGAGTGATAGCAGGAGTGATTTGTGATAAAAGAGTATATGCGAGAGTGAAAGGGGAAGTTTATAGGACTGTGGTGAGACCTGAGATGTATGGTTTAGAGACAGTGGCATTGAGTAAAAGACAGGAGGTGGAGCTGGAGGTAGCAGAGCTGAAGATGTTGAGGTTTTTGTTGGGAGTGACGACGATGGACAGGATAAGAATCGAGTTTATTAGAGGGACAGCGCATGTAGAACGTTTTGGAGACAAGGTGAGGGGGAGAGATTGGACGTGCAGTAGGAGAATGCTGAGGATGGAACCACTAGGAAGGAGGAAAAGAGGAGGTTTATGGATGTGGTGAAGGAAGACATGCATGTGACTGGGGTGAAAGAGGCAGATGTAGAGGACAGGGGGGTTTGAAGACGAATAATCCACTGTGTGACCTCTAATGGGAGAAGCCGAAAGAAGAAGATTTTGCATTAAATTAACCGAATTATAAAAAAAAAACTCGAATTATAAAACAAATGTACAGTATAAATGTTAATAAAGGCAGCGGTGTGAAATCCCTCTGTCCTACCAGTAACAGCTCGTGTACACACAGTCCGTTCTTGATGGAGTGATAGATGTATATTCTGAAGAAACTGATTCATCATTCATGTCTGTATATAGATCAGTTAAATTAAAACAAATTTCAATAATTTTTCTCCATGAACACTTATTCTGCCATAACGTTTAAGCGCTGGAAATAGTGTTGTGTTGTTTTCGTTGAGTTTAGTGGGGTGTAACATGTTTTAAAATCCGGAAAGAAACGCAGAATTGTTTTTAGTACCGGGGTCTAACGCCACATTCCAGGTTTATCTTCGTGTGACAATGTGAAATCTATGGAAGGCCGTTTCCGCCACTTAAAATAGGTTATTGCGACTTTTTAATCTCAGAATTATTTTTTTCCCCTTCAGAGTTGCGTGATACAAACTCGCAATTAAGAGTTATACAGTCAGAATACTTTTTTCTTCTTCTCTCAGTTGCGAGTTTATAACTCATATGCGACACTTTCTGGCAAAGCACATAATAGGCTTCCATTTTAAAGGATTATCATGCCAAAGAGTTAATACGGCCAAACCTCGTCATCGGAAAAAATGGCATACAAAGCTCTGTTTCCGATATGAAAATAACTCCCTCATTATGTAACAATCACATCTCGTTGTTTTCTTTTTTACGCTTTGCCAGAAAGTGTCGCAAACGAGATATAAACTCGTAATTGCGAGGGGAGAAAGTCTAAATTTATAACTTGGTCTTCTTTAAAACAGTATAACCTGCAGATTCCAGGTCTTTCTGAAGCTCTTCACAAGTGGTCCTTGTCTTTGAGACAACTCCTCTGACAAAAATCTTGTGAGGAACACCTGATCACGGCTGGTTTATGGTGAAATTATATTCCCACTTCCGGATTATGACCCCAACAGTGTTTACTGGAACATTCAGAAGTTTAAAAATCCTTCTGTAGACAATCCCATCAGTATGTTTTGCAACAATAAGTTTGTGAAGGTCTTGAGGGGTTTGTGAAGGTCTACCTTTACCCATCATGAGATGTTTCTTGTGTGACACCTTGGTAATGGGACACATTTATTTTGAGCATCAGTTGAGACAGAACCACTGATAGTAATTTGCACTGACATGGGGCAGGACTGCTTTCTCATTACTGATTGATTGTAGATGGTGTCTTGGATTTTCATGCCTTTCTTCACCTCCCTTTCTTCATGTGTTCACTTCACATTATTACACATAACTTCATTTGTTTGTATGTGTGGATTGCATGGGTTGTTACCAACACCTGGTAAAGATTTCATGTCAATAGTACCTTCAGAAATATATATACTGAGAAAAATCTATATATATATATATATATATATATATATATAATACACCTTTCACATTCACTGGCTAGATCAACTTTTGAGACAGGACACCACTGAAGTGTTTAAACACACAACAATGGATAATGTGGCAGAGCTTATATTGAAATTCCTTTACTATAGTTCAAGGTTGTTTATTTCTTTAAAAAAAAAACAATGTACATGTAATGTAGTGGATTGCCAGTCCTTAGTTTCTCCTCATCTCACAGCGCAACCACAAACATTTACACACCTAATAAATAGAAAAATTGGAATAGAATATTTTTCTTTGTTGCGCAATATATGTGTTCTGCATGGAACATTTTCAATGTGTAGACTCCCTCAAATGTCCTGCTTCAGTAAGCTGGCTTGCTTAATGGTTGAAACTCCTCGGTGGTGGTCCTTTGGAATCCAGTAGCTCTTCTCTAATGTTTGCTTGGATGCCTTTTGCCTCAAGGTAACTGTTCCTGGAATAGGTTTTTGATTCACTTTAACTTTGTGCAAGAAAATTCTGAAGACAAATGAATGATTCATTACAGATTCCATCATTAATAATGCCAAATAAGAGTCTTACTGACTTTAACTTTGGGAAAAATTGCATTTAAGTCCTTTTGTTTCAAGTCCTTTTTAAAGATGAATTTGTGTATCTGAAAAGTGATGCCAATGCCTTATACTGAAATGTTTGTGGGTGTGTTCTATTATCTGTTATCTCTGTGTGGATATGTACATACTGTAGCTGCTTTTTAAAAAAAAATTGTTTTTATTCCATAAGCATTGGAGGTTAAACCTGCAGCACCTCTCCTTTAAAATCATCATCCTTTTATTCTATAATGATGATGGCAAATATAAAGCAAATTATATGGAATAGGAAAACATATCTTATGCATTGTTGTTTTCATTGTACTTCACTTTTTTCGTTTTTAAATTAAATGATTTTTAGACCTGACATCCTGTAAAGTTGTGGTTACAGTTTGGGGGAAGTACAACTAATAAACATATATTTTTGAAAGTATTCTAAATTTACAATATTCCAGCATTTATTTACAACTGCCTACATCTTTTGCTCAGAACTGTGTATATAAATAAAATATACTGTTAACTAATTAAACTAACTAATACATTAATTAACTATTAATAGTTCAACTATAGTTCAACAATATACATTTCTGTACATTTTTATTAGTTCATGTTGGATATTTAAACATATCTAAGAGGGATGAAGAATAAAAACAGGACATCTATACCTCACACTAACTAATAGCAGTAAAATCAAATGGATGTGTAGGTTTGAAGGTAAACATATTTATAGCTTCTTGACAATAAATAATGATCAAATACATTATACAAATACAAATACAGTTGATATTTGTATATAGTTTATTTACATTAGAATACAATCCCATCCTATAAATACAATCTTCTTAATGATGCCCAAAACATAGCATGCTTTGTTTTAATGAAATCCTTACATCACTTCAAAATATTTCCTCACAACGGAATTGTTTAATTCAGCTTCTGTAAAATACTGAATTCCTTGATCAATGTTAGCAAAAGAAAACCGTGCAAAGCGAAACTATAATGTAGGAAATTCCAGCTGATATTTATAATATGGTATGATTACTGTGAGCTGTTCTGTATGGAGTAACAATAACATTCATAATGGAAAATGCAATCACAGGACAGAAAGAACAATACAGCAAAAATATACATAAAAACAGTGTTTTGAATGTTAGCATGGTGATAAAGTATGGTGATGACATATATATATGTATATATAACGTCAGCTTTTAATATGTCTTGCCTTATATTATAATACAGAATTTGCAGGGTTGTAGGAGTCAAGCTTCTTTGGAAAAAAAAAGTTTCAATCACATTTAACAAGTTTTGTGTTAAAACAGATTAGACCCATACGATTGAACATAATACAAGATGCTAAAAATAATAATAATATTAATAATAATTATTAGTAATATTATTACTATTATTACTACAGCAAATAAAGGTAGCAGAACATGTATGTTGGTCAGTCAAGTGGCATCTTTTTGTGGTTCTTTTGATTGGCGCAATGGAATCCAAAGTGTCGCTCTGGTGGGCAGTGGAAGACACTGCAAGAATAATAAAACGGGCATTTTAAGTAAAAATGAATACACACATGTAATCCATATAATCTATGCTCTTCAGACAAGAAAGTATGATTGAAAGTATGTAGTATAAAATTGGTGGCAAGATAAATCTGGTAATAAAGTTTTATATAATATATGAATGTATATAACCAGAATCAAAATTTCACACACTGTAAACCAGCAGATGAATAACGTTGATATTGTTTTGATCTATAGTGCATAATCTATATATACACGATATGGACAAAAGTATTGGGACACCTGACCTCGTTCTTTCCAAACTGTTACCACAAAGATAAACAATTGTTTAGAATGTCTTTCGATGCGATATTATATTACATGTGAAATGGGAAAGCACATATGAATCTTAGGTCAGGTGTCCACAACCTTTGTCAATATTGTGTATTATCCACTACATTTGTATTTCCTGTAAAATAATTTTCTGTTTCACTTAGTTCCAGACCCAGTCTATAACTTCTGAATGTGTTTTTTTTTTTTTTTTCATTTTTGTTGAAAAAATCAATAATAATCAATAATAATCAATAATAAACAATAACGTTTGAAACACTGGTATGGTATTAACTAAACAGTATACTTACATTATAATATATGCAGACAGGTTGTGAGGTCAAGGCATCAGTGAATTCCTCTTTGAATTTGGAGATGTGAAACAGATGAAGCCATTGTATGGATATCAATTACATGTTCTGATCGTTCATGTTTCAGTGCTGTCTTCTGCTTCTGTAATTTCTGGAGGCTGATACAATTATAACTTGTGACAGGATAGCCATTAAGCTTTCAATGACTGCAGAGATCCAAAGACATCAATATTTTATTATTTCCAATATAAACTTGGGTATAAGTAACCCCTTGAAATATGACTTCTGCTCTGCCGAAATGTTGCTTTTCTTCTTTTGCTCTTTTAATGAAATTCTGTTTATTCTGCTCTGTAAATGGTTACCAGTTCAGTTTAACAGGTTATTCCAGGTTAACAAAATGCATGTAATATAATGTTCTCCAAAACATATTTTTACAAATAAAATAAATGATAAATTTAGCATCAGTCCTCGGTACAAAAAGGAATATACAAGAGCAAAGACACTAACACTGATGTATGTAATATAAAAAAACAAGAATCCACTGAATTTTTTTCAATTCTTTCAAGAAAGCAATAAAGAAAAAAAATATCAACATTAATAGTATGAAATAATTATCAAAATATTACATATTACACATAAACCAAATATCTAACATGAAAAGAAAGCCAGCAGGATATAGCAATAGTTTCCCAGTCCCATAGCAACCACATGCAGAGCAGAATAAATGTTTTTTAATGAGCTAGGCAATTAAAGAGCAATGTGTTTGCGGTAGAAGCAACATTTGATTGAGCTCTGAGCAACAGTTTCTGCTTAGAGTTAATGCTGTAAGGGCCTGGTTGAGTTTGTCCACATTCAGCTCACTGTGAACCCCTGAACTGTATCGTCGTCCATAGCTTGGTGAGCCATAGGAAGATGCAGGGAAATTCATTGAAAAACCAGATCCTGTAGCATCGAAGCTCCCTCGTCTAGAACCAGATCTTGAACCAGTTCTGGAGCCAGACCTGGATCCTGAAGCTGATCCGGAGCCACTGACATTGTAAGGGCTGTATAGACCCTTGGTTGACTGAGATGATGCCTCTAGTAAACGCAACCCAGAGCCCTCTTCAATCATGCTTCTTTCAATGGCATCTTTATAAGATATCTTCAGCTTTGTTTTGGGACAAGTAAGGTATTTGGAGTATCCACTAACATCACGCAGTTTCTGAGCAGTGCGTGCATCAAGGGTACCCTTCTTTACAGCCTCGTCCAGTGATACTCTGCCTGGAACATCAGGTTCAATTAGTCCTCCTGTCAAATACTGAACTTCAAGGAAACGCTGACCAGCTTCATAATAAAGCCAACCCTTCTTTAAGGCCTGAGCAGCTGACATTTTAGTTTTGGTTCTTGGATCTTCAAATCCTTGGAAAGCCTTTTGAGCTAAGTTGATGCGATCTACCATTATCTTGTCTACCAGGCCTTTGTTCATTGCATCTGCAACGATAAACTTTTCCCCAGTGTTTGGGTCAATGATGCCACCTGTGCAGGCTTGTGCCTCAAGCAGTCTTTGACCGGTAATGTTATCAACTAGATTTCGATGCATAGCCTCAGTGACTGATACCTTCTCCAGAGTATCTGTGTCTAAGATCCCAGCAACTGGGCCTGTTTCCTCTGTTGGGTCAGTCCATGTTGTTGCTGGGGCCTTGATAGATGGAGCTGGGCTCATGGTGAATGATGAGGTTGACCCAAAGGAAGATGAACGTGATCTAAATCCACTCATATTTCCAGACAACATGTCTGCAAATTCAGTGATGGACAGGGTGCCTGCACGATACTGGTCCAAAGCAGACTGATCTATGAGTCCTTTTGTAATAGCGTCGTCAATGTCATACTGACGTCCGGACCTTCTGTCTATTATCATAGACTTCACACCATCTGCTGATGAAGTGGTAATTTCTTCCCACTCACATTCTTGTTCTGCAAGCTCCATATATGTCTGATGATCGATGAGCCCTTTGCGGTAAGCCTCATAAACAGACATTTCTTTTCCTGTTTCTGGGTCTACAATCACCACTCTGCGTTTGCGTACTGATGATTTAGAAGATGTCTTTCTTTCCCGCTTCTTCTCCTTTAGCATTAAGAGAGCAAGTCCAGTTTCGTGATCAGTCATGCATCGCTCCATCAGCTGAAGGTAAGTCAGATTCTCCTCTGTGTTTGGATCAAAGAATCCTTTAGTATCATCAGAGGGGTCAGTTAAAATACTGTTCATCTCTTCATCAAAAAGACCACGCTTATATGCCATTTCAACTGGAAGACGATGACTTTCCTCAGGATCAATGATTCCACCTGTGGCAATTTGAGCCTCCAAAAGACGAATACCATGATCTTTAAGAATCAGGCCTTTCTTCATGGCCTGAAATAGGGAAATTACCTTACTAGAGTATGGGTCATTGTATCCAGTCACAGCTCTTTCAGCAGAGAGAAGCTTGTCTTTAAACTCTGGCCCAACCACTCCCAGTTTTACAGCCTCATTGACTGTCAGTTTTAGATTTTTGATTGGATCGATCACATATCCGGTTGCTGCTTGAGCCTCTAGCAGTTCAAAAGCAGTGCCTGGCCTGATCATGTTCTTTTTCATGGCTTGGTAGATTGACAGTCGCTCTTTAGTAGCCTCTACATATACACCTGCAATACAACTTGTACCCTCAAGGTATTTCTTCAAATCTTTGCTGATTTCATCTACTGAAATGAGGCCTTCTGTGAGCTCACTGTAGGTTTTCTGGTCAATAATTTGAGAGCACAGTAGTTCATCCAATGTGATTTGCTTTCGAAGACCTTTTACTAGCAGTTTCTTGTCTGCAAGAGACAGCAAATGCATGCCACTTTCCTTGTCAACTTTGCATTGTTTGAGGAGGTTTGCATAAGATGTTTGTTCGTCTGTAGTTGGATCAGTAAAGCCTTTGACATTTCCACTAGATAGCCTCTCACTTGTTTCTTTGTTGATGTATCCCCGTTGCATTGCAACATCATTTGGAAGGTGAAAATTGTACTCATGATCCATTAGGCCACCAGTTGCAAGCTGAGCTTCTAGGACCTTTAATGCATACTCCTCAGGAACCAGACCCTTTTTCATAGCCTGGTATAGAGAAATGATTTTCCCACTGTATGGGTCTTTGTACCCTGTGACTGCCCTCTCTGCGGACAAAAGTTTGTCGTGGAGTTCTGGGCCAACAAGACCCTTGCGGACAGCTTCATCAACTGTTAGCAACTCAGATTTTACTGGGTCAGTCATAAATCCTGTAGCTGCTTGTGCCTCCAGCAAATCAATGGCAATATCAGGCTTGATGATGCCTCTTTTCATGGCCTGGTATATGCTAATTTTAGTAGAGTTGTTGGAGAGGACCCCAGCAATGCTGCCTGTGCCAAAGAGGTACTTCTTAACAGTTGGCATTTCCATAACTTCTCGGATGGCTTTCTTGCCTTGTTTCAACAGATTGTAAGTTTCAAGGTCAATTATACGAGCACTATATAGCTCTTCGATTGTAACTCTGCGTCGAATTATATCACATAGCATAGTCTGTTCAGTTTGAATGACTTCTCTTCGCTCAATTATTTCAATGATAATGATGATCATTCTCTCTTTTGTGATTGTTCCTGACCGGTATTGTTCAATAAGTCTTTGCTTGTCCTCTACAGGAAGCAGGTCTGATGTCATGACCTCCCACAAACTCACTTGTTTTCCTGCGAAACTTTGGTGAGGTATGTTTATTTGAGTGTTAGCCAAGTCTGTTTCCGCCTGCTCTTCAGTGTAAACATATGACTTCTCAACTTCTTTTGGAACTTCGGCCTTAGAAAGTGGTAAGAGAAAGAATCCAAAGTCAGGGTCTTTTGTGCACCTTTTAATTAGTTGTTTGTAAGTGACAATCTCGTTTTTGTTAGGATCAGTAAATCCTTTGATGTCATCTGAAGGGTTTTTTAAGGACTTGGCCATTTGCTTGCTTAGGTAACCTCGCTGAATGGCTACGTCATTGGGGATACGGTGACTATTCACTGGATCAATTATTCCTCCAGTGGCCTCCTGAACTTCAAGAAGAGGTATGGCATGTTCTCTAAGAACAAGCTCTTTTTGCATGGCCTGGAAAAGAGAAATCTTCTGACCGGTATATGGATCGTTATAACCAGTTACAGCCTTCTCTGCAGACAGGAGTTTTTCATGAAGCTCGGGCCCAACAATGCCAGCTTTTACAGCATCGTCCACTGTGAACCTCACATTTCTGAATGGATCAACTATAAACCCACTTGCTGCTTGTGCTTCCAAAAGAGAAAGGCCTGTATTTGGTGTTAATAGTTTTTGTTTCATTGCCTGATATATACTGAGCTTCTCTTTAGTCGTTTCATTGACAACTCCAGCAATGCTCTCTAAACCTTGCAGGTACTTCTTGACTGATTCAATTTCACTAATCTCTTTTGGCTTCTTTTGGCCTTGTTGGAGCTGGTCATAGGTTGTTTTGTCAATGATTTTGGATTCAAACAGGGATGTGGCACTGACAGGTTCTCTGAGACCAGTGAAGGTATCCTGATGCTTTTTTACCTCATTTTCCTCAACTAATGTGATCACAATGCTAATGATCTTTTCAATTGTAACTGTTCCTGATTTATACCGACGTATTACTTCAATCCTTTGTTCTTCTGTTAGATATTCAGAGTTAATAATCTCCCAAATGGTAACTTTTCTTCCTTTATAGGGTCCACTCTGTAACTCTATTGTTGCTGTACTTAAGGCTTCTTTGGACTGGTGCAGTTCTGATTTTGTGGCAGCCTTTTCTGAAAGTGGAAGTAATGGGAGACCTGTCTCTTTGTCAGTAATGCAGCTTTTCTGCAGCTGTGCATAAGAAACATTCTCCTTTGTGTTTGGGTCAGTAAACACTTTATTACTGTCAGATAGGCTACTTAAGCACTTGTTCATTTCCTCACTGAAATATCCACGTTTATAAGAAATATCCTGAGGAATCCGGTAACTTTTCACTGGGTCAATGATTCCTCCAGTTCCAATTTGGGCCTCAAGCAGCCTCGTACCCTGATCTTTGTTGATGAGACCTTTTTGCATTGTTTCAAATAGAGATGCAGTTTTTCCTGTATAAGGATCCTTGTACCCACTCACTGCCCTTTCTGCTGAAAGCAATTTCTCATGCAAATCTGGACCAACAATGCCAGATTTCACAGCTTCATCAACTGTGAGCTTTTGATTTTTCACTGGGTCAATTATAAAGCCTGTTCCAGCTTGGGCTTCAAGGAGTTGAAGTGCAGGCTCTTCTTCAATCATGTCTTTCTTCATGGCTTCATAGATTGATAGTTTCTCCTTAGTTGACTCAATAAACACTCCAGCAATACTGCTAGTTCCCATTAATGCTTTTTTGACAGAATCCATCTGAGACACCTCTTCAATAGTAGTTTTACCATTGTGCAACTCGTTATATAAATCTTTGTTAATGATCTTTGAATCCAGGAGCTCAGCTGCAGGGACAGCTGATCTTAAACCATCGAAGGCTAATTCCTTCTTTTTCTCCTTGTCCTCTACAACAGTGATTACAATCTTTATGGTTTTCTCTACTGTAATTTTCCCTGATTTATACTGACGAATAAGATCTTTTCTTTGATCTTCGGTAAAGTACTCTGAATTGATCACTTCCCAGATGGTCACAGTCTTTCCCTTAAATCTTCCAAACGGCAGTGATATATTTGTTTTACTGAATGCATCTTTAGCCTCTTCATCTGTGTATGTCTTTTCAGTCAGTAATGCTGTTTGTGTAACAGGTAGAAACAGAAGCCCTGTTTCTGGATCTGTTTTACATCTTTCTAACAGTTGATGGTAACTAAGACTTTCTTGGGTGTTGGGGTCCATAAATCCTTTTCTATCATCAGGAAGATTGGATAAGATTTTGTTAAACTCTTCATCCAGTTGACCTTGTTTACATGCTGTTTGGACTGACACACGATGACTGTTTATGGGGTCTATTATACCGCCAGTGGCAATTTGAGCATCCAGAAGTTTAATAGCTTGCTCCTCTGTGACCAGATCCTTTTTCATGGCTTCAAATAAAGAGATCTTTTTTCCAGTGAAAGGATCTTTAAAACCAGTTGCAGCCCTTTCAGCAGACAGCAATGCGGTGTGCAGTTCTGGTCCGATAATGGACTCCTTTACTGCCTCATTGACTGGGAGCCTAATGTTCTTAATGGGATCAGTAATAAATCCAGATGCAGCCTGAGCTTCAAGAAGCATCATAGCTGTGCTTGGTGAAATTTTCTTCTCTTTCATTGCTTGGTAGATGCCCATTTTCTGCTTGGGTTCTACTGTTACACCACCAATGCAATCCTTGCCTTTTAGGCATGTCTTGACTTTGTCTAGCTTCATAAGGTCTTGCACAGTTGTTTTGCCTTTCTTAAGTTTGTCAAATTCTTTTTTGTTTAGTACACCAACTTCATTAAGTCTGCTAGCAGGTACTTTCTCACGAATTCCATCAAATGCCAAGGGTGACTCTTCTTTTGCCTTTACACCATCGACTTCTGTAGAACCATTAAACACCTCCTTTGTTGTTACCTGTACTGTTGCTGTAACTACTTCGTTTTCAGGAATGCTGTCAGTTTGGATCTCAATTTCCTTTGTATCGGATGCTGTTGGTTTTTGTGCCTCCTGTAGCTGCTGAAGCTTTTCTCGCAATTTCTTGTTTTCCTCACCCATGAGTTTTTCTTGTTCTTGTTTTTTCTTCTCTAGCTTCTCCATCTCTTTTTGCTTATTGAGCATCTCTTCTTCTGCATCTTTCTGCTTCTTGACTGCAATTTCCAGAGTTACCTGAAGTTTCTTCCTCTCCTCTTCCATCTGCTTTTTCTGACTTTCCTGTTCATCCTTAAGGGTTTTGGCTTTCTTCACTTCATCCTCAAGCTGTTTCTCGAGCTTCATTTTCTCATCCTCTATGGTTTTCTCCTTTTTCAACAGGATATCTTTCTCTGTAAGGAATGTCTGCTGAAGGACTGTCTTTTCCTGTTGTATTTGTTCTTGTTGTGCATTAGCCATCTATAGGAAAAGAAAAATGAAATTATTCAGACAAAAGTGTCAAGCCTTAGCAGTCAATATTACCTGTATACAATACTAAATAGTCTATAATATAAAGAAAATGATCTACAGTAGTTGCTTGGAGCTATGTTTCTTAAAAGAATCGGTTGTTAGTAACAGAAAATGAGTAAAATGTGTGGAACATAATATTAAGTGTTATAATATTAGGATTAATATTATTAAATAAAGGTTACAATAATTTTTTTAATGAAAATACCTCTTTTGCTTTATTTTGTAAATCAGTTGCCTCTTTTTTCAGCTTCTCCTTTTCTTTTTCAAGCTTAGCGATTGCTTTACGCAGTTCATCTGCCTCTTTGGTGCTCGCCAGCCTCTCCACTTCCAATTTCTCGACAACATTGATTTTTTCTGAAGTTTGCTTTTCAGTCTCAGTCAAACGAGCTCTAATGTCTTCTGCCTGTTTCTTGAATTTGTTTGCTTCTTCCTCTGCATTCAGCTGTGCTTTGCTTAGCTCCATTACCCTCAGTTTGAGTGTCTCGGCCTCAGCAGTTACCTCTTGCTGTTTCTTGCGCTCTGCCTCTAAGGATTTCTGGAAGCCTACAGTTTCTTGCTCTAAACGCTGTTGCATTTCCTTTTGGGCCTCCAGCAGTTTCTGGGCCTCCTTCTGAGCCTTGTCTTTTTGTTTTTGAAGATTCTCAGCCTCAGCCTTCAGCTTGGACGCTTCCTGGATGGCTAACATCTTCTCCTTGAGCATCTTGTCAGCTAATTCTCTCTGTTGAGTGAGGTCAGACTCTGCGATCTGTCTCAGTCTTGAGGCTTCTTGTGCATCAACACTGAGTCGTGCAGCCTCCTCAGCCAGCTTTTTCATATTCTCAGCCTCTTCCTCAAGCAATTTTTTTGTGCTCTCCTCCCCTTTTTTCAAAAGTTGTTGATTTTCTGCCTCAATCTTGACCTTCAATTTGAGCAGTTCTTCCATCTGACTTTTGATTTTTGCAAGCTCATCTTCCACCTGTGCTTTCTGCTTGAGGGCATCACTGACCTCATCCTTCAGTCTTTTCAGTTCATCATCCAAGAGCAATTTCTGTTTGTCTGTCTCATCGAGTTGCAATTTTACCTTCTCCAACTCTTGCTCAACCTGAGATTTCTGCATCAAGGTTGTCTCAGCAAGTTGTTTATGCTTGGTCATTTCTGCCTCTGCTTGCTGTTTTTGTTTTAATGCATTCTTTTCTGCTTTAGCACGTTTGGAAGCTTCTTTTTCAGCTTCTTTTCTCAGTTTTTCAGCATCTTCCTGAGCTTTTGCCTGTTTAGCTGCCTCTGCTTCAGCTGCCTGCTTTTGTCGCTCTGCCTCATCTGCTTTTTGCCGAAATTGTGCAGCCTCTTTTTCTGCACTTTCCTTGGCCTTTGCTGCATCCTCTGCTAATTTCTTTGCCTTCTCATACTCTTCCTTGAGCTTAGTTTGAGCGAGGCTGTCCTCCTTCTGTTGGACAAGGACATTCTGAGCTTTCTGCTCAGCAGAAGTACATCTTTGAGCAGCCTCTTTAGCTAAAAGGATCTGCTTTTCAGCTTCCTTGTCGGCATTCTCCTTCTGTTGTTTGACATCTTCAGCTTTCTTTTTAAGACGCTCAGCTTCTTGTTGAGCTGCACGGCACTGTCTCGCTGCCTCCTCTTCAGCAGCCGAAATCTTTTTTACTTTCTCCTCTGCATCTTTCCTCTTTTTCTCCTCCTCCAGTGCAACATTCCTGAGTTTCTCTGCTTCCTCTTCTGCCTTTACTTTACTTTTCTGGGTCTCCTCTGCCATGCTCTTTAGTTTCTTCAGTTCAAGTTCGAGGTCTTGCTTTCCTGTCGAAGCCTTTTCAAAGTTGAGTTTCAAAATATAAATCTCCTCCTCAACCACCTTCTTTTGCTTCAAGATATCCTCAACGATTTCCTTCTGTCGGCCTAATTCAGTATCAGAGGACATCTTTAACTGGTTGATCTTTTCTTCAATATCTTGCTTATGTTGGGCTGCTTTGTCTTCTAAGACCTTCCTTTGATAAGCTTCGTCCTCAGCTTTTCTTTTCAGACGCTCGTTCTCAGCCTCCTTCTCTTTTAAAGCAATCTCTGCCTCTGTTTTGACACGAGTTGCCTCATCGATAGCAGCCAGTTTTTCTTTGAGGATCTTCTCAGCCTCTGCTCTTTGTTGTGCTGCTTCATCTTCTGCAATTTTCCTCTGTTTCTTTGCTTCCTCAGCAACTGATCTCAGTTTAGTAGCCTCTTCAGCAAGCTCCCTCATTTTGCTTGCCTCCGATTCAAGAAGCTGCCTGCTCCTCTCAGTGTTTGACATGGACTCTTTTTCAGCATTGGCTTTAAGTTCTATGAGGATTTCCATCTCCTTTCTTATTTTGGAAAGCTCATCCTCTAGTTGTTGTTTCTGTTTAACGATGGTGTTCACTTCATTTTTCAGCCGCTGCAGTTCATTATCCAGGAGGGCCCTTTGCTGCTCAGCATGATCGAAATCCAGTTTCAATCGGATAAGTTCCTGTTCTGCGGCGAGCTTTTGTTGAGAGGTTTCTTCAGCTTCTTTTCTTTGCTTCTCAAGCTCCTTCTCTGCAAGCTCCTTCTGTTTGAGAGCAAGCTCCTCAGCTTTGGCTCTCCTTTTTGCCTCTTGCTTCGCTACCTCTTTCTGTTTCTCAGCCTCCTCTTGTGCAGCGCTCTTCTTATGGGCCTCCTCCTCAGCCTGGAGTCTTAGACGGAGAGCTTCATTGGCTTTCTGTCTCCATATTTCCAGTTCCTTCTCAGCTTCATGTCTTGCTTTATCAGCTTCAGCTTGTTGCTTTTTCAAGTGCTCTGCCTCCTCTTGCAGCTGGATAACAGTGACTTGTTCTTGTTTCAGGGACTCCTCCAATTTCGTAGTTTTTTCGGCAAAGGAAAGTCGCTTGCTCTGCAGCTCTGTGGCAGCAGTCTTTTGTGCCACCTCTTCAGCCACTTTTATCTGCCTCTCCTTTTCCAGGTGAGCCTGCTTCATGCGCCTTTCCGCCTCTTCGGCTTGGTGCTTAAATTTTTCAAGGTCCTCCATGGCCTTCTGCTTCTGCTTCGCAGCTTCCTTCTCTGCTTCTGATTTTTGCTTCAGCTCTTCTTCTGCCTTCCGTTTTTTCTGTGTCTCTTCATTCACTTGTTTCCTCAATTTTTCTGCTTCTTCCTGGGCGGACTTCCTAAGTCTTTCAGACTCTGATGCTTTATCCCTGAGCTGCTGAAGTTCGGCTTCAGCCGTCGATTTCTGTTTGACGGTAGTCTCGAGTTGAAGTCGGATTATTCGTATCTCCTCCTCAATCTTGGTTCGGCTTAGCAGGACCTCGTCTACCTGTTGGCCTTTGGCCTTAATCTCCTGGTCGAAGAGGTTTCTGAGTTCATGCATTTCCTGCTGGATGTTTTGCTTCTGTTTCTCAGAATCAACTGCAAAGACTTGTCTTTTGCTGACCTCCTCTGTCATCTTTAGCTTCAAGTCTTCAGCCTCTTGCTCTGCTTTGGCAATGGCCTTCGCTTGGGTTTCTGCTAACTGTTTCTGTTTTTCTAACTCGGCCTGCATTTCAGCCATCTTTTTCCTCTCTTCTGCTTTAAGTTTTTCTGTAGCTTTCTGTTATTTAAGAAAACAAGCATAATGGAAATAAAAGACAGTGTTATTAAAGGTTATATATTATAAAAGCAAATAAAACTAACATAATTAAAAATTCATGAAAAATCTTAATAGGTGTTGTGTTAATTGGTTACAAAAAACAGAATAAAATCACTTTTATGGCACAATTAATGAGACACTCACTTCACGGCACAATAAAACAACTGGAATACTGAATGAAATCATGCTATTGAGGTGTTACTCCACGGGATGACTCCATCACAAAATGTAACGATTCCCTAGTTTAAAGTTCCCTTCTAGAAGTTTGAATAGTGTGTAAATGTGAAGAGAAAAAGATTTACATAATAATTTTATCTGAATTCATTTTCAGTTTGATAGTGAGAAAGAAAACAAAAAGCATATATATATATATATATATATATATATA
>MU553112.1:670846-782402 GCA_024362625.1 Silurus asotus | reverse complement strand
TATATATATATATATATATATATATAAAATCATATTGTAATTAGCAGGCCTAAGGAACAGACAATCTAGTGATGCAGCAAAAAAGCATTTAAATAAAAATAATGCGAAGAAAATTATGTAAAGAGAAAAAATATGATGAATGTCATAGTGGTACATGACTTTAGTTGGATTGTCGCTGTATGTATGTATTTATGTATATATACATACAAGAGTCATGTATCATTGTAAGAGTCTGTTATGTGCTTTTGGCGAATGAATATAAACAGGATGACAATGCGGTGCAAAATTTACCTCCTTAGTGCCCAAACATGATAAACATTCATCATGATAAAGCACTGGCAAGCCATATAGAGAAGCAAACAAGCAGAAATGCAAGTTAGGAAAAAGGAAAAAGGAGTAAAGAACATAATTGTGCTTCTCATAAAAAAAAATAAAAATAAAAATAAAAAAAAAAGATTTAGAAAAAATGTGACACATTTTAGAAAGGAAAATATAGAAAGATACAAGCAAAGTGTTACTTCAGTGTAATTTCAAATTGTCTGCTGGACTAAAAGGTGCATGCTGTATTTTCACAATGTCATTCTGGGTATGCTTCAGCGGAGTGCTATTGACAAATAGTTCACTTTTTTATGTTAGCGATTTTGTCAAAAACTTATTTTTAACACATAGACAAACTGTGAGATACAGGAATTGTTGGTGAAATGGAATGTGCTGCACCACTAGCATTTGGCATTACTCATAACATAGGTGAGCACAGTTTATCTTATATAAGAAATATGAAATCATTTTAAAAAAATCACCTTAAGTTAATTCTAACTGAAATTGTGTCTCATAATTACCATAAGAAAAAGCCTTTTGGGAAATTTATAGCATTTTCTTGCATAAGTATTAACCCCCTTAAACAGTTTCTGCATTTTGTAATATTACAATTTGGATTTAAAATTGATTAATATGGGATTATATGTCATAAATCTACACAGAATAACACATAGTCCTGCACATATAAACTACATGGTCATTAGTTTGTGGACACTTGACCGCAAGATTCATATGTGCTTTTTGAACATCCTATTCCACATTTAGTCCTGATTTGCTATTATAATAATCTCCACTCTTCTGGGAAGATCTTACACTAGATTTTGGAGTGTGCTTGTAAAGATTTCTGCTCATTAGGTAACAATTGCGTTAGTAAAGTCAGGTACTACAGTAGGGTGGTGTGTGGCGTGCAGTCAGTGTTCCAATTCATCTCAGAGGTGTTCAGTACGGTTGAGGTCAGAGCTCTACAGCAGGCCACTCAAGATCTTTTGAATTAAACCGTATTTTCATGCAAATGGTTTTGTGTAAAGGGGCACTGTCATTCTAGACATATATAAGTTTCTAAGTTGTGAAGGAATCATTTTATGCTACCACATCCAAAGACATTGGACTATTGGACAAAGACTATGCTGTTGTGTACCACCCACTTTGTCGTAACAGTTTGGGGAAGAACCACATATGGCTGGAAAACTGTGTCCCAATCCTTTTGTTCATATAGTGTACAAATCTAAGGGGGTAAATACTTACACAAGGCACTCTACATGCTTTTGGAGAGCGTTCAACTCACCTCTTCATTCTCTAGCCGTCTCTGTGTGTCTATGATAAACTTAATATACTGGCTCGCCAGAGTCAACAGCTCACTGTAGCGTGTTCTTAGAGAAACATACTGGAAGATAATTCACAACACATTTCAAATACTTTGCTTGACTTTAAAAAATAAAGTTAGAAAACGTTTTTTTTTTTAGAGAAAAATAAATTGGAATATACCTCTTGGATAATGTCGTCTGATGCAGATTCCACCTTGATTTTTTTCAGAGGTGACGCAATAGGCTCCACCAATGCCTTGTATGTAACCAGCTGGAGTTCATGATCCTAAAAAGAAACGTTTTAAAGGTCTAATATCCTGATATCTGTGTTAAAAAAATGGCTGGGGATTTATTTCATCCTTACCTTAACTGTATCAATGTAGGCCTTGGCATATTTCTGACATTCATCTACTTTTTCTTTGTTGTTCTCAATCTCCTCAAGGAGTTTCTGTTTATAGAAGTTGTTCATGAAAACAAAAGAAGAACAAATGAATAATCACTTAATTTATATGATGTGAACATGACTATAATGACTGTATAATGATTTTTGCACTCTGCAATAATGATACCTTCTCTAGGGCCAGTTGTTCCTTAAGACCTTTGATGTCGCTGATGGGCATGGCCTGGATATTTTCCTGACGTTGCTTGGCATCTGCAATCCATTGAATGAGCCAGTTATAACTCTGTCTATAGTTTTGCATCTGCCTACCCAGTAGGTCCAGTTCCCTCTGGCGTAGCTTAAACTGGGCAAACACAGCCTGCCAGCGCTCTTTTAGGTTTGCTACTAACTGCACATAATGATCCAGCTCAGCATCTCGCTCACTGTGTACACGAGACATTCGCTCATTTACAGCCACGGCTTCTTGAAGTTCAGCCTCCAAACGGTCAAAAACTGGCTTATCACACTCCGCATCTGAGCACAGTTTCTGAAGTTGAAAGAAAAAATAACGTTTTATTCATGTCCAAACTATTTTTTTCACTCAGCTTGTGAGTTTATGTATTTTATAAGCAGTCATAAAGTAATTTTGCACCTTTAGCTGGGTTTGGTTGGACTCCAGCTCTTTCTCATTCGCAGGCACTTTGTGGACATCACGGAGCTGGTTCTCGTACTTTCGGAGAACTTCTTCAGCACCTTGTGTGCTGCGTATCACCAAGTCAATGGTCTTTAATCTGAAATGCATAAAAAAAGATTAGAAAAAATATAGCTATATAGGTGAACAAGTAGTTAATTTTGATTATTCAACCTTAAAAAATTTTAATTAAAATATTACAGCACCACAGAGAGTAAAAGTATACTAAAAGTAACTTACATTATAAATGAATCATAAGAAAAATAAACATTTACATATGAACTAAATGTAAAGAAGAATTAGACACAGTGTAATGGTGCAAGCTGATTTGGTATTTCTTTTATAAGAGCAGAATTAAAGAGCTGTGCAGTGCAAACGTTCTTAAATTGAAAATTGTAACTAGTAATAGACAAACATATGACATTAAAATGGCAATGCATAAGAATAACTGAACAATAGATGTTGATGGAACTACTCAAGTTTAGACATAAATCAATCAGGCTCAGAGCAGTTTAGTGTCCCAACACAGTAATGAGCTGTTGTACAGTGTGATTGATGTTGGTACAAATGAATGAATCTTCTACTAACGCCATGTGTGATTACAATAAATGAGAATTCACATTTTTACATTTATTTCCTATAAATTAAGAGTTTCTAAAGACTAACTTGTCCAGGTAGACGGATGACAGACTGTAAACACGGTCCATCTTTTTCAGGGTGATGTCGAGCTCTGAGCGTAGGACAGGTGCCGAGGTGGACTGCTGAGAAGAAGCCAGTGCCTCCTCGCTCTGTTTAACCACTGCATCTAGATCATTCTTTATGCCTTCCAACTCAGTCTGCATTTTCTGTTTACAAAATAAAGTACAGAAGGATAAATGTATATAATGTGTTTTATTTTCCTAAAGGTCACATGAAAATAGGAAGTAGATTAATAACGCATATGAAGATAAAAATACTTTATTTTCATTGTGGAAAATACAAAGAAATGCAGCAACTCACTTCAGTATAGAATCCAATTATCCACTTACATAATTATTGTTTTGTTTCACGTTTTTATATATATTGTTTCATTAATTTATTAAGACACATCATCAATGATAATAAATAAAGTACGTAAATTAAAAGTAAGTAAAGTAAGTAATCCTTTTGTTTGTTTCACACAGAAGCAACATGGTATAGTAAGTGTGTATGTTTGGAAGAACAAAAAGCGTAAAAACATATCTTCTTGTGTATGTTGGGAAGAAAGAGAGTGCTGCATCCGAACCACTAGACCACCAGGGACCCTAATAAATAACATTCTAAATAATAAATAATAATTTATGTTCTTTCCTGAATGAAGGTAATATATATAGTAAATGAAGGAGCATGTGTGATGTATGTGTAATAGGGCACACCTGTGCTTAATAAGTACGCAGTCAGATTGAGAATGTTTTTGTGTTTCGGTTTAAAGACTGTGGTGTTTTTGAGAATTTGAGATGAAATGTGACCTGACAATGATCCTGACAATATCTTTTCAACATTTTGATCAAATAATTTTTAAGCATATTTTGCATGGCTTTTACTGTGTAAATAAACCATTTTCAATGTTTTAGATATCTTCAGGCAGACTGTTTTTACCATCACTCCCTAACTGATCTGAGCTTTGCAGCAACAAGGCCTGGGTAAGATTAAACAGTTCACTAAAAACATTTTAATGAAATAACTTCATGGTCAGTATTATATATGGAGAAAACCACTATCCCAGCCAAAACCCAACTTTTGACTTCTGATGACTTTTCCCAAACTGCATAAAATAAAGCATACCTTGTGCTCAGTGCTCCTCTGGGCACAGGCTTTTAGGGGCTCTTTGTCCACCGGCTGCCTGAGACGACTGACCATGCGTGATTCACATCCCTCAAGTCTCAGTCTTAGGTCCTTTATTTGAGTGATGTAGCTCTTACACACCGACTCATCCTGCTCTCCTGCATAAGAAACATAATTCATGTTTCACTGACACTGTGTAAAACCTGACCCAGCTGATCAAATAGACATATAGTAGACAGAATATTGAGTGTAGTTCAAATGTAAAGCACACAGGCACAACAGAAACAGACTGGCAAATCATTCAACATATATAAAATAAAAAAAAAATATTCAGAATTTCTTTCAAATGAATTGTAAGCTTCATGCAAAAATAATGTGCATGTTTACTGTAGCAAAGTATGTAGCAAGCAGCCATGCTTCATGGTAAAGAACTGAGAAACCATACAATGAAATGAATAAAATAAAACTAATATATAGATGTGAATTGAAATACATTGACAGGACACAATGCTAGGGCTGACACTAAATGCAGTTAGTCACATGTCAAATCGTAGCTACAATCTTTACCAGCGACTTTGTCTTTAGAAGTGGAGAGAGGTTCTGAAACATGAAATGTAAAATGACAGTTTGATGGATGACTGAAGTGCTATAATCAGGGAGATTAGATTGTAATGGCTACAAATTTTACATAATCTATATTCAATTAACAATACAGAAACAATAAACTTCCTACTTATAGCACAATGATAAAATGAAAATGATGGAAAAAAGAATGCTCTAATTTTAGACCACTATTTAGGGCTTTTCAAACTGGAAATAGTGAACCCTGGATCATTCTGAACACCATTTGAAACTGCACCTACTAACATTTAATACTGAGTTTTTATAATCTAATTCACAAACCTGTGACTTATTTATATACGATCACTGCACTGCCTCACTTACATTATTGTTCACACATTATTTGTCTCACTTGACATACCCTGCACAAACTGTATAGTTTTGTACAAACGTTTGTACGTCGCTCAGGAAAAGGCTAAATGTTGTATATAGTACAAAATACAACAGTACAATAGTTAATGTCTTTATCTTTATTTATTATTTAAATTTCTTTGTTTTCTTAATATTTTTATAACAGCACACCATTTCTTGTACATGCAACCCTTAGTACTTGGCAATAAGGATGATTCTCAATCTGATTCTACCTTCATATTTGCATAAACTATATAGACGAAAGTATTGGGACGCATGACTTTTCCAGCCATATGTGGTTGTTGGAGGCACACAACTGTATAGGATGTATACAGTAACCTGTACCAGCATGACAATGCCTCTGTGTACAAAGCCAGTACACAGGTTTACAGTACATGGGTTGGAGTGAAAGATCTTAAATGGGCTGTTATAGAGTCCTGACCTCAACCCTATTGAACATTTTTGGGATTAACTGGAAAGCTGCACCCGAAGCTATTTTTCCAGAATGCAAGAGTAAATGGGGAGTGAATAATGTATTACATGTTCAAAAAGCACATACCAATCTTATGGTCAGTTGTCCAGAAACCTTTGTTCATATGATGTTTTTGAAGTTTCAACAACCATGATTGGATAAACGACCCGTCTTAATAATGCTTTGCTGTTTTAATAAAAAAAACTTTACATAAATCCTCCTTGACTATTTTAAGCCCCCTATGAAGCAAAATAGAAAATAAACATTTAAAAAATTCTAAAACAAATATATGTATTTTTTTCTTTCAACCACTGGCTGACTGGCTACTGTTTCTATGCTACTTCACAACATTTTAATACTATTTTTGTCACTAATCACATCTATGGTCCTGGATATAAAGATGTCTTAGGGGACCCAGAAGTTGGTGCTTGCTTCCAGTTCCAGTTTGCTTCCAGTTTTGGTTCCTGCCTTCAGTTTGCTGTTTGTGCTTCTCTTTGTGTTCAGTGTATGTTACTTATTAAGGTTTGCACTAAATATCTGCACTTGCATCCGTATATACGCTCATTACGTGACAGAGGTTAAAATCGGGGCTTAAAACAGCGACCCAGAGAAAAGCCTTTTGTTGGTTTGTTCACAAAGATTTTAAAAACCCTCCTTTATGAACAATAAGTGTAATATTATACTATTAATTATAATATTTAATATGGTTGAAGATACACCATCAGCCAAACACACCTGCTTTTACTAATGTTCTTATCATTTATAGAAAAGTTAATTATAATTTGTGTGAAATGTGTCATTACGTATGTTTTATCAATGCCAAGTTAAATCATAACTAATGCAGCAAATAACATGATTCATTTTGAGGAGGCTTCTGGATCAGCGCAAATTATAACCCTAGCTGCCTTTACTCACCTTGCTCCATTGATCGCACCAGGTTGTCAAAATGCTGCGTAGCGTTGTTATGAGCGCTCTCAGCCTGCATGCGCTCATCTGCACCAAACAGTTCAGAGTCCTGACTATCCCTCATGAAGATCTGATAGTGCTCCTCCAGTTTCTTCAGAGTCAGACGGTACTCCTCCACTTTCAGTGTCTTAAACTGAAGCAATTAAAATATATGTGTGTATAAAAGTAATCAAGACTGCACAGATTCATTAAATTAAATATATATATATAAAACTAAACCTGTGGCAAAAAGTGATCCAATATTGAGAGATCAATAATTTTTTAAGAATTTAGGATCACGAAATCACAGAAGGTTTATACTGAAAGAATAATGTAAAGATTAAAAATAATAATAATAAAAAATAATGTCTTTTTCTGTCTTTTTACTACTATAAAGCTGCTTTGGTAAAATTTCCTGAGTGCTGAGATCGGAGACTTCCATGAATGTTAAATAAATTAATTCATTATATCAACAATTATTATTTATCTGAATTTGCCATCCATGTATGTGCACCATACATGCACCAGAGTGAGTATTTTTATAAGGGTATTGTTGAGTGACGGACGAAGTACACCGACCATTTAATTGAGTTAAAGTAGAGAAACACTAAATATATGTAAATATGTAAAAATTTTACTCCAGTGAAAATAATTGTTCTTGAGTAAAAGTACAAATTTATGATTTATTGTGGCTACAATGTTCCTATTATCTTTTTGTCACAAGACTCTTTGCTTAATCAACTCAGTTTATATGAAAAGACTCTAATGTTACTATTAGCACCCCAATCTAATAATAGAATGATATTGATGAGTCAAATTATTATTATATTTATCTATTAGAATTATCATGAACTTTCTTTTTAACTACTTCAAACACAAATAAAGCCACAGGAGCCACGGGTGTTGTGGCAGGTTAGAGTCAGGAGTTTCTTCCATCATTTCTTCCTCTTAAAATGTTCTGCTTGCTGTTGAACTGATGCTTAACTGTATGTTCATGCTAAGTAAATACCACCAATCAAAAAATTTTTAAAGAGAGCATGATCCACTCAAGAATAAATTAAAGTAAAAAGCACGATTTTTTACTTTAAATTTGTAGTGAAGTTAAAGTAAAAGTCTCTCAAAAGAAAAAAACATTTTTAGGCTACTTAAGTACAGTAACGAATTACATTTACTTCTTTACTGTCCACCAATGGTATTGTTACTGTTACTATTGTGACTCACCAATAAGGTTTTAGATTTCCTCCTCATTGTGGTTTAAGAAAGTAGTAATGAACAGTTAATATATAAAAACACCAGTTTCTTACCATGATGAAGTTCCATGAATTGATGAACTGAATGTCTCTCATGAGATACTGCCAGGAAAGCAGACTCTTCATGTCCACATGCAATTTCTGCCAGAGGATCATCAGCTTCTGAAGACTTGCATCCAGACTAAAGCAACACAAATAATAGACACAACAAGGTTAAGTCCTGTTAAAGGGCAACTAACACCACCAGAAGAATGTGTCAGAGGTATACATATTCAATGTTCAGAAATTATATGTAACTTCATATAAAAGTCAGGAACTATTTACCTCGAGCTGCTTTCCACCGCTTCTTTGTTGGTAGGTGGGATGATGAAGCAGATGGACGGCACTGTGGCTTCATTTCCACTCGAGCTCCTAACCTTCCACTTAAAGGGCTGGGAGTTGTTTAGTAGCACACACTCATCTGCCCTGTGTACTGTAATCTAGGAAGCATAGACAGTATCAGAAAACCATCAGCACCAGGGTTAGTTAACCTAGTCAAGTACTGCCACATTATTATGCACATTTTTATACAATATTTTGCCCAATTAGGCATTATTTAAAATATCAAAAACTCAAATATGAGTTGAGATTTGCACTAAATATGCACAGGTTTGGATTAAACAAAAATCACCAGCCAAGTCAGTGAACAAATGTATCAATCATGACAATGTTACCTGCCACGGGTGAATTTTTTCAAAATTTGGTAGCCATTAATTTCAAACCCTGTCTATATTTATTTATTGTTACATTTGATGTTGAGCATCAGAGGAACAGCTTAGTTCCTGCTACTGATAATGCTACAGCAGCTATAAAGTCATGCTTTCACTTTTTTCCTCAATGTTATTTAGTTAAATCTCATTTCCAAGAAAACTACAATTGCATAGCATATCTATCATACCTCCATTTGTTTGAAATCACACACTGCCTGAATGGGCATTTTTCCTTTAATTGGCGTGGCAGGATTTCTGGGTTTTAGCTGAATGATATTCTTGGCTCTCCGGTTTAGGCCATCCAGATGAGTCTTAAATTCCGCAAGATGTTCCTTTTCATCCTGTGGGTCAAAACAGATAATATTATTTTATTTTGCTGAAAGTTTCCACTCTCTTGAAAAAACATCAAGCTTCAGTAAAAGTTAGGTCATTACAAACTATATTACTATATTATTAAAATCGAAGACCAGGTGGCAATGTTTGAAAAGAAAAGCCACATTTTCACTGTTTATATTGATATTCTTAACTGTTTAATTGCTAGATACAGTATGAATACATGTAAATGCACAGAACCCACCGCAGCATCCTGCAGAAGATCCTCCAGACGCGTGACAGTAATGGAGCGGTCACAAATATATTTCTTCTTCATTGTCTCCTGAATTTTCTTCATCTTCTCCTCTGCCTCTTTCACATCTGCAAAGAACTGTCGAGCAGGGTGTAAAACTAAGTTAGCCCTGACAGATGTAAACAGCAGGAAATTCAAATCAGAGGTCACGGTAAAATCTCTATGAAGTAGATACCTGGAAGTAGGCGGTGTTCTCTTTGAGGTGAGTCTCAATGCAGCAGCACAGCTGTAGTAACCAACTCCACTGAGTCTGCAGAGCTGCAGTAAAAGCCTACACATAGTACAAAAAGATTGTAAATGATTGTATGCTCTAAAAAGATTAACAAGGAATTAGCATTTGCTTAACATATAATAATACAGATGGAAACTACATTCCACCATTTTCTTATTGATTCCCTCTATCTCTTATAAAACACTTAAAACTAAAATACTAAGTATTTGGAAAACCCATTGGCTCATGACAGCCCTATGGCAAAACCAGTAAGTGTTTTATTTTTGATTTTTTGAAGGTGTAAATCACAATCAAACTGTTAAATAAAATTGTTATTTATAAACCTGATCACTAGTGTTAAAATAGAATCCACTGTATTACATTTCATGTAAATTATTCTCATATAATATTGTTTAGGTCTGTTGAATGTATATTACAGTTATTCCAGGCAAAAAAAATTACAACATTACATGAAAATGCAGTTTATTCTCATAATAACTGTGTATGATAATGCAAGTAGTTAATATAATAACTCAAATTTATTTTACTTATTGGGCATATTCAGTAGTTTGATGAATTATCTTGCCTCTATAGTGCTCCGAGCTGGATGGCCTTCCTTTAATAGCTTGTCTCCAGCTGCTTGGACTGTATTCATTCTTTTCTCCCTCTGCTCCAGATCCCGCATCAGACCCTGTCACATGATCTCTGTTACACACTCTAATCCTTTTCACATATTACTACAAACACTCTGTTTAAACTATTTACAGCATGAATTATTACAGCAGACACATTGCTAAACTATATCTTTATGCTAATAAAGTTCAAGTCAATACGTCATGTTCAAGAGGAGTTGTTAAACAAGCCAGTACATAAGGGACACAGTTATAAAACAAGGGCAGTAATTATGGGAATTATTTGTTAGAGCAACGAATCCTACCGAGTAATTATCCTTCTTGGCAGTCATATTGGTATTGCGGTCACTCCAGTCATAGTTGACCTCTTCCTCCTCTTTCTCATTGAGCCACATTAGCTCTTTAGTAGCAGCTACGACAAAAGCGTGTAGTCCTGTCAGACTGCGCAATCGAGCCTTTGAGGAAGTCTATCCGAAAACAAGGAATAAAACAGCAAGTTATTAGTAAAATGTTCACTGCAATAACGAAAAGACTTTGTAAAACTGCATATGCGTATAGCTGTAAACTTACCAGAAGTCTGTTGTACTGCAAGTCCAACTTGGCCAGGTAATCTCTGTATGCTTGTTTACTGGCAGGAGTTAACTGATTCTGAGGAGACAATAAAAATTATTATTCACCTTTAGAGGCACAACATAATGTTGCAGGTCCTTGAAAAATATGTTAGGTAAGGAATAAGACATGTTGGGCGAATGCTGTATGACCATTACCACCCCTGAAATTGATTCTTTTACCTGTTTTATTCCACAAAATTCTAGAAGCAGTTACATTTATAGTTACATTTAATGGTGTGCAGCAGGTTAGAGACATTGGACCTTGAATTGGAAGGTCATATGTGCAATTTTCATCACCACCAAGCGTCCTAAACAAGGCCCTGCTCAGTTGTATTAATGAGATAATTGTAAGTCACACTGGATAAGAGCGTATGCCAAATGACATAAATCAGTGCAGAATCCACCAGTGCTGTAGTATAAATGTGGAAAATGATTTCTATATTTATTTAGCAGCAATCAGAGTCTATGTCAATTGATAAAGATAGCAACAATTGACCAATTTCCTATTATGGTCCACCATTATAGTACCAGAGAGGAATCATCAAACTCACCTCATCTGCCCGAGCACGGTCAATCTTAGATTTGAAGTCCTCAATAGACTGATGTAGTCCACGATGGCTGCCCAGATGGGACTCAACGGAGGGCAGGTCTGCTCCCCACTCTGCACTGTCCAAACGTCTCTGGTTCTCCTCTACCCAGGCCAGCAGGTCCTTGATGTAGCGGAGCGTAACTTCATCCAGTTCGGGCCGTGCACGTTGAGGAGACTGCTGCAGGCTCGGAGACATGGAGATCTGCGTAAGGGGCACCTGTGACACCGTCACACCGGACTTCAGACGCAGGTTGTACTCACTGCGCAGATTTACCAGACGCTCATGGAGACGGTAGACCCTGAGAAAAAATCCAGCAAGTGAAATATTAGTATAGAGGTCGATCTCCATATACTCTAATAGTTAAAAGTCTTTTATTTTAATAATGTAAAACCATCTAAATTGGAAATGTAATCTGGAAGCTTAATCTGTAAATTATAATAAAATACAATAATCAAAATTTGTACAGTTTAAATACTGTCAAATAAATTAATATCATCTAAGGTCATGTTTACGGTTTATTTTTTGCCGTATATATCGAAAGTCACCTTTATGTTGTACAGTTGTCTCTTCTAGTACTTTGACGAAAAAAAGGTTACATGTGAAATTACTTTAGACCAGAGGTCCCTAAACTACAGCGGATGGGCCAAATATGTCCGGCCCCCACATTTGGAACGGCTCTTTGAACAGTGCCAGAGAGATATTTTTTAAATATCATTTTAATATATGTTTTTCTCATATCATATCTGTGAATTAATTTTTAATTTCACCCACCAACCAACAGAATGGTACATTCAAAATAATGTAAACATGAGTGTTTAATAGCAATGAATATGAAAATATGTCATTATGAAAGTAATAATGCTCTTTTAAAAGGCTATGTATCTCTTGTAAAGTAATGCTCATTTGTCCGTACAGTGCATAAGAAAATAATAAAATAAATCTAGCATTAGGAGGAATAATAAAAAACATTTAAAATCATAATAAAATCTCCACAATATTACTGGTTGTGACCCGGTCCCCCGTTAAAGAAAAGGAAAATTAAGCTCGAGGTAAATAAAAAGGACCCCTGCTTTAATCCACTTACCGCCTGTACATCTGTTCTGCCTGCAGGTGGCGCCCATCCTTCAGCAACTGCACATCATTGAAGAGGAAGCGGATCATGTTCTCAGCCTTATCCAGGTCTGTCTCGATCTCTGCCGCATGCTGGACAGGCTTTCCGGCTCCCAGCAAGCGCATGTCCTGCCGTTACGGAAATTAATACAGCTTCAGATATCCTTTGTGCTAAGCATGTATGCATATGTAGCAAGCGCATGTTTGTGTGTCTCACCGTCTGGAGCAATGTCTCCACCTGGTTCAGCTGCTCCTCACACACACCTGACTCCATCTGCACCTTACTGACGACCCTCTGGAGCCGCTCCAAACTGCACACATTAAACACATGCATGATTGTGGCGTCCACAACTATATACAGGTTGTGCTGCTGTGGGAAAATAAAAAACAACAGGGTGGTGTGGTGCAGCTTAATGGTGATGCCTATTTACTTTTACTATCTTTTTGTTGATTATTTTTCTATAACAGCGTGTTTTGTCATGCTGGGATGATTTGGAAGCAACCTTTTCTAAAACTTATGGAATTACTAAACTTTTGGGAATTTACATTTTTAAACACATTTGATGTCCTCTGAATAATCACATGGGTTTTATATTGCAACTTAATCACTGAATAGTTTGCAAAACATGTTCGCTGCGTTTTTTTTACTAGAGACACTATTAGAAAGTGACTTACACTCTTTTTTGGCGAAGCAGATATTCCAATCCATGACAGTAGTTCAGAAATGCCATGACTAGTGATAATCTGTGTCCTGCTTCTTAGTTTATCCTCAGTGCTTTAGCACAGCCTGAGCTTTCTATTTCTCTCTTTCTATGCCTTTCTGACATGTACACAGGTTTATTATTTAGAAGCAGCAGACACACTGTCTTGTGATAGGGGGACCTGCCCTAAAACATTTGCAATTTCTCTTTCCTTTAAAAGGCATCAATGATCTACTAGCTAAAGTCTTGCTAAAGGCAAATAAAGAACATTAAAAACATATTGTTCATTTTTTTCCCCCCATGAATGGGCAAATGTCCAGAGTGCAACTAAGCTTTATTTCTAACCTAGACAACATTAACCCAAATATATTCTCCCAGTGTTTTCTTTACCAATGCTTAATTTTATTCTGTCATTTTTCAATAAATAAGGCTATTCTAAAAATCTAACAGGTACCCCCCCTTTTTTTTTTCAATTTTGAGGCCTCACCGTTCAAACTCATTTCTGAGAAGTCGCTCCCTCTCGAGTATCGCTACATGGAGTCGACCCCACTCCTTCTCCACATCGATAGGGTGGTAACTGGGTGGAACCTTGACCTGCCCAGCCTGCACTGCAGCCTGTGTATACAAATAAATACTCAAGTCAGGCACAATAAAAAACATACGTATCAACAATGAAATCATTTAAAGGAATGAATTCTTAATATGCAGTGCAGTTACATACATTCTTACAGATATTATTAACTGTGCTTTGCATATGTATTCCTGCCCTTTCTGTATTTTGTAGTATAACAACCAACCTAAACTTAAGTTTGGATTAAATGTCAGGAATTCAGAGAAAATGTGGGGGTGGAATCAATACAACCTCCTTTATAAAAGAAAATAATACATTTAAATGCATATGCATCAACTGGCTACAATATAATAACTGGCTGTGAGTTATTTAGGAAACATACAAAAACATGCCGGGGGGCTATCAAAACTAGTCTTGTTAAAAGTTCTGGAAAATCCTCAGTGTTTGGTTAATTACATAAAAAAACCCACAAAAATTATCAACCTGGGAAAAAATCATGGATGCATTCTAAGAAAATGGAAAGTTATAATGCAAGCACACTTCTGCCTAGAGGATCCATCAACTGAAAGTCATGGAACCAGGAAGGGCCTTAATCCCAAAAGCAAACCAGAGCCATGTAATAACAATTATATCAATTTCAGTTCCAGGATATAACACAACAAAACATTACAATTCAGTGAACACTTATCCATTTCCCCATTTAAAGATTGATGTGATCTCGTATATATGTTAATTTATTAGACCTGCCACATGCTGCATTATATATTACCTCAAATGACTTGTAAATATGTTTTGAGCGATTTTTGTCGGCCTCCTTGGCAGGTAACTCTGTCTCCTTAAATTTGAGAAACTGGCGCCAAAGGACCTGGAATATCAAGATAAAAGGATTGAATTACAATATGTAGTTGTATGGGTGAAAGGTATGTGTATGCTATGTGTATGTTTGTGTCCTATTGAGCTGGTAAAAGAACCTCAATTTCCTCATAACTGGTGGGGAACTTGCTCTCTTCAAACACAAGTATATGGTGTCTGATCCACTGCAGCAGCATGGTGACCAGCTCGTAGTACTCCTGCCAGCGTAGTTCCAGCTCCTGTCACATAACACACAAAAACATTTAATGTAACATTTAGGAGTCTTATTACACCTACACACCTTTATTACACCGCCTGGATTACAAAGGGGAGTTTTGCCCTCAATTCTCTATCAGTGAACAGTTCAATAAGATAAACTATACAAGTCAATCCACAATAAATGTTCCTGGATATGCAACTGCACTTATTTTAACATATAGGAATGATTAACGCACTATCCATTGTCACCCAGTTGAGGATGGTTTCATGTTCTGGGTCTTCTCAAAATTTCTTTCTCATCTCAGGTTTTTATCCTTACCAATGTCTCCTGTGTATTGCCTATAAAGACTTTAGTTGGGCCAATTTCTATTGGCAATCTATTTATTTCCATAGAACTGCTTTTGTGCCGAAACACACTGTTAATGTACTGTAAATGGTACCAGAAACTAAATTGTCTCATTTATGTTCCACATCATTACATGTAACTATAGATGTCCATGGTGTGTCATCACATGGTGATGTTTTCTATACATGACAATAAACTCATCTTTAAATAATATAAACATTCCTTAGGTTCTCTATTCATCTTAAATGACATGTATTTAAGCTGAATGTAGATGAAAAGTAATAAGGAGGTTTTGCAAACTTAATCATTATAAATTGTGAGGTTTTGCTTATATAATGGACCAGAATTTGCTTTTCTTTCAGTATTGAAAAGAGACTCACATTGGCCTGAACTCCATCTTGTACATCAGGAACTCTTGGCATGACATCATAAAGGGAGGAGACGTATGTAATGATGGACTTCTCATCAGGGTGTGGCACATCTACATCTACATGACCGAGGAATACAAAAGCAAATAACATATATAAACAGTGATTATGTTACAAACAAGATTCTGTTAAGAGTTTTATTAAAAAGAAAAGTGAAATTAACATGAGTATTTCTACACATTCTGGTTTCTCAGTAGTTTTGAACAATGTGTACATTTTTCATCATTTACATGAAACTAGGCCCTCTAGTAGATACACACACTTTAAATTATATAGCTCAGAACATCCTGACAAACATTTAGGTTCTTAAAATAAGTTTAAAACGATGTCATGTACACTTATTAATAAATGTTTACTTTTAGAAGTGCACAATTGGTGTTGCACGTGACCTTTTCCCAGCCAAAATGCAATATTGTGTTACATATGCTGCTGTTTATTAATCATTTTGTTTTACAAACTTTGAGCAACTATTGTTTACTTTAATCATTTTGAATAAGAAATATGAGAATAATCCAATTTGTCCGTATACTACTCATACAGCTTCAGTTCTAATCATAAAATTTGTTCCTACAGGCGAAGCAAATGTGTGCCAGGAAAAGAACAGGTTGCAAAAAGTTTTGCTCAGCCTCAAGGAACGATCAGGTTTACCTTCTGGATCGAGCAGACGGGTAACGCCCAGCTCTCTCTCCGCCACGCTGAAGGCCTGCTCCAGGTTCTCCAGATTTGTCTGTCTGTATACCTTGCTCATGTCAATCAAATTCGGCCTAAGGTATACACACAAGGAATGAGCCATGTCAGAGCAGGCTTTAACAGAAAGCAGAAATCCCGGCAGTTGCCAAGGAATGATATACATGCTAGGCATGTCTTTGAAAGAATGAGACTTTTATAAATAACAGACAGGTAAACAGAGCTGGGAGATATTATGTGCTGCTTTACACGTTACAAAGGGCATTTCTGCAAATCTCTCTTCATCGTAACAACTTTATCTCTATGCAGAACTTTTCTCTAATCAGTCATGTAATAATTATAGTGTATGGATTCTCACTCAAATTGCAAACGAAAACAGTTGAAGACTTTAAACAGCATGCACCTACACGCTCCATGTACGTCAGTAAATAGGAAGAATTTAACCGTTTCAATGCAGTACTGTTGAACTACACAGAAAACAAGTGCTCTAACATATTATAAAAGTAAAAATAATGGTAAGAATAAGAATAATAGTAAATACAAAGTATAAACATTAGCTTCCACACACATAGTTTTTCAATATAATGTTCGCAATTGACTAGTCAAAAGTGTCCCAGATTCTTGAAACCCCAACAGAATGACCGAGCTAATGCCTGCCAGTATATATCTAGTTCTTCGTGGCACTGTATATTCACAGGTCTTAATAATACATCAATCAAATATGCTATCCAAGGATGAGAACTTCTGCTCTCCAAATATTCCAAGTAAGGCAAAAACATCTGCAATTACACCCAAGAACCCCCCATTTCTAAGAAATGAAATACTGTATCCATACAAGTTAGTGTACTGGTGAAACGCTTGTGTCCCTGCAGGTACCACTTCAGTATAATATGCCTTTCGGTAGAACATTTTGTTCTTGTCGACTGAGGAAATCCGTTGCTCTGTGCTTGACTCAAAGTCTCCACTCTGAGATCCACAGCTGGACTGACCCTCTGGACTTTGTGACTCGGAGTCAGTGCATCCCTCAGAGGGCACATTTTCACAAAACATGACCACCCTATCATCCAGATCACTAACTGAGCCATGAGTGCTGCTCGGTGAACTACTGCGCCTTTTCCTCGATCGAAGCTTCCTCTTCAGACTGAGCATCGGTGATGGATGTGCTCTGGTATAACCAACTGTGCCTTCCTTCTGGCTTCTTTGATTTGTCTTCAGAGAATATCCTCTTCTTTCAGGCAAAGAATATCTGCTCTAATTCCACTCTCAGGCATTTGGTACATCCAGATCTTCAGGTAAAGTTTTTGGGTAATAGTATACAAGTGAAATAAAAGGACTAAGAGTTGCTGTGTCTGTTTTCGAGAAAGGAATAAGCAGCTGATATTTCTTCTGAGACACAGATGTGCGTCTTTGCGAGCACATGCAGGGTGTAAAATCACAGCCTCTGGGAAAACCTGCCACTTTTATATGCTTCGCCCTTCACGTTTTTCCTTAATCCCTCACAGGATTTATTATGATCTTGTAGGGAATGTGAGAGAGAGAGAGAGAGAGAGAGAGAGAGAGAGAGAGAGAGAAAAATACTGTACCCACCACTTTTCATGTCAGCCATATACTATTTCATGCTCAAGTGCAACAAGATATATCTTGTCCAAAAGTACAAATATTTGAAAAAAGAATTTACTGATAATTTGTAAGACCACAAAAGACACTCTGGGGATATCATGTGTGAAATTATTCCCCTGGATCCTACAGTTTGTTTAACCACAAACAAAAAGACCTTGTGTAGGAGTGAAAATGCTAACAGACACACATACACCCCCACACACACACTATATAGGGACAAAAGTATTGGGACACCTGACTTTTCCAGCCATGCTTGGTTCTTCCCTGTTACCACAAAGTTTGAGGCATACAATTATACAGGATATCTTTGAATGGAGTAGCATTTCATTTTCCTTTGTCATGCTGAAACAAATTTGGTGATCAATGACAATGCCCCTGTGCACAAAGCTAACTTTATAAAGATATGGTTTACATGAATTAGAGTTCAGACCTCAACCCTACTGGACCTCCCCTATTTGGGATGAATTGGAACCTCAGTACCTAACACCCTTGTGGCTGAATGAGCACAAACCTCAACGAGCACACCCCTAAACCATGTGGAACATCTTACCTGAAGAGTGGAGGTTATTATAACAGTAAATATAGACTTAATGTGGAATAGGATGTTCAAAAAGCACATACAAATCTTATGGTCATGTGTCCACAAACTATTTCCCAAGTGTGAATATATGGTCAATATATATGACCCAATACATGCATATATACAACTACATTACAGTACATTGTTTATGTTTACAGTACAGAATTGTTTATTCTGTAACATATCTGGTGATTTTATTAAATTTCTTTTAATGAATGCAACACATGTTAAAATTTTGAGCAGCGATTACCTCTTCCTAACTCTTCATTACCTGTATTTGTTAATGATGGCATTAAAGAGCCTGCCGTCTCTCCAACTGGTAGTGAAGTTGTCACAGCGCAGGCCGTGGTAGCCCTCCACCATGCGCTGAGACCAGAGCAGCAGCTTCTCCTTGGCCGTCATGTCGTCGGACTGACCATTCACTTGTATGTCTGAGATCTGGAGAAATATATACATATATATTTAGCAATTGTGCATTAGAATTGCAATTACAATGTATGGAATATTAAAAAAAACCTTCTACCAAGTAAAAGTATAATATGCAAGTAACTAATATTAAACTAAATAGAAACTGCAGCCATATTTCTCTGGTATAAAAACCTCTTTGTTACGTGCTGTTTTTTGGAAAATAATTGACTTTGAGGTGGTAAAATGAATTCTATTTTACCACAGGCTACATTTCCAGGCTACATTTTTACATATCTTAGTTTTGATTTATCCTAATCCTAATAGTGTGCATCAACATGTTTTACATTAACACTGCTTTCCCTGGTAAGTATGATTTTCTAAAGAAGAAAAAAGTACATTACTGTTGTAATGTGCTTAATACCGAAAACTCCATATCACCATAGCAACCACATATGAAATGAATAAACTGGTGTTCTTTATTACACAGTAGGGAACACAATTTAATGAATAGTCTTTAAATAACTAAGGGATATCCTGTAATGACACCCTAGTTCTTGCTGCTATGATACTGTGCTTGGTAAATAAAGCAGCTGGTCATGATCATGAGCTCTCCACAAAAATGTCTTATGAGCAGAGCGTTGTTCATCTTTTAGGCTCGTGGTTGTGTTTGCTTGTGAGTGGTGTGTGTATATGTGGATGTATATGTGTATGTGTGTTTGTGTCTTTGTGGTTTTGAAGTGATTCATAGTCAGGATTTCCCTTTTGGATGAATCATTTCTCCCAAGCTAAAACTGACACCGGGTCCGACTTTTATAGACGTGGCTATAAGCATGTGGCTGAAACTCTAAGGGAACTTATGGAGGTTGGTTTAGTTTGGCATTTAGGGAAGTTGGTTAGCTTGGCAGCCAGTCCTGCACGCTGTGACTCAATCAGGACGGGAACATGCTTTATCCTTTCACTTCAACTTTTTTTCAACTAAACAGCCATCGCATACCTGAACAAAGCCACCATCCCCAAAACAAGTCGAGCTTTTGTTTTCCGGCACAGAACATTTATACTGTTGAAATGATTAGGAAAAGCAACATGGTGTATAATGTGCTTTAGTAATTCAGTTAGACCTCTAAAGGCAACTCATATGCTTTATGTTTATATGCAAGCTATTTGACTCGTTTATCTCGGCAGACTAAATTATTTGACAGCATTTACAGCAGGCTTCCAGTTGATACAAAGAATATACCCCTCCCATGCCACACAAATAAAGGCCAGGATGTAAAAAAAAAATGAGAACAAATGCAATAATAAAGAATAGACAATGGCTATACTATCCCCCAGTCGACAATTATTAAAATTACAGTACTGGAGAAAAAATAAACATCAGAAGTCTTATGAGTCATCAAACTGCCATGCCAATATGCCCACACCCTCTTTCTTACAGGGAAGACTGAGTCACTGATGTGGATGGACTCTGCCTCGGACCATAATTTTTACTTTATAGTATTTATATATAATATCATACAAGAAACCGAGTGTATAATTCACTACATTCAGATGGCCAAAACCAACCATTTTTACATTTTATAAATGAATTACTTTTACAGAGCTTCAATTAAACCTTTCTTTTACAACTCTCCTGGTGCAACTTCCACTATGTGTGTTTGACCAATGTATAATATATTGTTTTTACTGCTTAAAAATAAAACTGGACAGAAAATGTGTAAAACAGAAACAGAAAAGAAAGAACAGGGCCAGTCTAGCATAGTAAATACAATCCAACACTACATATGTGAGAATTACAGTATATCACACCATACCTGGAAGTGAAGGATGATGGTCCATATTAACCCAAGGGTCAGCTTTGGGTTTCCATCTGCTATATCATCATTCCTGATGTTCACCAGTTTGACCTGGATCAAAAGATGAAATAGAGACATTTGAAACTGTGGTGTATGAAGTTTAATTTCATCAAAATTTATGTAAATCATCTGAAATACCAATGCAGCAATTGTTGTACCTGTCTATGTTTGAGGAAGTCCAGGGCGATCTGGACGTTCTGTAGCTTATGGAAGCGCATGCGGCCCTTCTCTCTGGGCTGTTGGACACAAAATATCAAAGTAGCTCATAAAACAAGTGGAAATTAACTGATTAAGTTAAATGCTATGAATTGGTACTGTTTGAACAAACAGAATCGGACCTCTTTGCCTTTCAGAATTGTGCAAATTGTCAAAACTGGAACTGGACAAATTTGAAAAACGCTGAAACGCCTTTTGACGAACATACACTGCCTGATCAATAGTTTCTCAACTCCTACCAGGGCATCTCAGGTAGATATGGTCAGATGAATAGTCAAGCCATTTTGTTTCAGAAATTAATGATGAAATAAAAATAAACATAAACAAACAATAAATAAATAAAAAGTAATGTGCCCCAAAACACATGACAGATATTGCAAGGTAAAATATTATATAAAAGAAATACCGTGTACATAATAGTCAAATCCCTTATCCTGCCTATTAATTTGCATTAAATCCTTTTACCAAAACAACTGACATCTCTCAGGTGAATTGGGTATAATGTCATGGTGAATATGCGATGCATGAGAAACGCACTAGCGTACTAGTGTACAGTCCAGACCATGCACTGGCAATCATGATAGTTGCCAAATGTATAGCCAGTCAAACAGGAGAAAGCCAGCCTCCTGTCTAATTTTAGTGTATGATGTCACTTATAAATAATTAATAATAAGGAGAATAATTCATGTATAATACATGACATCATGACGTAAAACTCTTTTGGAGCTTTAGTGATAAATACTTCTAATGAATCTCAAGAGATTTTAGTCAACATCTCATATATTCCCTGCTAAAAAAAACAAATAAAAACAAACAAACAAACAAACAAACAATAGAAACACTTTTTGTAATGTGTTTAATGGTTTCAATGGGAACTGGATTAATTTGAATGGAAACTGTAATAGTATAACGCTGTAGCTCTCTACTGGTCACCAACAGATCACCTTTGAGGACCTGTCAATTACATGGTGGTATCTTCTGGACACCTATAGGTACCCTTACAATGTCATTGAGGTTCCAGATTCCAGTAAGTTTCTATACTGGTTTCTATAGTTTGATGCTCAAGATTTTATAACGTTTTAAACTTTTGGTAATGGGTGTAATGGTTAACAGTTGATGCTGTGTAATGAAGAGATACCATTATACTATCTGTGATGGTTTCTACTGTTAATATTTAGTAGGATTTCTTTTTTTTTTTTGTCTGTCAATCCACTTATTAAATTTTTATGGCTAAAACTTTTCATTTAACATTTACTACTACTACTACTACTAAAATCTGACTTTAATTCAAACACAAATGCATATAAGAGAAGATAATGTGATCAGATTTAGATTTTTTTATAATAAATGATGTGAAAAGTATAAGTATGACAGCTAACCCTGTCCCAACCTTTCCTTTAACCTTAACCGTTTGAGCTTTGCATATTATTTTTAACATATTATTTAAATAAAATTTCTATGAATTTGCAAGTGTGAAACCACAGTAAAATTCAGAGACAGAAAGCATCTTGGTTTGGTTCAGTACTTTTCCTGAAGCTTTAGAACTTTAACTCAAGCATATTCGGGACTAATTTAAGCCTGTAATACTAATACTAATACAAATACAAATACTAATGCTAAATTATTATAGTTTCCTGTGGTCAAAAAGTTGTTTGTTTAAACAAACAAATTCCCAGTTCGTTCATTCTAACATAAAATAAACAAAATAAAACTTTTCCATACCAAACTTCAGCCAATCTCACATAATAATAATAATAAAAGACCTGCAAACTCAGCCTGGCTGATATGACATGCGAAACGTAAATTACTACTTATCCACACTTCCTGAGCTCAGTTTTTTTGCAGGGGGGTAAAGAACACTAACGACAAGACACAAGACAAAGGAAGTGACATCATGCACATCCCAGGTCATCCCAGAGTGACGCATGCCAGACCCCCTGAGGAGGCGAGGTCGGAAGGTTCTAGACCCACTCACCAACCGTGAGTTCCTGACAACATCGCGCTCCCTCGGCTACCCCAGCAAGAGCATCGCAAGAGAAGAGGCAAAGGCAAAGGGGTCAAGGTTAGGGCAGAGGTCAGCCAAGTAGAAAACTGAAAGGTCAGGAGTGGGCAAAACCAGTGCAGGGAGTTAAAACAGAGGCAGAAAACACAACATTAACATGTTAAAATAGATGTGCAACACAAAAGAACCTGTGTAATTCATCATTTTTTTCACAGTCACAGTCACTCAAAGGTAAAAATAAAAAATAAAAACATGCAAAACTTGGCGAAAGAACAAAACATTTATGGAATTTAGTAACTACGGTTAATTAGATGTAGGTTAAATTAAGTATTGGGGTTAAATACTGACTATCATGCAGCTATTATGTATAAAGAAGAACTTGGGTTTATTAAAGTATAATTAAAGCTAGAGTAAGTAGGAGGATGCGGTGCAAAAGCAGGTATCTATATGTACATTTTGCTTCAGGATGTGTATCTTGATGCAAGGACTTATATTTGATTTCTTTTATAGTTTGTTCATGAGTTCTGATGAGCACCGATACTCACCAGTGTTTCTCCAGAGAGCACCTCCAGCAGGGAAATGAGGCTGTGGCCATCTCGCAGATCTTCGTACAGATCTGTGATGTGCCTCTGAGCCTGGGGGGAAAAAAACATACAGACATCAGAGATAAGAAATCAGTCCATTATATTTTGGTAAAGTGGTGTGATATATGTTTGATCAATCAAATTCCTTATACTAATGGGTGAATTTTTTCCATTAACTTATAGGTAATAGAAAAACAATCAACAATGTGGAAGTGTACCCTGATAAAAAGCTGAATTACTTTGAACACCTCAACATTTTATATATATATATATATATATATATATATATAAATGAAATCACACACAAAATATATTTCTTAGACCCCATTTGGATAATACAGATGTGTGTGTGCATGTTTTATAATTAATATTACATTTTCTAAAAATATGACCTACTTAATTGTTCTACTTATTTCAGCATACTTTAACAAATGTCTTCATTCCTTTCTTCATTCATTCACTCCCTTGATATGTGGAATTGTCAGGATTTTCTCTATTTAAATTCTTAAAGCTGGATATAAAAGGCTAAAGAATCCATATCGCTAAGGTTAGCCGCTAAATAGGATGTGGCTAGCAGCTAACGTTAGCGCTATGGATTCTTTAGCCTTTAAGCGTTTTTATTCATGTGCAAATGAAATCCTATTTCCAGTATGGAGTGAGTAGCCACAGTGACACTACACGAACTCTGCTTGCTTTTTAAACCCCTGGCATTGTTGTGTATGTTTTCACGTTTAATTAAAATAATAAAAATTTGCACTCAAAGTGCGAGGCAGGGACTAAACAAACTTTCGGTCTGCCACTTAATATCTTCCTGAGGGAACTCAGATTTTAACTCTGTAAAACTCATGTAAAAATGATTGCATTCGGTGTGTACCTAGAAAATGTAAGTAATTATAAGTAATTGATATATTTGTATTATTTTATTAATTGTTTATATGACTAAATTATTATTATTATTAATTATTATTATTAATAATGCAAAATGGTTAATTATAAATTGTAAGCATTTATATAACAATTTTTACTATAGAAACAATAGAAACTTAATAGCATGAGCACATTATTATAAGCTGGAACTACAACATAAGCAGTAGTTATACAAAAGTATTTAATTAAACCTTCATTAATCAGAAGTGAGCACTGAACAGTGCTGTGCCATAAGCCAAACATATAATAGTTATCTTAACGGTACCTGCATTCAGCCTTATTAGATTTTTATATAATTGTATATTTAGTTCTAATTCTTGTGGAAAAAGTTTACTGTTACTGTAAAATATGAGTGATTTTAGAGGGTTGTTGTACACTTTTTAAAACATTGGCAACAGTTTAGAAGCTTAAATATACAAAGACTTAAAGAAACCCTTCAAGAATACATTTTTCTACTATTAAATACGTTTATAGGTAGACTCTGTTTTTAATCAGTATCCTCCCTTAATCTGTTTCCTAATAAAAACGGATTAAAAAACATTTCTGCAATGCCTATAATATATTATCAAGGCAAAGGCTGATGGGAGAAGCCAAAACATTTTTTACTTTATTTTATAGTTAAAAATTATATTTTTATTTAAAAAAAATTATTATTTCAACATTAAACTCCATAAAAACAATTCACTGTATGTTTTTGGTTGTACACCTTCAAAACTAAAATGTTACGTAATCTAACCACAGACATTTTTCACGGTTCAGTTCTCAGGAACTCATGGCTTCATGGTAACTTGGATATACTACCATCTGTTCTGATGAATATTTGGCCTAAATTTGCTTGCACTGATAACATTTTGCTCTAGATAAGTGTTGTGTTATTTAGATTTTTAAGGAAACTCTGGACTGAAGACAGGTGACCTAAAAAGCTTAACAGTCTATCCTGAGGAATCTATGGCCTAAATCTCTGATAGACTAATATTTCTCCTGGTGTAATGCCTTTTTTATATCTCACATTTGTGTGTACTGTATATATCCATGTCATGAAGCACTTACATTAAAAAAACATCACACTCTTCAGAACAAACCAATGCAGTAGGCTGTTGTATAAGCAACAGGTTTGTTCATTGATTTCAGAAAAAACACAGCACAGCAAATCAACTTGGGTGAAAGAGCTTAGGTGAGTGTCAAATGTGTTAATAACTTGGACCTAGATCTAATAGGGAACAAAATAAAATAAATAAAGATGCAAATGAAAGGAAACAGTGTTTCTACTGATTGCTAAAAGCCTCCTGCAGAAAAAAGAGACGGACAACATTCTGCACTCATATTATAACAGATCATTAATACGGAATTATCTTCAGGCTTTGGTCTGATATTTATTTTTGGTTATTTAGTTTGTCGAAATTGTCTATATGGGGTCTAAAATGACTATGCATCCAATTAAACACCTGTTTCTCCTGCAAAGAGGCCCAAGCAGAGCTGAACAGCACAGGAAGGAGACATGTGAGCTTGACGAGCATGAGACTAAACGCAATACCATGCAGATGAGGTTCAGTCAGCACTCGGTTCAAACACTCGACCTACCTCTGCTTTCCAGTGCTGACGGAGATGAATGATGACAGAAAAATTGAGTGATTGTAATGAAGAGAGAGAAAGGGAAAGACAAAAGACAGAGGTGTATAACACATGAGTAAGAGCAGAACAAACTGGAATTTTATGGGAAAGAAAACTAAAAAAAAAAAAAAAAAACCCACACACACATATATATATATATATATATATGTGTATATATATATATGTGTGTGTATGAAAGAATGTAGTGAGAGAATGCAGACAGAGACGGTTTTACATTATGATGCAGTGTTTGAGAATGAATAAATTAATCATAATAATATTAAACCATAACTGAATTTTTAAACCAGAACTAAAAAATTTTTTCCAATCGCTGTACCATTAGAATGTTGACAATAACATAAGAATCCATGTTTATTATGGATAAAATGATTTATATTTCTCTGCAGCTGTCTGAAAAACTAACATTAGTTATACATAAAATAAGAACTGAAACACTGATAATAACCTCTTACAAACCCTTACAAAGCATTCGTAGAGCAAAAACATATTTTCTTTAAACACACATAAATGATTTAACTCCAACTGCGTAACCATTAATAAAACTTAATAATGTTAGATATATCCTATAATATAATTCATAATATAGTAAATACTATAAAAGCATAATATTAATAATGATTATATTTATAGTATATCCACTTCAGTGTTAAAAAATTACTGTTTATTCCTGTTTTTTAATAATAATGATAATAAGAAAAAGAAGAATAAGAAGTGGAAGAAGAAAGTATAAACCTCCAAGTAAACACTTTAATTATTTGTTCATATGTTTACAATGTGTAGTTTGCTTGATCAGCTTTATTATAAAAGTAAACAAACACAAACAAACAATAAACAAGAAACATGTGTTTGCTTAGGGAGTATAAAATCATATTATGCTTTTAATAATAATAATAATAATAATAATAATAATAATAATAATATCGGTAGTGAATTAACAGTTTGTTTACATTTATAACAATTGTTTCCTGAATCTAGTCAGAATTGATTGGTTTACTATAAGTAAGGCTCCTGAAACTTGCACTCCAATTTATGGATTTAAAATCTGTCTGAAATATCTCAGTGTCTAAACAGCTAGCAGGCTGTTGAAAAATGCCACTGAGGTACAGATGGAAAGGATACTCTTACAACCACCTAACTGCTTACAGGAAGAGTGGGAATGACTGAGCTGTTCTGTTAAGCATAAACACTCAAGAAAGAAAAAACAAGGCTAAGAAAGATACATGAGAAGAGGCCATATCTGTTATCCTTGACAGTGTGGTAGGAGTCCAGTGGTAACATTTGTGGGTAAATGGATGATCTGATAAATTGTACCAATTTGAAATGAAAGCTTGGAGCAGTGGTACAGGACACACACACAGCTGTCTGCATGCAGTTCTGTAGACTAGATATTGAAATGGCATGTGAATATCTCAGTATATATCTGTGAAAGAAATTTTGGATGGTTATCACAAACACCATCTCTGACAGTATCTATGATGCATCACTGACATTCTTCATTCACTCATACACAAGGCTATTGTCTCTCTGTGGTACTGGATCACTGCACTGAAATATGATGCGTAATTTAAATATTGGCACAGAAGAGCTGCAAGGCACCTGAGGGGCAGATGGTAAATTCACAAGGCCATGAATAAAACACTTTGTGCTTATGCAGGGAACTAAAACCTGACCAGATGTGGATGACTCACTCACATGGATATACACACACTCACACACACACACACAGAAGCAGACAATAATAGTAGGAAAAGTACACACAAAGCTAACACACAACTGTAGGGGTTTAGAGATTGTACAGGAGATTTTTATTATCAGGAAATAGCTGCAAATAAATCAAGAGGAAATATACTATATAACTTTGCCGAGGGCTTCACCGTGTCTTGAAACAAATTCCTGTCATTCCTGTAATAATGATGGGGTAACCAAATATTTTTTTCCGCCATAATCTTAAATACAGGTTTAACAGTTAACCCTCTGGTCATAAGATGTAATCTTGAAACGTGCATCCTAACCTGTATCTCTGTTTCTACAAGAAAACAAAATTACAAGTAAACGTTTCCAGTAACTGTTGATCAGTCCTACACAACAGCTTGGATGAATTGTAGCCCATTCCTCAGTACAGAAGAGCTTCCTTTGGATTTCCTTACATGAACTGTTTGCCTCAGGTCCTTCTACGACATTTTTTTAGGATTAGGGTCAGGACTTTGACTTGGCCATTCTGAAACATTAACTTTTCTAATGTGTAAAAATCTGATGATGTTTTGGCACATGGTTATGCAAGGGTTCACAAACTTTTCACCACGGTATTCCAAAGCAATACAAGCTCCTGAAAAGATCTTAGAAAACTAAGAAATCATTTCTTTGCCTTCTTCATTTGTTACATGTTTTATAAAATGTTATAATGTGTGTGCAATAATACCTTCATGAGATGCTTGTTCACCCATTTTGTAAAAGTCTTTTTCTGTACGCGGTCACGCTCGTCTGTCGAGGAGGATATGAGGGAAAAGAAAGAGAAACACAGTTATTGGTGAATGATGAAAACAGTATTTTTCAGTAATGCAATAGACAAATGGCAGTACGTTTAAAAATCCAGAAGAGTAGAATCAGTGATTAATCCACGAATGCCATACGTTATCCCACTTAAAATCATTGAAATAATCCCGAATTCAACTAAGATGACAATGATCCTTCTGCTCACTGGAACTAAATTAAAAGTGAATGTAAAAAAAACGTTTTTGAATCACACAGTTCATAAGCGAATAAGAGAGAAATCCGCATTTACCATTTAAACGCCAACAATGAACCACGTTTTCTGACTCCAAAGACGGCATATAGGTGAATTTCAATTCAATGGATTTTCATTTGTGTAGCGATTTTAACAATGGCCATCTTTAAAGAGATAAAGAGGTTATAAAGTTGTATAAAAGAATGTATAAGTTTAGCACCTGTTAGTTAGTAATTGTAAGTTTTTCCCTAATGAGTAATGAGAGAAAAAATACTCCCTGATATGGCATGAGGAAGAAACCTGGAGAGGAACCAGATTTAAAAGGGAACCCATCCTCATCTGGGTGGCACTAAATGGCCATTCACTGAGGTTTTCCTTGTAGTGTTTTGAAATGACTGATCTCTTTTTTGTATACTTTTTGATCAACTGTATTTAAGACAAAAACCACCAGCATCATTTTTGACTATTTGACTATGAAATGAATGTGAATTGGAACTGAATTGTTGGTTGGCATTTAAAAGATACGGACACTGAGTCATTAGCATAACACAGATCCCTTTTTAAAACCAGTGAGAAGTATTCGTGACTTCCGAAAACAGGATGTGTCTCACTTTGGAATGAGGTTCCCCATGCTATATTTTGAAATGATTCCTGAAGTACAAAATCTGAAACCACATATGATGAGCAAGTCTCAACAGCCAGATCTGTATGTTATGTTTTTATAATCATGGCACTGGTATTTATTGCTTCTTGTCACGTTACAGAGAAACTCCACTGTAAAAATCCCTGACACTGAAGACTCCTTCCAAAAATAATACACAAATCACTTTTTCCCCACAGAAAAAACTACAGTTACACAAGTTTAACATGTAGGGTTGAGCATCCACGGTCAAGTATGCTTGTTTGTTGTTGCTGTGGAAAGCGATATGGATTAGGTTGGACTACTGTCAGAGCTGCGTTTATTGAAAATGACTTGGACCAATCAGAATTCAAAATAATAACGTAATTAGGACATGTACGTCACGGCTCGTAGATAGATCTTTATAGTTTTCTACAGTTTGTTTGGGGAAGTGTTCAGTACTGATCATTTGTACACTAGGTAGAGTTTATCCATAAAGGCAGTTTCTGTGTAACCATTAAATAAACGTTAAAAGGTTTCACCTTTTTTTTACACATAGTGTTTTGTTTCAAAAAATCTCAAAAAGGTTATCATGAACAGAAATATAAAGCTTAAACTTAATAAAGATATTTCAATTTGTTCTTGAACATATTTTTGCATTTAAAACATTATATTTTAACCAGTTCAAATTGCTGTTTTTTTTTTTTGGTCTCACATCTGCATGACATTCCAGCTCTTCATATCTATACCTGTGCATATAACAGATGACTCAGTGCAAATACATGATTTAAGATCTTATCATTCCATTCCTTCCCAAATATAGCTTTGGCCAGGGGGCAAAAACAAATTGTTGCCTATCTATCATTTGGTTTTTACTAACAGATTGAAAAAAGGTGTTTGAGGACATGGATAACTCAAAGACTAGAGAATAAAAATTAGACTCAAGCATAAAACAAGAAACAGACCTTTTTATGGTGAAACACTCTTACATGAGTGGAACAGAAAAACACACTGTATGGATGTAGATTTTCAGTGCTACCTTTCCTTCCTTCTGTGGACTTGAGCATCCCCTGGTAGTAGCTGTCCTCTGTGAACACCATGTCACTACCCATACTATCACTCGAATAAGTCCTACCGTACTGGTGTAGAGCCATTTTCTCTGCTTCTCCTACTCTTACTAAGCTTTTAACCACAAAATGTCAAAACTTTACAGAACTGTTACTCTACGGTGAGCAGCATCTGAGCATGATGAGAAAAGCCATGCAGTTGGATGGGTGTGTTCCACGTCAGTGATTTCTGCTTTTGCTTAACCTCTCCCTTCTCCCTCCTTTTTTCGCTTTTTAACCCATCTCTTGTTCAGTTCCCCTTTTTACCTCCTCCTCCTCATTTCCATTCTTTCTCCATGCAATAAATACCTTGCCTCAGGCATAGAGGTCTATCTTTTACTGCTCCTGGAAAATGTGTGTGGGGGGGGTCACTGTGTAATAGACCCAGCTTGCCCCCCACGAAAACTGAAACAGCATAACAGAAGTAGAAAGCTATAAAGAAAACCACAATGACAGAGACAGGAGAAATGAAAGTGAATAAATCGGAAGTAGGTAATATAAAGACAGAACTCTCAGAACCCATTATATTACAGTGCTGTTGAATTCTAAACACAGATTGGTCCGACAGTGTTGATTCATTTTCGAAAGGAGTAGCTCTGGCAAAATTGATCCAAAGGAAATCCCAAGTTTATATAAACGAACTCATTTGAATGTGCTACAGTTTCTAGGGTAAACATTTTTAATAGCAGTTGCCAGATTCTCAAGCTGCCTTTTTCTTTCAAAACGTTTTATAAAAAAAAAAACAAAGTGACACCAGGAACTTCTTTTCTATACATTCTACTATACATCTACATTTTATAATGTTAAATGTGTCAATAAATAGTCAAAAAAGTATGTCATTCTTTAATGAATAAGAAATTGAACTATCGGCAAATTGTTGCTTCAGTAATGAAATGAAACACTTTGTAACTTGGAAAATGAAGAATAATGCAAATGAATAAAATGTGCCATGTTTCTTTTCTCGTGCTACGGATGAAGACCATTAAAAGCACCACAACTGGACATGCAGTACACGGACATGTAGCCTAAACATATATGGTTCACATACTGAATAAAAGAGCAGAACGCCATCACTGGTTATTAGCTGCTATACCAGAAACCCGCATAATGGGAGACACACCTGCTTGAGATTGATCTGATCAACAGGGGGCACTGTAAAAGTCTTAAATCCCTCTACAGGGGGAAAGCCCCTTCTTTTCCCAAAGGAAAATGTGACTCACCCACTTTCCCCCTCATTAGAGTGATTCTGTCTGGAATGCCACATGGTAGCACTTGGAGAGATTTGAGTCAGTTAAAGCAGCTACATTTGTGATAAAGCCTCGAGCTAGAAGAAAGATGGTGGACAGATGAGTCCAAATGTGACATTTTTGGTTCTAACAGAAGAACTTATGTAGGACAAAGAACAAGAGAGATGTTAGCAGACTGCCTCACACCCACAGTCAAACATGGAGGTGGAAGCCTAATGATTTGGGGTTTTTTTGAGCATGTTTGAAAGAAATACTAAACCAATGTGGCTACCATTCCATACACAAACCCCATGCAATTCCATCCGGACTGTGGCTAATTGGAACCAACAGCACCATACAACTACACAAGGATTTGAAGCATATAAAAAAATGGCCTGACAAGTCACCGCTCCTAAAAACTGCTCTGGGGTGAACTATATCGCTAGATCAGAAAGAAATCTCCAACTAGTGAAAAACACTTTTGTGTTTTATAAGAGGCATGGCAAAGTATTTCAGCAGAATTTTTGGAGAAATTCCGGATGCAGTGCATAAAGCTGTTATTCACGCTAATAAAGGATTCTTTAATGAATATAAAGTTTAATAAATCTGTACATTTATATATTTGTTTGAGGTAAATCTTTTTATTATTAAATTACATAAATAATGAAGACTTTTTTCCTCTTTTGACAGACACTCTAACTTTAAAGATTTATTTATTTTTTATTTAAATTGTGTTTGCTTTATTTGGTATAAACAGTCTATGTGTAATTAAAAATGCCTACACACTAAGAACAAATTTGGAATTTGTAGCACATTACATGCAGTGTCGAGTGCAAAATTTAGAATATACCCAATAATTTACAATATATAGATGATGATAATGATATACAATAAATATAGATATTATGCATATTCAAAATGTATAAGCAGACATCAATAGTAATATTGTCTTCTTCTCCTTTTGTTTTCAAATTACTTTTTTTGTTAATTGTTAAAAATATTTTTCCTTGTTGCATGATATCCACATTCATTTTTTTAATCCTTTATACTTCGATATTTCTGAGACATTGTGGGATATTTTCCCTTTTTTTAGGTGAGATGTCAATTTTTGCACTCAGTTGCATTTGCAAAATACAGATATTAAAGTGATTTCCAATATTTTTTTTTTTGTCAGTAATATAAACTTTAAACAATCTTTAAGATTTGTTGATATGGTATGTAGATGCAACTCTATACAGATTCCGCTAAGCTGTTAGACCATTACAGCATGTCAGCTTTGCTTGGAAAAGAGATAAGGACAGGGGATTCTTTGCATTTTAGCTCTGTCCTACAGCTTGTTTAGACTTGAGTTGAAAAAAGGGTCCGATGTCTTGTTTGAAGGATTGCAACCCGGAGTGAGGACAGCCAAGAGGCCCACTTGAACCTAAACCATCATAGAACTGTATGATTAGCACAGAGAGAAGATATTGCAAATGGACCAATATACAGTAAAATGCATACAGAAAATTTAAAAATATACCTCCTGTCTCTATTACATAGAAAATGGGTACGAATAGATTAATTAATCTAATAAATGTATTTAGTCTATTTATTGTCATTAGGCAAAATGTGCTAAATATTTTTAAGAATCTACCTAAAAATGAGAGATTTAAAAACAAAAACAAAAGTGTTTGCTGCTTATGATCAAATATGGAAGCAGACCCCTGTGTAGCAGGACCCACACCCACTCCTCACACAATAAACCAAAGGTACTTGTGACAGCTTGTACCAACTACATGTACCAACAAACTCATTCTAAAGACTGGAATGTTATCAGTACATTATTCCCTCTCTCTCACTGACAGACACTGCCATAAAAACAAACTTTATGACAGGTACAGTGCAAAGTTCAACAACACAGGTGCCTAAATATAATTTTAAACAAATGAGCACCAGTGTTATTTTTTATGTGGATTTTGGTTGAAGCTTCAACAGTGAAAATAATTATAAAATAAACAATTAAATCATCCTGCACTATAATAGATCTTATAGTGGAAAAGTGCTGGATCCACACCCTTTACTTCTGCTATTGTGAAGCAAAGCCCAAATTGCTCAAAGGCTTCTACAACATGGAAGCTGGGCATCACACTTCCCCAATGACTCAGAAATAGAAAATGGCACCTTCACTGGCACGCAGAAAAAAGGAGAACCCTGAAATTGTGGCGTTGGTCGTGTAAAACTGCAATTAGAATTAAATTAGTGTCCTTTAATGGCCTTAAATCTGTTTTTCATTTAACATCTACAAACTGACTTTATAAAGTAGTGCCCTAATGGATTTGTGGTTTATGGAAATGCCTCCCTCTTGTGGAAGAGTGAAAGTTCAGTTGTGAAGCAAAACCCTTTTAAACCATATACAACTTTAACATCCACTGCATTGGATCAGATCACTGGGCTTTAGGGAAATAAAAATACGACTGATGTCAACAACCCTTCAGATTCAAACACACAGGAAATGTTTTTTTTTTCCAGATTGATTTTGGTCCATACACTTCCAGAAGAAAAAAGATTTTTCCGATGTGGATATTCTCCCACTTCATTTCTGGAAGGCAGAACTTTCCTACAGACCAGATATAACCTCACCCAGAACTTTCTCAGCATGAAACTATATACACTTCCCAGATATATTTATAACTTTTTAAGTCCAGACTCCACACTCCCCCTACTTTATTACCCTTCCTTCACTCCGGTCACTAAATATAATTTTTATGTTTTCAAATGAAGTTGCTTGATTAGTCTATGTTTGTAAATGTATTAAAACGTGTATGTAAATGTTTGGAAACTAAATGTTATCAAAAGTGTGCCTTTAGAATCTAAACACAAAGTCACACTGAAAAGTACACTGGATATGGGAATTAAATCTTAATCCCACAGGAGTAGACTCAATCCAAATAGACCCAATATGCATTATAGGCAAATGTAAGCAAATACCCCTTAAACATTTTTAAATAAATAAATAAATATATGTGTATGTATATATACAATAAAATAGGTACATAAAAAAAGTACTAAGTCATTTTTTTTCCTTAATTTCAACAAAACCTACGTTATAACAACATTTTTTTCTAACCATTGCATCTCCTCGCAAGTTTCTTTAGTTGTGTTCAATGAGTTTCAGGCAAAAGCATAAATTACAAATCTTTATGACAGGGGGGTATTATACAGGGGTGTTATTACAACGTGCGTTCCTTGTCCCAACCAAGCAATCAAGGTGAAGGCACATCTTGAAGGGTTAAACTTCTTGAGCCCCTCCTATTGTAGGGCGACGTTCAACACACACGCACGCACGCGCGCGCGCGCTTGTACACACTTGGACGTAAGTGGCCGCTCTTTACGCGCGCCAGCCATCCACTCTCTCTCTCTCTCTCTCTCTCTCTCGATCTCTCTCTCTCTCTCACACACACACACACACACACTCTCTCTCTCTCACCTGCGCAGCACATGCGGCTGTACAGATGTGGTCCAACTTCAGCGCAGCTCAGCTCGTGAATGTACGCGGCGCGTCCGTAAATCACGTCCAGGCTGAAGGTAGTGAAGCAGGGGGCGAGCGCCGCGACCGCCGCCATGTCCTCAGCAGCGGCCATGTCCACTATAAAGATTTCCCCTTTTATCTATCTATCTATGGCTCTATCTGTGTGTTTGCTACACTCACTACACGTCCAGATCGCTCGCTTAAAATGTTGCTTTCCACTCCGAACACGCGTGCGCGCGCACGCACACACACACACACACACACACACACCAGGCGGCAAAAGGAAAGCCCGGCCCATGGAGGTGTGGAGCTCAGAGCTCAGCGCTGAATACAGAGCTCCGGGACTTGTGAGGGAACTGAAACGTGACTCCCCAGAACGTCCCAGTTCAGTCCGTCACACTTCCAACCAGCCACGAGTTTTAACATTAAAAAAACAATCCTCAGGGGTATCAGCTATAATATATAAATGTAGTTCATTTTTTAAACATAATAATACAAATAAATGTTTTTTCATCTCCTTATGAGGCACAAAAGATGTCCTGAGAAACATCTGGCATTTATAAACTTTATCATTACAATGCATACAGGTTTTATTAACAATCTGTAACAAAGAATCTGTTCACCATGCAACAAGTCCCACACTCACAGACACATACATATAAAAAACACACTTGTTATTAAGGATTTTGTCAACAGCATGTAAGTGTGTTTTATTCCTCTTACACCGCACTCGTTTCCTGATTATAGGATTTTCTTCTTATGTAGTGAAAAGTGTTACATGAATGTTCCTGTGCATAAGTAAATACATTTCTACTTGAGTAAAAGTAATACAATTTTTCACTTTTAAACATAATTATGATCAAATCTAAAATAAAGGAACTTTACACGAACTCTGACCAGAACTATAGGGTTATGGTGGTGCACTTGCACCAGCTTCTCATTTAACACGGTTTATGTTTTTACTTCAAGCTAGTAAACAACAGCATCATTTTTGGAACAATAGTAAAGTACAGAAGGACATACGAAAAATACTGTATTAATTTATGAACATCTAATCATTTACAGCATAATAAAGTAGCAAAGTAAAACATGCTTGATTACTGTGTCAATTTTTCAGTGACGAGTTCCTGTTATCACATGCTATAAACAGAGAGAAACTTTTTCCTCTCTTTTAAATTTAATACAATTTACGACATTATCAAAAAACTGTAAATCTGACATCGAGAATCTTCTTCAGAGACGCCTTCCTAAAATTTAAAAAGATATTGTACAGTTTTTCTTTTCATACAAAGCTTTTTTTTTTTGAAGATGTAAAAATAGTTTATTATTAGCGTTCGATTGTTTTTGAGAAATCGTAGAACATGCGGATGCGAAAATGCATAAATATATATTATAAATGGTAATGGTCTGGAAATAATACAATGATAATGGAAATGTATTAGAAATATTATTATTGTAATTACAATATATTTAAATAGTTGTAGAAAATGTATATTGAATTATTAAAGGAGAATTTAGGAATGCTGTGGTAAATAACAAACAATAATAAAGCTTTAAAAAAAAAATAATAATAATACTTTAACATTTCCAAAAAAGAGGTTTTTTTTTATATATTTTTAATAAAGGAAAATATTTATTTTGAGTTGAGTTTGATTGAGAATTTCATTAGATTTTTATATGAATGAAGATGTCAATTGTAAGAAACGCAAAAACCGCACCCATAACCACAATCTCAACCCTAACCTTTTATAAAGGAGCAACCACATTGTTCCAATCCACTGTGCGAGTCACAGGCTACGAGTTACTGAGCTTTTTTTCTTTTAAGATGAAGTAGCTGATTCAATATTTGGTTGTAAAAGCAAACAAAGGTAGTGCTAGCGTATGTGAGCTACTAGTGAAAAAGTCAACTAAGGATCTACAAATAGGTTGATAAGCTGCAAAAATGCAAATGAGGATGTCTGTATCTGAAATTTCAGCCTCCTGGTTCCTGCTTGGCTGTAGCCAGCATATCATTATGATAGTGTAGTCTACAATTATAAACTCGTTTCTGTGCACACAGACTCGGCGCAAAAGAAGACGCATCCGATTATGAATTTCTGTCAATAAAAAACTTCCCTAATTAGCAGTATGGAAATACGTGTTTGAAAAAATAACGTGGTTTCAGCCTAAAAGTAGTTTAGTAGCTGAATGAAGGTTAAATAGAACATTAGCAAAAATCTGAGTTTGGCCGATTTATTTCAAAATAATTATTTAACAACTAATCCTCAATATCAAGTCATGATCAAAAATACTAGCTCAGTGATTAGCCTAGCATTGCTTTAATTGATAAAGCATGTGCTTGGTGCATGTGCTATGTCCTACTAAATTCAGTCACACAGTATTAAATTAAAAGTGGTAAAAAAAAAAGAGGACATTTAGAGTTTCTAAAGTTATTTGGCACATATGAGTCATACAAACCCTGCATGATTATTAAAAACAGATGAAATCAACAAAATCGTACCATTAAGGAACTCTGAGTCACTCCAGACCACAGCGCATGTGGAGCACTGGGTTTAATTAAGAGCTCCTGTGGCCATTGTATGGAAAAGTACACAGTCCGAGTGTTAAATCTGAGTGTTCATTCTACCTAAAGCTACACTCCATTGAAGAATTCGCCGACTGAGATTCACATTCGGTTAATTTATAACATGTTTACGACTGGACATAGATTAAATAATGGTTGGGCTATGAAAACATGAACAATATTTTCCTATATGGGAATAATTCATAGTCACTGCAGACAAAAACATTTTCTTGATCTCTAATATATAATCACTTCACCGGAGTGTACTTGTGAACTTGTAGCTTCAAGTTCTAATGGTGTTTGTGGCAAGTTTTCAATAAGGAAGTTAAATGAAGATAAAAAATTTGATAAAACAGTAACAGAGCGGGCATTATAAAAAAGAAGAAAATCTTTCTCAAGGTTTCCTCTGAACAATAAAATTACATAACTAACATACCACTGATAATAGACTCCACCCAAATCCAGTTCGCCCATTTTTATTAATGGATTTATAACATCCTTCCTTTATCCTTATTCTGTGTCAAGTTCAATGTTCTGAAATGATTATTTTCCATTTTCTCCAACTCTTTTTTAACAGTTATTTTCAGGATGTCTAATAATGTTTGCCCAGCAATCACTGGAGCACTATATCAAATAGTCTGACGTGCCTCCCAGCGTGAAGAAGTTCGACCTTGTTGGAAAGCGACGGTGTTATGGCAGTATCCAGGATACACATACTCTCTGTTTAGAGACTTAAATAAACTATGTCTGAGCTCTGGAGCTCTCCGTATGAGCGCGTTTCTTATTTAAATCACCTCTGGGCAGGTCTTTAAATAACTACTTGACTTACAACCATGAATGATTGTCAGCTGGATGCTTGTGAAACTGCTTACTGTACTCTGTAGACCAATAGGTGAGGGCTGCGATGTTGGAATGGTATGTTCCCAACATTATTACATGGCACATGAAACAAGGAGATCTAAATTTAGCATCATCACCTGCTCTGCACTTTCTTAAAAGCACCTTCCCCTACAAACCACACGTGATAGTGCAGTGATATATATGTATATAAAAACATCATTAGTCAACATTAATATTATCAATATTATTATTATTATTTACCAAAGACACTGTAAAGAATTCTGGCCCTTTTGACCTAGTTAACCCCTACCCCAACCCTAAATATAACCCTAATACAGACAGACAGACAGACAGACAGACAGACAGACAGACAGATAGATAGATAGATAGATAGATAGATAGATAGATAGATAGATAGATAGAAAGATAGATCGATAGATCGATAGATCGATAGATAGATAGATAGATAGATAGATAGATTACTTTATTCATCCCAGAGGGAAAGTCACATACTGTGAATTATAGTAAGGCTGCTGCATTTTAAATACAAAAAAGTAAACCCTGTTTAACCTAAATTAAATATTTGATTGATTGATTAATAAGCTATACAGAAGCTTTCATTACTTCCTTTAATTAGGGATAAAAACTAGCGGGTGAGTAATCATTAATTTAACTAGATCGATGCTAGCTTCTCAAAAATGCTTAAAGCGGTACTAAATTTTTTGTTACATACTTTTTTTTGTTATCAATTTAGTATAGTACTAAGTATGATTAGAGAAAAACTGGTATGACAGCAATATTAAACTGTTACCAGTATCCAGTTGATTTGAAAATCCTAGAAATGTACTAATTTAATAGTGTTTTTTTACCATCCAGACTGAAACATTCTGCACAATGGGACACTCATCCTGTGTGCATGACAAAGAACTCAAGTTTGACGTTTTTTTTAACAAACAAAAGCATTCTTCTTACTAAGCTTTGTGCTGCTGACCATAAATTAACGATCGCAGGTTGGACAAGATATTCAGGTTTATTTCCGCGAGTGGACTATGCAAATGTAGGTAAGCATACACAAAGTGTGATGATTGAAGATTATTTACCAGGCAAACTAGCTGGAATGGACACACCCAAATACCCAGACTCAGCTACCCGGAGTGACGCATATAACAAGCAGGCATAAATTTAGAAAAAATATTGAACACTGCAATGTTTGCAGTGATAATCGAAGAGAGATGAATACGCTTGTGTACACCGCAGCTCTTCTGTCATCCAACACCTGTGTTTAGGGAGTGGCTTTGTTGACCTCTTTGCCTGAAGATGGCTTTTCTGTCATCCAACACCTGTGTTTAGGGAGTGGCTTTGTTGACCTCTTTGCCTGAAGATGTTAAACTGAAATGTGCTGGCAGCAATCTCTCCCTAAAAGACTCTCAGTGAAACCTTTAAAAAAGGTCAACGTAACTATGCACTTAGTTGTAAACGGCTGCAACAACAAAAAAAACAAAAAAAACAAAAAAACAAAAAAAAAAACAGGTGGATCCTCTGTACGCCTTTGACGATTAACATTCCTGACATTCTTCCTGTCATGCATCCAAAATGGCACAAAAGTTTGAGTAAAACTGTACAGGTAGGATTTAAAATCATTAGCTTCATGAAGTTTTTTCTTCTCTACAGACATAAATTCAATAGCAACGTAGGCTTTGACTGGGAGCTGAATAGAGTGAGTAAGGATACGCCTCTAAAACGTCATCTGTTTGAACTTGGCAATTACAGGGTTAAGCGTTGCAGTACGCCATGCCCGGAAAAAGGGGGGAGAGAGAGAGAGAGAGAGAGAGAGAGAAAGAGGGAGAGATAGGGGTGGTCACTTGTGCGGAGAAGAAGTATACAAGACGAGAAGCTTACACGCAACGTCAGAAGACGAAACTTCTTGCAGCTATTCTAATACATTTTCTACACCGAACTTCTCAAATCCAACTTTTTTTTCTTCTAAAATCGCAGTCTTACCTTCTTCCAGCTGCCTCTTCCTCTGCCTCCAATTCCATACGACTATCAAGGTGACTATATGACCCAAAACCACGAGGGTTGGGAACACGTTTCCAGGGGGGCTCACCGGCATTGGGCCTGGAACCGAATGTCTGCCGGTGAGCGCTTACACACAGCAGGACGAGGTTTGAGGTGAAAGGTGAGGGAGGCTAGAGGGAAAGGGGGGTGAGAAGAGAGGGGTGTGGTGCTCTCGCTGGACTTTAAACGCCGCAAGCACGATGCATCTATTCTGGATACACGAGCCGAGAGCGCCTGTGCTGCCCCCTCCTTTCTCTTTCTCTCTCTCTCCCTCTCGTCCTCTGGCAAAAGTGGCTGAACTTCTTCCCCTCCCTCTTTCCCTCCCTTGCTTTCTCCTTCTTCAAATCATCCACAAGCTCTCTTATTTCCTTATATCTGTTTAATGTTTCTTCACACTAATGCCTGTCTTAACTTTTCTGTCACTGTGCAAACTGATCTTACCGTTTCTATGCCACTGCAGACTCTCATAGGTCAATGTTAATAATAAATGAGTTCTTTCCCCTCCTGTCGCATTAACCACGTGCCCACAAGCAAATAAACACAAAGATCTGCTTGGCTTTTACTCTGATAAGAGTCTGAACGAGCAAAAACAATACGCGGAGTTTAACTTCTGAGTATTTGCCCTTCAAAGCAGGCGAGGAGTTGCTTCACACTGCCGATCCCTCACACACACTTACAGTATTCGTGTCATTTTTTCTCAGCTTCAGTCCTTCTACATTCTCATTCATTATGTAACGAGTGTATTGGTTTCCCAGAGTTAATTATTTCCTTATGCCTAAAACCTTAAAACCTTCTCTGACTTCCCAGAAGCTCAAAAGACTGGGGGCATTCAGTCTGTCCAAGGGATAGAGTTTACAGACACTATTCATAGATCTCATATTACAGTTCTGAGGAATAAAAAATAACCAGAGCTAAGTGTAATAATCGTTTTTAAAAAAAGCCCTTAATATGAACAATGTGTAGTGAATTGTACAGCTACTTTGTCAGGTCGTTCTTTATTTACTGAACAGGCAGAAAGTCCTTGACATTTTCATCACTCACTTGGCACCATGTCACAAACTCGTCTGTGTACACACACAAATACACCTCTGCAATACAAACATCATAAAAAAAGTACCGCATTCCAAGCTTTAGATAGAAGGAAGTGTTTCTAGCATATGTTTCTAGCATTTTGACACACACATAACATTCTGTTTTGCTTCAACGTTTGGTATGATCCTGAAAGTGACACCACTGCAGACAGCAGAATGAAACACAATCCCAAAGCAACTCAGCCAGCCACAAGTGTAGCTTTGGGAAGAAAAGTCTGCGGTGTCACTGTCACACAGAGCCGAAAAAAGACGCCATAATTAGATGACAAATTACACCTTATTTATATTTGGCATGAAAGAGAATTTAGAAGGGTTTAAATGCAGAAAGAAACACACATCAGGTATGAAGATATGCAACCAACCTGACACGCTGACATAAAAAAACGCATACATGAGCTTACATACATACATTTCACACTCGCACGTCCACAGACACACCCAGTGTCCTACCAGGTATTATCTTCATTTGAAGGTTACTGAAGTTTAATGCGGGACTGCAGGAACAGAGCGTGAGAATCAGAAAAAAGGTAGAAAGAGAGAACCGAACAAAAGATACACAGTGGACGGTAAATAGAAAGACCGCACAGTGAAGGTGACCTTATATGATCTGGACTGAACTGGCAGTATGACAAGGTGCAATTAAGCCTGAGTTGTTGCCCATTCTTGAGCCGTACTTAAGGTCTGATTTGGAAATCGGTGATTGACGTAACAAAAGTGGAGTCCTCTAGAGGCATTTTTTTATCAGCTCACTCTCTTCAGAAGGGTGGGGTCAGTTTCATCTTCCACAGTTTGGAAGAGATAAACTGTAATGGTAGTGTGAGGGAGAAAAAATTACCCAGAGACAAAACTAAATAACACAATTCAATGCTCAATGAATTATATAGAATTGTGTATTTTATATCACACTTCCAAATTCTATCATAAGTGTTGCAAAAAAGCCATGCAAAAAGTCACATGACATAAAAAGAAAAGCCCTGTGTCATCCCAATTTACACTAAATCCCTAACTTCATTATATACACGACAAAATATTTTCCCTTATCAAGGCCTAATATAAACCATAACGCTAAATACAGTGAAGATGCCCCCAAAACCATTTCAATGCCAGCATCTAAGCCTACACCCACCGAATGGTCTGCAAAAGCTTCATTGCCCACCTACCAGTTAGACGTGGACGGCAACAGCAACAGCAGAGGTTCATAGCTGTACTGTAATTGTCAGCCTCGTGATCTCTTACAGCCGAAACACAGAAACTCACTGAAAGCTATTTAGCGCATCTGACCTCAAAGTGTGATGATCGGACCAGAGGGGCGTACAGTAGCAAAAGAAAAAAAAATTCGAACAAAAAAAAAAAAGAAAATGCTGGAAGGAAATTGGGAGGGAGCAGGGAAAACGGGGGCTAACATTTCATTCATCCACATGGCTCCATATGGCTTTCCACTGTGGAAAAGCACTTCCCTTGTGGTTGTAGTTGACTGTGACAGCATGATTCAGGGTAGATTCCAGCATACACTAAACAGTAAAACATTGGTTAATGAATTCAGATTCCTTCAAGATTTACAAGAAAATGTGAGAGAAATGGTCTATAGACTATATAATTCATCTGACAAAGATATGATTGTGTGTGTGTGTGTGTGTGCAGCCTTTAAAGCAGTAGTGGGCAGTGCTAAGCATGCCAGAAGCTCCATTATATGGTCCATTGAGGGTGATAAACTGGGAGCTGAATCTCCCAACTCAACTCTTTCCACCCCAACCCATTCCTCTCCATCAGTCTTTGCATTGAGACATATGGTCTAAGGCCAATGGATACTTCAGCAAAACCCCCACCCTTCATCTGGTCCCTCACAGTCCCATCAGCTCTCAAAGTCTGTGGGGATGTGAGAAATATTTTATGACTTATATTACTGTTTGGCTCAGGCCTGGGAATTCTACACCAGGCCAAACTTTTCCCAAGCATATTGTCTAAAGTCAAAATCATATGCGAATGCCACAGTCATTAGTCAAAGCACTTTTGGACAGCTTCTCACAAACAAAACAAACAAACAAAAACCCCCAGAATGCACTACTGATTTCAGGCCAGACATTTTTATACTAGACTCATGTATGAAGGGATACTATTTAAAGTCAATGAGTATTTTATTAAAATCAAATTATTAAAATTGTACTTTAAAAAAAATGTAATTTGGAATACTATATTGAACAAGATGTTAAAATCCTGTTAATCCAAAGGCATAACAGCAGGCTAAATATGCACTACTGGAGATTTCCCAATTTTCTTATGCAGCATGAATATAGATGTCAAATATTGCCTACCTTGGCCCTGTTGAATCAAATCTTCCATGAAGAATCTACCATCATCAAACTCCATCACAACTAGCCTAATGTTTAAACCACAAAAAGAACCCCCCCTCAAACACACTGAAAAACGTACTGAGAGCTTGTCGTGTCTCGCCTTTCTGACTGTAGCCTTTATTTCCTGCAGGCAGCACTGCTATAGTTAGGAATAGTCATTATTTGCAAAATCAAGGGTGGTAACGTCTAAATGGGATCTTCTGGACTACTAGAGTGAGTCAAATTTTGCCAGTTCGAGTGAGAGAGAGAGAGAGAGAGATGGAGAGAGAAAAAGAAACAAGGAAAGGAAAAACTAAATGGAATCTAATTGGACTCAGATCTCCTGCTTCTACTTCGTCATTTATCGGCCTGGGAACGGAAACTTCTGGCGTGGCACATAACGGGCTTTTTCAGGCAGTCTACCCACATCACTGACTCATTATGGCCACACGATGAATCAAGCTCTAGGCTGTCAAAATCATAACCTTCCACGTTTTTTTTTCCTTTCTGTTTTATACTTTGCAGACAGATTTTTTTCTGATTTGAATAAAATGTTTTACCAGCAGGTGGCAACATAAGAACGTATAGATCATACAACCACATGGAAAAAAAATGTCTCTGACAGATTCTGTTAGCATTCTGCTAATGAGATATTATCTGTACAACAGTTGTTGTTTTTTCCTCGCTAGGTATAAAATTAGCTTTACCACTGTGGCCATTCGGTTTCTTGTGCTTATAAGTGCATCCTTCACTGCCTATGTTTCCAAGGTTAAGAAAAGCAAATATAGGAGCACTCAATTAAATGGCATCAATTTAAACACAGTACAACAAGCCAGCATTTGAATTTCAAGCATATAACATATCTGAATACTAAACTCTGAACATGTAAAGAAAAAGGGAGTTTATACTTAATTTTCTTCTCGCTAGTGAAGCAGTCTATGTAGCTTTTTTAAAAATGATTTCTGGATTTAACCCCATTTGCATGAATGACTGACTGAATGATACATTAAGAGCGACCACACCAGCTGCAAGAACAACAGCAGCTCGCTATATAAATATTTGCAGCGTATGTATGCACGAATAAACCAGCTGGTCCAGAAAGCTAGCAAGGGAAGCCAATATTTGGTTATAACATCTTAGCCTAGTAAAAGAGTACATAGAGGTACATACAAGAGTATACATAGAGTACATAGAAGATAGCTATTTCTATATTAAGTGTTCCTTTGGAAGGATTCTAGTGGATTAGACCGGTAATAGTCTAGTTGGTAACTCTTGCACAGAAGTTTTAGCATTCGTATAAAGGAAATGAGGAAAAGGCCAGATTCAATCAGGTTTTATAAGGTTTTCTTGCCTTTCCTGCCACAATAACAGTTTAGTATTGGGTTTATGGGACAGTCAGTTCTGCTTAGCTTTAGAACTCAAGCTAATCATGAGGATTGAAAAATCCTACATTAAGATTCTGTTCTACAGAACTTTGTTCTACAGAACTACACACTTTTACTAAAGTATTTCAGGATTGGTTTTCTTGCCACTATACCGGTTTTGTGCCTACATCTCATACAATCAGATACACACACAAATCTGTTATAGTGGCAAGAAAACCGAACCTGAAAATCTTCAGTAAAAGTGTGGCCTTTCTCCTCCCAATTATATTAGAAATATTATGTCCAGAAAAATATTTTGGATTGTCTTTCTGGGTATGCTTCAAAGCTTCATTGTATAACCTTTCTCACAGAGTTTCTATTTGGGAAAAAAAAACTCCCAGATTTGGCAATTCCTTACAGGTGTTCACTTAGGTTTTTTAAGAGGATCTATACTTATATTGAACTTACATTGTAACCGTTAGTTATATGTCAATCAGATGTAGATTTATGCCCAAAACACATGTTTGAGGGATTTGTGTAAAGTATAATATAATATGTTAAATCTTTTACCTACTATTTAACTGGGGAAAAAAAAAAAAAAAACTACTGTGATTCTGTTCTTTCTAAGAATTACCATGAAATTGAGACCCTTTACCAAACTTCATGGTAAAAGTTATACAATTTATTTCCTATATCATTGATAGGACAGAGGAGGTTGGCTTTATGGAAGCTTAGGATTGTTCGGTTCAACTTATCCTCCCTGGACCTTGTTTGTGGTGTAGGGTATTTTGCCATGGTGACCTAACTCAGCATATATGCTAGATAAGTCAGAGTTTTACCCAAAGTTGATTATCTTATATAACTTTTTTTTTGTTGAGGAAATGAGAAGGAAATTAAAGACAAAGTTATCTGCATGTCTGAAAGTGGCATAACCATTCCCATTATCAGGATCCAGGAGGAGAACAACAACAATGCAGTTGATATTATTTCTACCAAAGCACCAATTGAAAAACTAATTTTAAATTCAAACTTTCAGTACAGTCATCTTCTTGTCATTGTTTTTATTTCCCATTTATCCCCTTATGTTTACTCTTTTGGCAAATGAAATTCAGTTTAACAATGGATTAAAGGAAAAAGCTTCCACCATGTGCACAATTTCCTGTGGTATGCATGCTCTCTTGGGTGCTGCATGAATCAATGCAAATGTACTCGTTATGCATTTTAGGGCATAAAGCAAGGAAGCAAACAAGAAGGAGGGGAAAAGCGAGGTGTGGTGAAAAAGCAAAAGAATAAGGTGTGAAGGTCCAAGAGCCTTATACATCAACAACTTGACCAACTCAAGAAGTCATACTATCAGAGGTGGGAAGTAATGAAGTACAAATACTTCTTTACTGTACTTGAGTAGATTTTTCTCGTATCAGTACTTCACTATTTATTTTCCGGACATACTACTTTCACTTGTTACAATTTTTCACAAATATCTGTCATTTCTACTTTTTACATTTTTAGAACAGGTTCATTACTTTAGTTTTAATCTGTTTGGTGACATGATCAATATTTCTTTTCTCATTGTGCACCGTTTTCAGTCCATCAACTTATTTTTAGTCATTGCGTGGCTTTTTCCACCTTCCACTGGTGTATAATTTCTTGGCTATCACACATCACAGAGATAGGCTAATCTATAAAGCTCTAAAGCCTACAAACAAGCAGCAAAGCAGAAGGCAACAAGACATATGGCTGACTTGGATGAGACAGAGGGAGTCAGCGATGTAAAAATGACTGAGAACAGAGTCAGTCCTAATCACCCGATCATCGCCATCTTTTCTCTGTTTGTGTTCTCTATGGTGGTTGTTCAGCCAGCATACATTTATTAGATAACAACATTTGAAATTCTTTTCTATTAATATATTATTATCATGTGAAGTCCAGTTACCAGCATGACGCTAAAACAGGTAGTACTAATGACTACCTTTTACTTAAGTACATGTAAGTTCATACTTCTTTACTTTAACTTGAGTTAAACTGTGTAGTCAGTACTTCAACTTTATGTTTATTTTATAATGTGTATCTGCTTGAGTGAAGGATGTATGTACTTTTGTCATCTCTGCATGCTACTAAGAGAAGGTGCCATGCAAATGTTTAAAAAAAACGTAACTTTTTAATAAACTACCCATAGCAGTACCTCCTGATAGAGAGACGCATGTAAATACCCTTTAAACATCAGAGCCCATGCACTACTGGCATCTGGTCTATTCTAAGCACCATAACACTTGACAGGAATCCTCATAAACTACACAAGTCCACAAGTGGCATAACCAACTACAGAAAGGAAGACATGCCTTTAGCAAGGAGACACGGTGCAAGATTAGAAAACAGCCTCATATACTATTATTAAAATCTCTGCAACAGACAGTAAACATGTTACTTCATAATACAGTCCTATCTGCAGCATGAGCCCTTTCCAAACTTCAGTACTGCATCCTGTTCTGCAATTTATTAATGGATATAGTGACTACATATGGAATATACATACAGAATATATTCATCATGATTACAACATTTTCTGGTAGCACAGCTTAGACAATGGACTTAAAATAAAATAAAATAAATGGCACAAAGAATAGTGTGTTTTTTTAAACATTTGTATAATTTTATATTACGGTGAATAAACGTGACAAAAATAGTTTGTAGGTGTAGTGTTTATGACCAAATTGCCCACAACAGCCTCTCCTCTCTGACACATGATATATGTCAGCATCTGAATTCACTCATTTTCATTCCCTTTTTACAGTATAGTGAACCCAGCTGCCATTCACTATATGGGTATTAGTGTATACGCATAAAAGGAATAGATTTCAAATGTGATTCTTCGAAGCTGTAGACCAGTATTTTTGGAAAGTATCATGGGATGTTGTAGTCTAAAATTTGGGAGTTACAGGCATGGGAGTGGCTCAACGGTCCTTATTTTTCATGAATGTAAGCCTTTGGATTTTTTTATGCTTGCATTGTACAAATAACATGGCACAAAGCCAAATCTGATTATAACGTGTAGACTGCTCTAAAAATTTGCATCTCAAAGAAAAAAGAGGGTGTGTGTGTGTGTGCGTGTGTGTGTGTGTGTGTGCATGCCTGCAGTTCATTAATCATTATCGTTAAATTTAACTGCAAAAATTTAAATAAAACAGGTGATGCAGCTTTAGCAAAATCTGTTACAGATCTACATACTGTATGACAGCAATGAAACAATTACAGAAATCCAAACAACTGAAGAACAAGTCAACCGAACAACATCCCATTAAACAGAACAGAACGTTTCCAGGAAACAGAAGCAGACCAGAGAATAACCACATGCTTTGAAATTAGACACTGTGTACTATCGGTAAAGCTGGTGCTTAAAAACATAATGAGCGAATGGGCAAAGCTTCTTTGGTGTCAGTTAAATCATTTTGCAGTATAAATTTTACTTTCTGCTGTTGAGGCTTCTGCATGTGAACCGTAAAGACTTTTCAAAAACAGTTTATGACTGAAGTCTCGCTTCAGTCTTTAATCACATAAATGTAGCCAATTTGTCCACAAACACTCCCTTTCTGTCTACGTTTTTATACAGATTGGTACACTAGATAAAAGAATATTAGGTAAGATAGATTTCAAAAGACACCCGTACATTCAATCTTGGATCAAACTTAACGTTTTGGACAGACCCCTTGACTGTGGATTTTTTTTTTTTTTTTAGTTTCAGTCACACACTTAGTCTCTACAGCTACAGTCATGCATCCGTGGGATCTGTGAATTTAAGTTTCCACAATAATACCAGTACAAAAAAAAATTTAAGTCAAAGAGGGCCAAAGGGATCATTTCAGAAAGCAGTGATACCAACAGACTTTTAGAAGAAAATAATACACTCCATCATGTGCAAAAAACAACAACAAAGAGTCTATTGAAAAAATGAATGGCCAGAGATAACACCAAGTGCATGTGACTCAAGCGCTTGAGTGGTGTTCTATTTGTTGATGGCAATTAATACAAAAAGCAAAAAAGGGATATTGAAACACTTCAAATGTGTACTGCAAATCTGTAACATATAACATGTATATTAACGGTGTAATAACTATTTAAATCATGAGTAAAATTTGTATTAGGCAAAAGTACACTCACTTGTGAATGTACAGTATATAAGTTTATGGACACCTGACCAAAAGATTGGTATTTTATTTATTACCCAAAAGAACCAGGGAACATCACAAAACATTAGGCAACTTTATTCCTGATTTCTCAAATATTAGCTGTTATGAAAATTGCACAAAATTGTTGAAAAATATACACTAGCTTTTCCGGTTTCCCTGTTTGGATGACAAATACAGACCACTGCTACATACTGGTAGGGGAGAGAGTTGTTTTCTCACGCGAGCACAGAATGTACACGCATGGTTTGGCGTTTTAGATGCGCCTGCCTAATAATCCGCCCAATTAGCAGTACAATCAGCCGATAGCAAAATCAGCAAAAATCAGTCCGACCTCTAGTTAAAAGGCCTCGGGTGCAGTTTCAATTCATCCCAAAGGTGTTCAGAAGTGGTGAGGTCGGAGCTCTATAGCAAGTTACTCAATATCTTTCATTTAACCTATGTTAAGCATATCTTCATGGAGCTGGCTTTGTGCACAGTTGTCATGCTGGAACAGGTTTGAGTCTCCTAGGTCAAGTGAAAGAAAAAATCCAAAAACATCTAATACAGTTGTGTGCCTCCAACACTGTTGGAACAGTTTGTGTAAAAACCACATATAGCTGGAAAAGTCAGATACTTTTGTCTATATAGTATAGTACAGTATGCATGCTAATGAAAAATTGTTGCATTGACATGCATTCAAACTCATGGTTTTATTATAATAACAACATAAATAGACTGATTGCCAGTATGCTAAATTATATCACTAATCCATATTCATCAATAGGAGTTATTAACATTGAGAGATTGGAAGCGCATAATATTCATGAATTTAGAGACAGAAAAGAGACAAAGAGAAATGCTCTTGTGTGAATAGAAACGGAATGGAAAGCACTTTAATGTTGATGATGGAAGGCAAACAACTACACCTCTGTTTCTAAGCATTACTTGCATATAAAACCTGAATGTGTACTGTTCTAAAAGCCAGAGTGGAAAAAGCTTTAACAGAAAACTGGCAAATATAAATGGAAGTATGAGTGTACCTACACACATTCATAAATATTGCTTTTGGAACAAATAAATGCTTGGTCAGCTTGTCTTTTAAAATTTTGGCACACTTTTTGTACCCTCAGAGTGATCAAAACTAACCATAACATTAGAATTATTGTATTACTTTGACAAATAACTGTGGAAATTCGAGGCAAGGCAAAGTAGCCCATATTTAATGGACACATGACTTTAATTTAGTAGTTTGTAATCAAATTGTGCAAATGACTATCTATTATTTGCACACAATAAAAAAAAAATGAATGCAAAATAATAGAATATGATGGATCAAGTGCTATTACCTTGATCTGAAAATCAATATTAACTATATAGCTGTTTTATGTTTAATTCAATTTTTAAGATTGTATCATAGACATACAATTGTCTGTCATATATCTATACATTTCTCTTTCATGTTACATCCAATTACATTTAACAGCAAAGAAAAATCTGTCCAGAAAAACAACTTAGGTTATATTATGGCTGACTCTGAATGTGCATGACTTTCTCTAGGTAAATATTGGTCATATCTGAACTTGCTTTGTTGATAATTCTAAATATGTATTCATTAGTCTGTAGATGCAAGTTTCTACATTGTGACATTTCACCCATAACATTTCTGGGTTAAGGAGCTTTTAGGTATCTGACTGCATTCCAAAGGTGCCGTTAAATCCCTTCAGCTCTGCAGTGACAGGTTTAAGACATGTAGATTGTACAGTACACTTGAGACTTGCATCCCCCCCAGGTATCTCCTCCCCCCAAAAAAAAACAAAGACAAGACAGTCTTGACAGTTTTTGACCTCCAGTGATGAAGTATTACAAAATGATTAAACAACAAAGAGTGAGATTTTACTAGTTGAAAGTACAGATAAGCTTTGCCTCGTATGAGTTACATCCCAGGATGTATTTTGGATTTTTTGGTGTCTCTCTCTTTCCCTATCTCTCTCCCTCTCTTTTATATGTTTAGGATATCCCAGAGGACAATCCGACATGATGCAGGGTTGGTAGATTGGGAATGATATCATCTCATTTGGAGAGTATGAAAATAATACTGCAGATGATGCTCAAGCCCAGCAAGTCAGTCTCAGTTTCTGGCCAACACCCTTCTGTATATTCGATCTTGATTCTAACATCATGCTTTGTTGATTCTTTGCTTTGTGCCATTCTTTAAATTCTAAATTCTTTTAACATACATTATGATGTAATGCTTGCCTGATACATAAAAACAATATAATACCTCTCTCTCTTTTTTTTTTTTAAAGGTACATTAAAAATAGATTTTTTAAATAAATGTTTTATATTAAACGTTGCATACCCTGGCACTAAGTCACTATTATCTATAGTCTTTGATACATATGCAATAAATCTGGTCTCTTTATGCCATGGCTTGTGCTTCTGACTGGCACAATAATGTTATCTTGTTTTGACAGAGAACAGAGGGCTACTGCAGTTTACCTCACAGGAAGCAATGGGCTCTGTAAGAGACCCTTAAAAATGCCCCTTTAAAATGTTTGGTACATACTAGGGTTATAAACCCCATACCCAACCTCAAGCATTCCTCTGTTGCATTCATGGAGCATTTATGTGCAGTTATGATCTTCTGCAGACCATTTACCGCATATCCGATTCTGGTATGTCAGAAAAGGATCAAGGCAAATTAGACACACTCAAGAGACTCTCACACATCTACACACAGATACAGTGGACCTCTTTTTCTTATAAACAAAGCCTCAATTGTCTAAGAGACTGTAGGATTGTTACAGAATATATTAGTTGTAACAGACCATATGAGCTGTTTTGAATTTCTTTTCTCATTTTTCTTCTTTCTCTTCTTCTAAGTAGTGGCAGTTGTGGAGTAGTAATATTTCTCTAGGCTACACGCTCCTTTAAATTCTCTTAAATATGCAGAAACAGAATTTCATAGATTATAGTAACATTTATATAATTAAAAAATAATAATATGTTAGTAAAACAATTATATTTTGAGTACCATAGGCTGATAAGTGCTTTGGCCACATCTCATAATTCAGCAGTCTGGACAGGCCAAGATCTAATTATAGAGATCACTGTTTCTGTGTTTAAACAGAAGCTTAAACAGTCACAATCACAATTTTCATCTGGGTTTAAGAAATAATCAGTCAAAAGTGGTAAGTAACTAAATTAAACTGCTGTAATAATATAAATGTAATAATCTCGTAAACACAAATGCTAGGGAACGAAAACAGCTCCATGGCAACATGAGACAACGGAAATGCGCAGGATGCGGGAAACACATTTAGTGAGCAATAAGGTGAAGGATGACTCACAGATGCTACACTTTTAAATGCAGGCCAAGACACAAATACACACAGAGTGACTCAGCTCTTTAGCTAGCAGGTGGGTGTGGACACTCATGACCCTGCTTGGCCATGATGCTGGATGCAGCAAGGAGAAAGTAATCAGAGACTATGCAGCAATAGAAACATTACACTGTTAATTGCAATAAGTAAAAAAGTAAACTAAAGCAAAAAAACTGCACAGTTCTATTAGACAGATTTAATATAATTCAATTACAAAATACAATAATTATAATGTAATAACCCTTCACTGGTTCATTTGGGTAATATACTGTAGGCAGTTTAACTAGGCAATGAAGTTCAGACTTAATTTTTCTACATAATGTTGGATGGCATGTTGAAAAATGCAGTTTTCTTCTTTTTTTATTAGAGTTTGGTCACATGAGCAGCATAGTATTACAATTAACAAAATTCTAAATAAGCCTTGAACTTTAATTGCATCTCAGATTACATTTCTTTTGCTCTTGGTCTATTGCGCTATGCAATTCATGACTTCTACATGAATCATATGTATTCATGTAGCATTTGATCTTCATCATCACTGCCTTTTTTGTTTGGCAAAGCCAAACTGCATTTCATTAAACGTGCCACATGACTTTCTTTGCACTAGTTTCATATTCACTGTTCACCTCACACTTTGCCACATTTGTTATTTGTGGTCACTGTGGTTATGTATTTGCTGGTACTGCACTGTAAATAAAAATATCTGCATTTGCATCTGCATTTGTATTTATTACAGGACATTTTGAAGATATACGTCATACATGCAGTTAAAACAAAGAAATAAAGGTTCTCTTCAAGACTAATCGTTCACCCTTTTGTCCACCAACAACATGGGCTTAAATTGCTAAACCAGTAATAAATGAAAAAACGACAGTATATTCTGACACCACGTACAATTCAGCATCAGTTGAATGTGTAAGTGTACAGCAATTCATTGGAGGACAAAGAGAGTGGTCATTAGAGCACAAAAGAGCAGTGTATGTGAATTAACTCATATCCACAAGCCATATTAATAGCAGTTTATTCATTAAAAATCATATAAGGAAATCTTTGTCTTATCTGTGTATCATGTTTTGCTGTCGGCATTGGCATAATTCAGCTGAAACAAGTTCTTTTGTTTTCCCTGAATTCTTTGTCTTCACCACCCACTTCCTGTTATCCACTACAGGAATGCAGTCCCTTAGAGTCTTCTCCAAATGTGACTTTTTTTCTAATAATGAATCCCACCAATCTAACAAATGCTAATCTTGCACTTTAAAACAGCGTAATTCACACCGCAGTTGGATTCTTGAATCTGATTGGCCAGGAGACTTTGATTCAAAAGCATTCATAGCAAAAAAATATAAATGTGCGCATTGTAATAACATTAAATTGACATGGGATTAATATGATTTATAAGGTGTTTAATTTTTGACTAGATATTTTACATGTATTTATATATGCTTATTTAGCATTTTTTTTTAACAAACTGACTCCAGTGCGCTTTCTTTTAACAGTCTGAGGTAAATTTACAGTGTCTGTCAAAAAAACCTAGTCTTTTATGGGTTTTGAGACACCTGCATGTTCCTTTTGTATGCAACAAACTAGGTAAAAGGCAATGATATTGGACAGTGAATAATCTGTTGACAGATAAGTCCAAATGTGACATTTCTGGATCTACACAGTTAGATTTATGTAAAATAGAGAAGAAAGAAGGGAAGAAGATGCTAGCAAACTTCATCACACCCACAATCGAACATGGAGGTGTAAGCTAAACGCTTTGGTGTAAAAGAAATACTGAACCAAAATGGGTACTATTACATACTTCAGCACCATGCAATTCCATCTGGACTGTGGCTAATTGGAACCAACAGGACAGTGACCCGAAGCATCCATCCAAGTTCTTTAAGCATTATTTAGAGAGCAAACAATGGGCTACAGTATTATCTATCATGGAATGGACTGCCCAGTCACCACACCTAATTCCTATTGAACTGCTCTGGAATTAACTGGATCACAAGGTCAGGAAGTGAAGAACACCTTTGGCAAGTTTTAAAAAAGGCATGGAAAAGTATTTCAGAGGAATGTTTGGACAAAAACGAACTGTCTGGATGCCAAGTGTATAAAACTGTTTTTCATGTGAAGGGAGGATTTTTAAATGAAAAGGAATAATAAATAAATAAAGTAAATGTAGCTTGGTCAAAGTAAATTATCATTCGAGTATATATTTTGTTGTATATAAACAAAAGAGATATGAATGTGTCTCTCAAAAAATATTAAAGCCAAAATGTGACAGGATCTATATAACACACCAAAGTTGGAATCTTGAATCTTATTTTTTTCAGGAGGATTTGATAATTGTAACTATAAGCTATAGCTTTTCCAGCATAGAAAAGTGTTCAGAGTGGATGGCTTTGCATTTTCTCTGCAAGAAGGCAACATTCTATTGTCTCTTTAACTTCACAAGCGAGAAAAAAAACTCTTCTGTGTGTAGCTGCTATAAGTGATAACATCAGTAAACTTACTGTGAGAATGTTCATAAACATTAACTGTAACTATTAACAGTAAAATGCACATCTGTTTACATTTTGTAAATAAGTACAAATAACATATAATTACCCGCATATTATTGTGTTATGAATGCTAGCTATCCATAGTGATAGTTGAGCTTCACTGGGCATCTGCTACTTGACTTAATGGCTGCACAATCAATACAGTATGAGGTGTGCAGAATTTGTGTCTAATCCTTATTTCTATATTTTATACATGTACTAATGTCCATTTATATATGCACAGTGTGACATATTATAGATCGTACCAGATTTTTGGGTTTCATACCAAATTAAATTTTCATTTCTTTGTGTAAACTATAAATATGTAAAAATGGGTGTGAGCAAGTTAAAAAAACATAAAAGTATGTTTTTTCACAAACACACACTCCCTTGTTATCTAGCTCTGTTATATTTGCCTTACTGAAAATCTTAGGAATGTGTGAAAAGTGTATAAAAACACTCAAAGGAGAAGCAAGACCATAAATCATAAGCTGCAAAATGAAAAGGCACAAACACTATATATTTAGGACCCCCCCAAAAAATCAATAGAGATAAATGCAGCTCTAGTTTGCATTAGTGTATAAGGTTGCTGTGGAAAATCAGCTTTTTTTCCATCGGTAATGAAAGCTTCTGGACATGACCCAAGATGCAAAGCTTCTTTGGCCGCCCAGCCTCATGAGGTTTCCTCCCTGTTATTATATTCCATCAGGCCGCACCGCCTGGCAGAGCCAGGACCAATGCTTAGTGGAGTGATCTATAATTTAACTACTGACAAAACTCAGTGGAACTTAGAGAGAAGAAATAAACCAAGTAGGATGAAAATCAGATGCTTTAGGCCATTTAAGCATATGATGGGAAACTGTGAAGAAGCTGAAAAAGAGGACTGGCATTATAAATATAAATATTGGAGACGTTTTAGAGTTCTGCCCATTCTGCCAACCAGAAAGTACAATTTGTGCTTTTATTTTTATTTAAATGACTCAATTGTATATAACAAGTTTTTTTTTAGAGGTTTCTTTTCCTGGCTCTGAAATGTATTAGTTTATTAAGAAAACCACCTTGTGGGAGAATTGCTTGCCAGACGAACCCAAAGCCAAGAGAAATAATGATACAAAATATCCCAATGCACAACTTGGTGAACTAAATAGACAATAGCAGGGACACTGTATCCCTTTTGAAAGGGAATGTTAAGGAATTCAAAGGAGGCCACAGGGGAAGATCACTACATAGTAGGGATCAAAAGATTCACCGATTCGCATTGGTGCATTGGCAAAAGTGGACGATGTGATACATTGATGTATTGATGCATTGGATACAAGTTGGCATTTGTATCACGATTTTAAATATATTTGCATTGTTAAATAAATATAAATTTATATATAATTATTAGTACATGCTCTATATCTTTATTAATTAGAAAGTGACAAATATTTTCTGACCAACATTTAATATATAGATTGATTCACAAGCACGTTCCCACTGCTGCTGCTACGTGAATATGATGTATCACAACACTCCCACGACTGAGGCTTGTCCTGAGAGTCACATAGTATACAGATTAACATGGCAGTGGAAGACCTGCATCTTTCTGCAGACACAATGGGAAAAAATAGTCTTTTTTTTTTTCTTTTGTAAATTTTTGCATTATAAAGGCCTGTTTGTGAACGGGCCATGCGTTTGAAATCAGAAGTAACTAATAGTATGATTACTGTCATACTTTGTTTAAAGGACATCTCCACCCTGAAACCACCCAAATACACTACATGCCAAATACACTACAAAACTGAGGTTTTCCTTCATTTGATCAACCCTGTTCCAGTTTGAGCTGTTCCTTGGTGTAAAAGCCACTTATATTCCATCACTAACTAAAAGAATGTGGGCATATTTAGCACCTCTAAAAGTGAGTGTTCTGTTCCTTTGGGATACCAGAAGAGCAGAGCATTAAAAGGACCAGTGGTGGCTTAGTGGTTAAGGCTTTGGGACTTGTGAGCTTGTGAAAGCTTCTTCCTGCTCTGAAGTATTTAGTGTCAGGGCAAGTTGAAGAGGTCAGCTGCCATAAATCATACTTACTCTGCTCTGGAGACCATAAAACCTCCCACACCCAAAAAGTAGAGCACAAACATCAGCTTACCTGAAAATAGAAAAAAATAAATAAAAGAATGAAAACGTTAGCTCAATTTTTTTAATGTCACATAAAGCAGACTGGGTGAAGGTGATAGTGTGAAGTGATAAAAAACAGATGCCAGTTTAACAGGAAAATCTGTTAAGGATATCAAAACAGACCCTAATGGAATACCTCTTAAAACAGGGAGGGAAGAAATAAAAATAAGACACAATAGAAGTAAGGAAACAGTGCAGAATGAGACGGATGTTTGTGTAGCAGTAGTAAATTTTCTAACACTTAACTCTTAATGCATGACTGTGTCTCTCAGTAATTTACATTAAGAGGAGAAACTGTGTACTGTCATGGCAGTGCCACCTGCTGGTAGTTTAAATAGAGAAGTATCTCACTTGGGAAAGAATGTAGGATAGTTTCTCCATCTCCTGTAGGTTCGGCTGATAAAATGCGATCAAAATTGTAGCCATCATAAAGGTGCTAAAGATACTGTATTGAGAGTAACACTATATTCTTGATTCTTGAACAGGAGAGATTTTTTATATTTCCTATGGGTATTTAGCCAATCACCATTTTAACAATATACAATTGTGTTTGCATCTTCTTCTTCTTTCGGCTTCTCCCATTAGGGGTCACCACAGTAGATCATCCGTACCCCCCTGTGATCTACATCTGTCTCTTTTACCCCAACTACCTGCATGTCTTCCCTCACAACATCCATACTTCACCCACCACACCCTGCCTGCACTCTTTTCTTCACTTCTCTAACACACTCTCCAGCAGATTTTGTGTACGGTTTAATGTCGTTATTTGTAAAGCCCAGTTTCTTTTCAAAATTGTAAAATCTTTTTTTTTTTTTTTTTAATCTATAAAATAGATAAAATGTTTTTTTTTTCTTTTTTTCTAAACATTTTAATTTGTGTTTTTGGCTCGGCAGTAGGTTGTAGAACAGTTGTTGAAATGTCGTATACAGAATTGTGAATTTAAAAAGCACATTTTTACTCAACGATATATTTCCTGATTGATATGAAAGTGGTTCTGGGTTAAGTGCTGGGTTAGAGGCTTAGTTCTGTTTGATTGGTCAAACTATTCTAACAATTTGCCAGCATTTACACATACACATACACAAACACACACATAATCACACATACTCACACATACTCACACACACACACACAAACGAAAAAACAAAACACTATTATATACAACTGGTTCTATTCAATATATAGAAAATGCAGCCTTTTGACCAATCAAAAATCAGATAGATTTGCCAACAAATATGACCTGTAACAAGTATTAAATCATCTGGGTCTAGTTTTAAATTAAACCAGCTCATTTCAGTAATAGAACAATGTAAAATGCCATTTTCATTCAAGCTCTAAAATAAGATGAAATGAGATTTTTAAATAACAATGTGAGGACTTGCTAGAGCATTTAGTCAAATTAACTGCAAAGATACTTTTTAGATGATGATGCGTGTCTCTGTTTTCATATATGATACATAAACAAGAACAGAAAAAATGCTTATCACGTAGCAGCTAATTTATAAGGAACTGGTTCAGAGAATGCAACACTTTTCATTATGTTTTCGTGCATGGCAATAATGCCCATGTGTGAAACTTCAAGCTGGAGTCTAGGATCTGAAGACACTTTTATATAAGCTCCATTCCCAGATGCTGTGGTGAACAGAAACCCATAACATACTAATAAAAAACTCTAACACGTACGCCTTTTCCCAGTATGATGCAGTCACGTGAGATGCAAAACTAATCACACACAAAGTTGCCCAGGCACTCAAAGGGGCATGTGTTTTTTTTTCTTTGATAGGACAACATGGAGTATCTTTTACACATTGCATTGCATGGAGAATATCAACAATGAGCAAAAGACAAAAAAAAAATATATATATAAAAGGTAAAGTAAGCAATCAAATAAAAAAATAAATACTATTTAGAGATGTAAGATTAATTTCTGCTTGACATCATATTTACAAACAGATTTAATTAAAAAAAATTAATTGTGAAAAGAATAGTAATTTAATTTATTTTAATCCTTGATAATTTTTCACCCTTTGAATTTTTTCTTTTTGTTTCATATCCCTGTTTGATTTAATTTGTTCTGCAAAAAATTTAAATTTAATGGGTAAAATATCAAGGAAATTAAATAATAATAAAAAATAGCAAAGCACTACATATGATCTGAATGGACATTTGAAGCATGATATAATATTCCTGCTGTTTTTGCAGATTTAAAGATATGTTGAGATGCAGATGCTGCTTAACTTCACACTAATGCACATCATCTTTTACTTCCTCTCTGTCGGAGAGAATCTCCTAACAATGGTTTGGAAAATATTTAAAAAGCTTTATATAGTATACAATATGCAATATTTGATTGCAGCTGTAGGGAACCGAATCTATAAAAAAAAAGTATTACAACACTTGAATTTTTCAGTTATATGTGGGACTTTACAAACACCCATGTGGCTGAGCACTGATCTCCACCAGCAAACTCCAGTACAGTACAGCTTTACACACATACACACACACACACACACACACACACACACACACACTCCACAACACACATAAAACCTTTGCAGAGAAATAAACTTTACTGATTGAGCTTTTGCTGGAATGTCAGGTTTAACAAAATAAAGCCAAATACGGTAAGATATATATTTTCTTGTTAGAGTGGATGAGCTGTATATCTTAAATTGGAAAAAAGTGTCTGTGAATGTCTCTATATTCAATACAAAGACAATTTGAATTATTATTGGTTTTCTTACATACAGTATCGGTCAAAAGTTTGGAATCCGGACAGCTCGTTTCTTTAAACATTCAGCTGAAATACTTTGCAGTGCCTCTTGTAAATCTTGCCAAAGGTGTACTTTGAATATTGAATATTTCTTTCTGACTTTGCAATCCAGTTTATCTCAGAGCAGTTAATAGGATTAAGTTGCAGTGACTGGACAGTTACAGATAACATTTCAGATAACATTTCAGCCTGTTTGCTCGCCAACATTTATGAGCCATTGCCTAGTTGTACAGCAAAGTTGGTTCTAATTAGCCACAGTCTACTGTAGATGGAATTTAATGGCGTTGAAGTATGGAATGGTAGTCATGTTGGTTCAGTTTTCCTTTCACCCGGAATAAATCTCCAACCTTCCCTGCCCAAAACAACCCCATATCATTAAGCTTCTGCCTCCATGTTTGACTGTGGGTGTGAGGCAGTCACATCTTCTTTCCTGTTCTCCATCATAAGTCATAAGTTCAACTTTTAGAGACAGAAATGTCAACATTTTTGAACTTCTAGTCATTCATCATCTGATGCTTGTGTGTTTTTGCACATGCATATGTCTTAAAACCGTAAAAGACTAGTTTTTTAAAACCGCTGGCCTTTTACTATAATGAAATTTTTTTCAGAATCTCTGTATTCACCATATCAGTTAAACAACATGGTTAATCCTCCTTTTCTCAGTGAGGTTATTAGGAAATATTTACAATAGTCTTCTCACTCAGGAACTGTAACTGTATTACAACCAACGTGATGGTTCATTAGGTAATGCATTTGTATAGAGCGATGATTAAATACACACACTCACAAATACTTCTCCTTCCAGAGAATCATAATCGAGTCTTCACTCTGGCCATGGTATAAAATGTAAATTTTTAGTATATACTACTGATCATTTTAGTTGTAATGTCCAACATGACTCTTTCCTCACACTCTTTTTTTATATGATGGCATTCTTCTTGAAGGCTTTAAATAAACCTGCATAGCAAGTGATAACACATGAAGCATTCAATATCTGAAAGCTGGTGAGTATATGTAAATACTGTAGTACTCTAATAGCAGGCTGAAAGGATTGCATTAACAGTGTATGCATAGTATAGTAACACATCATAACACCAGAAGTAGATTTCTCTTTATTTTGCCCACACATGCTTTCAAGTAGAACATCTGCAAAGCTGGATTCAAATGTGTTTATTTTCAGTTCAACTATTCAGTCTGGTACACATTTGTCAGGATGGTCTACATCTGAGAAAATAAAAATCTTATTGTCTAGGTCAGAAAATTCCAGCAACGCCTGATCGGCCATATTTAAAATAGATGCAGCCTCGCAGGGATCAAAATAGAGAGAAAAACGAGGCAAAAACCCAAAAGAACATTCCTTAGTATGAAAACACACACACACACACACACACACACACACACACACACACACACACACACACACACACACACACACACACTGGCAATCCTACCTTCTTTACAAGCACCTTCACCTAACATAATTATTATTGATAACTTATTAAATGCCTATTCCTATATGTAACCTCTAAACAAAAAACATTTTGTTTGTTGTTCTTTTATTTTAGTTGATTTAATACATTTATTTATTTATTGTACATAAAACTCTTGTGGGGTCTAATTGTGGGGGTATCTCTTCCCCACTACACACACACACACACACAAACACACACACACACACACACACACACCAACTCTTAAATAGGCCACTACACAATTCAGATGGATCCTGTTCTTCTGCCTGATGCTGCAGGAAGAGGATCTGCTGCCTCTCTGATTTAGGCATCTGTGTATCTATATGCCATTAAAAAAAAATTGGGTCTCCTCCCTCTTTTTCTGCAAGAGTTGTGTAAACACGGATAACATAGATTAATCCATCAGTGATGTGTAACACAGCTTTCAAGCTGGACTTTTTCATTTTTTACAGAACTGATTAGAAAAAAAATAATAATTTAACAAAATAATTCATTTCTTTCTAAGTGACATGGCTGTTCATGTTGTTGTGTAGCTATAGGTCACAACAACTAAGCAACAGTACGGTAAAAATGGTGGGTAAGTGTGTATGTGTTTGTGTGTGGGACTGGAATGTATATTTGCCATTTTTAGAAGAAGTCTCCAGTGTCAAAGTTTGGGAACAGTTGTCTGTAAAATAAAATGTTGAAAACAATCCGTTTATAGCTGCTATAATGTAAATGATAACAGGAATATCCCAGCATTTATTTCTAACATCAATCCCACCTGACCTTTTCAATTCGCTTGCTCTAAAAAAAAAAAAAAAAAACACATTCTTCAAAACTAATCAAAGGCCTTTAAAATGAATAGATGAACACCCCAGTTTTGTGTGAATTCTGGTCTTTTAAATATTTGACGAAAACAAAAGGCCAAAACCTCATTAATGAGACTCAGTAAATTTTGCGCCAAGACCCACTGCAGCTTTGCACAACAAAAGCTCAGAGAGACACTGGCACTTGGCCTGCCATTGGGCATAATGACAGAATGCAGCATTCATGGGCATATTAAATACCTTGCTAAAATGAAAAACAAAAGCTTTTGGTCTGTTCAGGATAACCTGAGAACTCAGTAAGCACAGATTTAGCAAATTTTAAAAAATGCACATTTTATAATATTCCTATTTTTTTGGGTGACAGGTGTAACTTATACAAATCTAAACTTCATCTTAAAATGTACTTAATCTGTCACACACACACACACACACACACACACACACACACACACACACACACACACACACACACACACACACAGGTCTGAAGTCTGTAAATAATGTTAGGTAACCGTCTGGAACCTGCCAGGCATTTTAACTAAGTTCACTAAGAATTGCACAGCAGCGTGTCAAGCCTTTGTCTGTTCTGACACTCAGGAAACTACTCATTCAAGCCAAACATTTTTGTTACTCTTTTTTAGGTTTCTTAGATCACCAGAGGCATTTCCCTTCAGACACTGATTTAAAAGTACTATCACATTTATCACCTTATAACATTTTTCAGCTTTACCACAAATACTTTTGGAGCAGGTTTTAAAATAAGAAGCTGTATGGCCCTCATTATTACTAATTTATGCCTTGGGAGAAGAAAAGAGCCTAAAGAAGAAAAGGGAGTAAACTCCTTTAGTCCTACGGATCCTCACCACAGGAATACTGCATTTTTCAAAGTTCAGGGTATCTGGGATGTTGTTTAGTTTTAGAAACTGCACATAAAAAGTGACTCAGCAAATATGCATCCCATTCGACAGAGCCATTAGTCACTCCTGGGTTTTCAAATAACAGATCGATCTCCACCTGTACAACTGATGAAACACAAAAAGGAGCTTAAAGGCAAACAGTAAAGGAGGTAGCAACAATAGTAAACATGTATGAAAATTCTAAATGTGTTCAATAAACTGAGTACTACTGAATAGTACTATATGCGTAATCTTCATGCTGGTTCGCATTTTAATAAACAGAGAAGGAATTCGTGAGTTTTTGTGGCAGATATAAGAAAGAAATATTGGCAAATATTGTCTTAAATTCTCCTCTAGTGCTGGCCTCGAGACTTGGATGACATTTTGTCTCATAAACCCAAAATAGAGGTAAAGTGACCTGATGTCCTAAAGCATCAAAACAGCAAACAGCAATGTCAGTGTAAACAGACTGTGAACCAGCTTGTGCATTTTGGATTTGAGATTAGTTACAGGTTATACAAACTTCCATTTTATCCCCTCAAATGCATAAAATGTCATTGTAAGCTGCCACGGTTTTTCTCCCTGCCTTTTCTGGTTAATATTTAATGAGGTATGAGACTGACGGCTCCTGAAATAGAGGAAGGCCGCTTCATTTAGCAAGACACTATCAATCTTCAACACATCACATTATACTTTACTGGTGAATGTATTGGTGAGCTGCTCTCTCGATGTTGCTGCGGTGATGCAGCTCTGAGGGTGCCGCATGCCTGCCGCATCTTTGCAAAGAAAAAATATAATGTGATATGAGATGCAGACATGAGCCTGATGCTGACCTCAGCAGCAGCAGCATGGCCTCCACTGGCCGCTTCCCTCCCCCTTTAGCCCAGAGAGCGCACAAGTTAATCCATGAACGCTCTTGGACAAAAGGCAGCTTTTAAAATGACAGACAGTACCGAGAGGGAGGGAGAGATGAAATCTAAATCTGTGCTGACGTTTGCACTGAATTCATTCGATGACTTAATGCATAGCACATTCCTCCTCAAGCTAGAAAGACAGCGAGAGAGTATGAGAGAGAGAGAGAGAGAGAGAGAGAGAAAGAGAGAGAGAGAGAGTAAGAGAAAGAGATACAGGCAGTACCTTTAAGAGAGCTGATCTCGTGCTGGATCGACCTTGACGTATCCATGCTCCCGCAGTTCCCACAGATTCTTTAGGGATGTGCCTGTGTGTGTGCACTGCGCAATTCAATCAGTCCTGCAGTCTCCACTACACTACACTTAAATGAAGCTCTTACTCAGCCTCTGGCTGTACTTGCTGACTTCTGTTTTTTGGTTATTCACGCTCTCTCTCTCTCTCTCTCTTTCTCTCTCTCTGTCACTCTCACTCACTATTTCAGTCTCTGGGACTCTCTCTCTCTTTCTCTCCCTCTCTCTCTCACACACACTCACACATGCATTCACTCCTGCAGGGGAAGTATCAGAGGAAAAAGTGCACCCCTCCCTCACACCCTCCTCTTCCTTCCATGCTTTATCCCTTCCACCAAACGTCCTATCCCCTGCCTCTAAGGTGTTATAGCCAATCAGACTGCAGGAGAGATATCATGTTCAATTGATGGGACACTTGGCACCAAGTATTGGCTGCAGATACTATAAAATAGAAAGAGGGAAAGAGTTAAGAGAAAGAGAAAGAGAGAGAGAGACTGCCCTCCATGCCTTCTGTATTCTCCTTTGCTGTGGAATTTATTTAACCACCGTTTATTTTAGTCCAGTGTTTGGACTAAACTGGACTAAAACCATTTGTACTAACCATGTACAAAGGTGTCGGAAGCTATTCATCCTTTAATCTACCGATGAGAGTAACTACTACTACTATAGTGTTAAAATAGTAGGTAAAAAACAGGGACTGTGCAAAAATAAGTCAATATCCCAGATGTTCCAGATTATTCCACTGTTCTAAAATGTATTTCACTGTACAGTGTGGGCTAAGAAGAATTCAGCCCCAGAATTATATCATTCTGTGTAATTGTACTTATTGGTAGTGCTTAAAAAATTATTATTTATTTTTTTATATAAAAAAAAATGTATATATATATTGTGCGGCTAGCGATTGTACATATAGCCTACTCTACTTATGACCAAATCATGTTACGAGTGTCGTACGCCATGGCGTATGACAGTGCGTACCAGCATCCGGCATCATTTCACAGTACTGTACATATAGCCTACTTTACTTACATCCAAATCATGTTACGGCCGAGTTGTGGTCTTAAGTCGACAACTACCTGTATCAGGGGTGTAACTATACACAAATTTCACAGTTCACAATGCTTGTCGCTTATTATTAATATCATATGTGAACATTAACAGTTTATATTTTTACATAATTACAATATTTAATAAAATGCCCCCTTAGTTAAATAATATATTAAATAATATTTTACAATATTTTATTAAAATAAAATGGAATGAATTAAATTAATGCAATGCACATTTTTATATTGATTTAACTAAATAATCGACTCAATTCCTAAATTTTGTCGATGAAATAAAATTACAATAATCCCCCACTTTACCGAGGTTTGAATCTCATGCCCCTGGCTTATCGCGTAATTGCATTGCCACATAATTAATTTGTTTGGCTGATTATCCCGATAGACCAAACAATGTATAGGGAATTGTTTTTATGGAGTTTTATGTTGAAATAATTAAATGTATTAATAAAAATATAATTATTAATTATAAAATATAGTCAAATAAATACAGAACAGTACTGTATACATAAAATAGCATTTATGGGGTGGAGTCCATTTATCGCGTTTTTTCGTTTATCACGGGCGGTTTGGGAACAGAACTACTGCGATAAATGGGGGATTACTGTATATAAATAGAAAAATGTAATTAAATAGTTTACATTTGATAGACCCCATTTGGGTAAAACAGATGTGTATGTAAGTGTGTATGTGTGTTTTACATTTAATATTTAATTTTCTAAAGATATCTACTTAACGGTTCTACTTAATAGAGAATACTTTAACAAACATATTTAACCCTTCCATCCTTCATTCATAGTCAGGGGTTTTTCCATGTAAAAGAAATTCTTAAATCTGGACAAAGAAGTGGCTAGTGGCTAACTTTAGCATTATAGATTTTTTAGCATTTTTGTGCATGCACAAAACAAATCTTATTTCCAGAACGGAGTGAGTAGCCACAGTGGCACTGTTGTGTACGTGTTCAAGTTGAAGAATAATAATAAAAATGGACTCAAAGTGCGAGGCAGAGACTAAACAAACTTAATATGTTTCCTTGGGAACTCTCACTCTCTATCTCTGTATATATATAATATAATAATACATAATGTATATGACAATAAACCATTTTAAAGGTATAGTTTGGCCTTGTTAGCCCATATTTTTGTGCTCAAAAGAGCAAACATAAGGAACCACTCTGTTGTCCTGAAAATAGTTCCCATCACCAACCAGTAATTTAGAGCAGTTATGCGTGTCTCCATACTGATGAATGTCTGCTGTGTGTGTGTGTGTGGTGTGTGTGTGTGTGTGTGTGTGTGTGTGTGTGTGTGTGTGTGTGTGTGTGTAAATCTGTGATTTCTTGACATCAGTACCAACACCTCAATTCATATTTCAGCACCCTGACATTACAGCACTAACACCATGTCTGAAACGTATTGACTGCTTCCTCATTCAGAAGATCACATGGTCTTCAGGTCATTATAAAAGCGTGCCGACTAAAAACGATCTTTACATACAAACTTTGTGGTCAGCTGAAGTAATTACCCCACACATCTGAACCACAACAGCAGTTTACAGAAGAAATACCCGCAGCTCTGGGCTGCATCAGCCCTCTCCTGGTTCAAGGCCATCACACAAAGGCACTCCCCATGCTGGAGAGATGACACAGCATTTTAAAAGCAGCATATAGCAAAGAACAAGAACAAGAGAAAGAGAAAGAGACCTGCTAGATATATTACTTCAGATTAATTTCTCACTTTTGCTTTCAAAACCTTGCAAAGGAAACATAGAACAAAAGACATTTGGGAGCTTACACCATTTTATAGCCTTTACCAAGATTTGGAAAGATGAGAGGATGCCTGAGGAATGGAGAAGGAGTGTGCTGGTACTGGTTTTTAAGAATAAGGGAGATGTGCAAACCTGTAGTAACCACAGGGGAATAAAGTTGAATAGTCACACCATTAAGTTATGGGAAAGAGTAGTGGAAGCCAGTCTAAGAGAAGAAGTGACCATCTGTGAGCAGCGCTATGGTTTAATGTTAAGGAAGAGCCCCACAAATGCATTATTTGCTTTGAGAATGTTGATGGAGAAGTATAGAGAAGGTCAGAAGGAGTTGCATTCTGTGTTTGTGTATTTAGAGAAAGCGTACCGACAGGGTGCCGAGAGAGTTGTGGTATTGTATGTGGAAGTCTGGTGTGCCAGAAAAGTATGTGAGAGTGGTGCAGGACATGTATGAGGACAGTGTGACAGCACTGGTTCAAGGGGGAGGTTGGACTACATCAAGGATCGGTTCTGAGCCCTTTCCTGTTTGCAGTGGTGACGGACAGGTTGACAAATGAAGTTCAGGTACCTGTGATCAACAGTGCAAAGTAATGGAGAGTGTGTGTTAGAGAAGTGAAGAAAAGAGTGCAAGCAGGGTAGGGTGGGTGTAAAAGAGTGATGGCAGAAGTGATTTGTGATAGAAGGGTATCTGCAAGAGTGAAAGGAAACAAGATGTAGGATGTTTTTGAGGACGAGATTAAGATGGTTTGGACATGTCCAGAGGAGGTATATCGGGAGAAGAATGCTTAGGTTGGAGCCGCCAGGAAGTAGGAAAAGAGGAACTCCAAGTAGGAGGTTTATGAATGTGGTGAGGAAAGATATGCAGGCAGTTGGGTTGAAAGAGGCAGATGTAGAGGACAGAGGGGTATGGAGACCAATGATACGCTGTGGTGACCCCTAATGGGAGCAGCCAAAAGAAAAAGAAGAAGACACCATTTTATAGTCATAAATCGCAAACATGGATATAGAATTTGGAAAAAACAAATACTCTACAGTTTATTTGGGGTAACTTAGTGGAATGTGTTGGTATTTCCAAAGAGTCATGAAGTTTATGCCACTTAATAATTTCTATGTTTCACATTCAAGTTTGAAGTTTAACATTACTATATATATATAGATCTTGAGTGGCCTTCTATAGAGCTCTGTCCTCAACCCTAATGAACATACTGTATTTGAAATGAACTAAAATGCTGACTGCACCCCAGACCTCACTACATCAGTACCTGACATTACTAACAACCTCATGAATCTATGGTTATAGTTTCACAAACCTTTGTCCACATGGTATACAGGGACCACAAAACTAAAATGTGTGTAAAAAAAATGGATTACAGTGCTTGGACCCTTAATAAAAAGAAAATGTAAAAGGGGATGTATTTTAGTTGAATCACTTTTTTCCGCTTCTGTTACTCTTGCGAAATCAGTACATATTAATAGAATAGCTTCAACCATGACCCTGACAGAATTAGGCTGTTGCTGAAAAAGATTAGGTACTTATGATTATGATTAAGTATGATTATAACATGGACAATATACATTATATAGACAAAAGTATAATAACTTCTACTCCTCTGGGAGGATGTTCCACTTTATTTTGAAGTGTGGTCATAGAAATCAGGTACTGGTGTAGGTGAGGAGGCCTGGGGGGCAGCCAGCATTCCAAATCATGTTAAAGGTGTTCAATAGGAATGAGGTCAGGGCTCTACAGCAGGCCATTCAGGATATTTTACTCTAACCAATGTCAAGAATCTCTTCATGGAACTGGCTTTGTGCACAGGGGGATTGTCATGCTGGATCTGGTTTGGTTCTCCTAGTTCAAAGTGAAATATAATGCTACCCCATTTAAAAAACACCCTATATACAGTAATTGTGTGCCTCCAACTTTGTGTTAACAGTTTGGGGAAGAACCGCATATGGCTGGAAATGTCAGGTGTCCCAAAACTTTTGTACATGTAGTGTATACAAGTAAATTTAACCCAATCAAATTCTGGAGGCTATAAATAATCATAGCATAGAGAATGATGCATCATTTCATCTGATCTCCTATTGAACTGGGACAGATTCCAAGCAGCTGTTGCACTGTGGAAATAATTGAGACCTCAGCTCTGAAAACTTGAGTGGGAGGACCACCTAAGAAGGAGATGGGTAGGGCTGCAGTGCACACCAACCCTACCCTCCTATGGGGACTAATAGGAAAGAAATGTAGGAAAAAACACACACACACACACACACACACACACACACACTCCTATGGGGACTAATAGGAAAGAAATGTAGGAAAAAACACACACACACACACACACACACACACACACACACACACACACACACACACACACACATTCAATATAATTCAATTGTACACATTTTATAATTGTATAATTTAAGTTATGGTTATATATGTTGTGAGTTAAGGTTATTTATATATATTATGACTAATATGACCCTTGATTTATTTTCAAGGATACTATGCAACTATCCAGAGAGATATCAGGACTAGAGAGTGATATGAAAACCTTGGGAAGTGTCTCTTACTATCTCTGACATAGCAACAGCCACAACAACAATCACAGGAGCAGGACAATATAGTGCAGTACATAAATACACTATATTAACAGTCATATTGCCTATTCATGTAACACTGGTAGATTTTTATACATTAACAGTATTGCTATAGTACACCTTATTTTTATAGTCAACATTAAGAATTAAAATCCCAGTATTGTAATATTACCACAAGGTTTAATGTAACCACCATTACATATTTGGACAACATTACCTTTCATTATAACAAATGATGATTATATAAAGGTCGCTTGGTGTTTTTTTGTTATTTGAAAGACAATCTGGCTGAAGTGCTCATGTTGGAAGTGTATTATTCACTGTCTTAAACACTTTTGTAGGAATTCACCTCTTAGAAAGTCATAAACATGTTGGTTTTAGGCCTCTTTCAACTCTTTCAAATCACTTTTCAGTTGACTCCAGAACATCATCCTTATAGATACTTTGACAATGTGCTGAAGTCCCATGCAACCTGACAACTTTCTCTTTAAAGTTATCGAACTATAAAAATAATAAAATATAACTTGTGCAAGAGGCACACATTACTAATTTGGTATTTAGGATTTTTTTTAAATACCGACCTATTAGCACTTAAGAAATAATATTTGTACAAAGAAGAAAAGAATGTTAAATTGTAATAAAAAAATATATTTCCAGGCTTCAAAGGGAGAGCAAATTACTGTTTTTCTTCTGACTCCTGACACAGTAATATTTCATGGAATGTAAGGTCTATTAAAGACAAATCTTTTATTCTATGTGCCAAAAAGAAGGCAGGCTGATGACTCACAACATTTTGTGTTCTGTTTAAAGAACCTTTTGGGTTATGGTTTAAAAATTAACAAAATGGTTCTCTTCTTATATTCACATGGTTTTCCTTAGGGTTCACCTATAGGGACATTAAAAGAGCTATGCCTGCAAGCATCACTGGAATTAAGTACAATTGTAATTAAAAGTGGGTCAAAATTCCTCAGATATTATGTGAAAGACTGATAAAAATAATATTATTGATCGAATCAATAAATGCTGTAACAACCATGCAAAACTTAATTCTTTAAGTGACACTTGCACACAATTTTTGAGAGAAATCAGCAGATGTGTTGTTGCAAACATCTTGGAGAACTAAACACAGATCTTCTGTAAATATAGGCTGCCTTAAATCCCTCTGTCTCTTCATGCAATCTCATCAGGACCCAATAATGTTGATCAGGGATCTGTGAGGACCAAAGCATCACTTTCTGAACTCCTTGGTATTCTCTATGCTGAATAAAGTTCTGTTTTTGTGTAAGTTAACGACTGTGATACATATAAAATTAGCACCTGCTTAGAATAACTGGCTAATCATACACCCGACTCTGATCCTACAAAATCCCTTTTTTGTTGTGTATGCTTGTGTTTGGAATCCATAAGGATGAAAATACACACACACACAGACACACAGACACACAGACACACACACACAAACCTGACACAGGATTCCTGGCATCAGCCTTGCATTGCGTGCCAATATTAGAGTCAGAAACTGCAGATCTGCATGTTTGAACTTCAGCATATCCAGTTATGTTAGATCCTGCCATGTGATACAATGTTCGTGGTTTTGCACTATGCTTGTTTCTAATCTGATTTTTTCCAGAAAAAACAACAACTGAGATTTCAAATATTATTCATTATTATATATCAGCAGGCCTTCCCCGTTAAAACTTAATATCTTTATTTTATACAGATTTTCCTGATATAACACCAGATTACTAGTAAAATGTTTTTGAATGCAGTAGAATACATTTTTCCCATCACTCTGGAACTAGGAGACACAAACCTGTTCCAGCATGACAATGCACCTCTATACAAAGCTAGCTCCATGAAGATATGGTTTGCATGGGACGGAGTGGAAAATATTGAGTGTCCTGCTATACAGCTCTGATCTCAACCCTGTTTAACACCATTGGGAATTGTAAAGCTGACTGAAATCCAGGCCTCCTCACCTCACCTACATAAGTACCTGATTTTACTACTCTCCTTGTTATTGAATGATAATGAATGACAAATCTCCACTAAAACACTCCGAAATCTAGTGAAACATCTTTCCAAAAGAGTGGAGTATATTATAACAGCAAATGTGTAAAAAAAAAAGCATTTATGGTCAAGTGTCCACAAACTTTTGTCAATACATTATTTATCTTCATCATTTCATCAAACATGACATGCTTCAGACCTCATATATTTATTCATATTAAATACTTCATATTGATATTTATATACTGGTGAATTAAGTAGGTCATGTGAGCTAATCTGCCTAGTAAATGCTGTCTAAATGAAAAAGGAATTGATCTGGGAATCACACACCTCAGACACACCTCCTTTGCATTGTGCTGTAACTTAGAGACTGTGTTTCCTTTCTATAATTTATATAATCAGAGAAACAAAGTTACAGCTATGTGTGGTGACAGCAATCACAGCAAGTCTGAAGTCACTGTTAACCTGGTGACACCTCAATGGCAGACAAACTAGACCTGTCTCACAGCATGACAAATAAAAAAAACTAGAAAAGAAAAATAAATGGCCCTACCATGTATTTTCTTTATATTTGGTTCTGTTGGTGCAGTTGTGGATCATTGGTTAAGGTTTCAGGCTGATAATCACAATTACCGCAAATGACTGTAAACGACTGTAGAAAGAACAATACTCATAATTACAATCCAGTGCTCATGTTAGTTCTCACTCTCCAGTGTTCTGTATTGTTTAAAGACTATAATCACACTCTTGATATCACCCAAATTAGGATGGGTTCCCCTTTTGATTGTAGTTCCTCTCAAGGTTTCTTCCTCATAACATCTAAGGGAGTTTTTCCTTGCCACAGTCACCATGGCTGCTCATCAGGGATAAATACACACCGTTCACCTTAACTGTTGATTTCTGTAAAACTGCTTTAAGACAATGTCTGTTGTGAAAAGCACTATAGAAATAAACTTGACTTGACTAATCAGTCTGACAGTGGTTCAAGTCCCAGCACTAACAAAGTGCCTCTTTTGGGATTTGAAACAAGGCCCTTAAACCCCTTTGCATCAAAAGATAACCAAAGGATGAAATGTCTCTGTTCTGTAACGTGTATGTGAAATTAAAGGCTCCCACTTTAATATTGTCAACCTCTAATGTGTTAAAATATATTATGGTACATCCCTATTAATCCAGATAGATCTGAAAACACAGCTCTAGATTTTAAATGCTTTCTGTCTACACTGGTGCTTTGAAACCTTTTTTTATTCAACAAAAACACAGCTTTTTGAAAACGCTCTTCAAAGTGGATATAATTAAGCGTTTTCAGACGTTTCTGTGTGGGCAACTTTTGGGAAACTGAAAATGATATTGGGGATTCAAAACATTTTTAGATGAAAACGCTGTTTTCTAATGTATCTTTATTAGTGTAGATGTAGCCTAAGTCTTAACTTTACTGCACATATGCCTATAGTGTTATCTTATATAACAGTAAGCCTGACAGCAGGACTGAGACTTAATCTGATATTATCTTATCTCAGTATTGCTTGGCTTTTTAAAAACTGTTTAACAACCATTCCCCTGACACTTTTAATGAGATTGATTTTCAACCAATGAAAATACGTGCGAATGCCAGGAAAAAACCCTTTACATTTGACATTGTTCAACTGGGAGTCAGCCATCATTAATATGCATGTATCTGACCTGTACTCATAGCCATGTGTTTCATGACATGACATTTGAATGAAAACACAGTGCTCCATTTCGCATGTGTATGAATCTTTTGAATATTAAAGTTATGAAAGTGTGTCAATATGGAACTGATGGTAACTTAAATATATTATGTGTGAGTAAGAGAGAGAATTTAAACATTTCAAATCTATAAACAAAAGTGCTCAGAGGTCTGCCAAAGCTAACACCACAGTAAGCATGACTGCAAACACACATACGCTGAAGTAACACGCCCATTTATTTAGTCTGCACAGTTATACTGCATATGCCCTCGTCCATTTGACTGATCTGAGCCATTTCATGCTACTAAGTAAACACAGACCTCTGTTAAAGCATACCATGTCTCTGATTCTTTAGATAGGCAGGTCAGAGCAGATCAAGGTCAAAGGTCAACCCCTGTTTTCGGTACAGCAGATGTGGAAAGACTGAGCGGCAGCGAGAATGGGGGGTCGAGCAGCTTCAAAAGGAGCTCATGAAAACTGACACTGCCCATCTGGAAAGCATGGGGGAGTGCTCGGTAGAAAAATATCAATGCAGATTAGAAGCAGTTTATATGATAAAAGTTAGTGATTTTGGGAGTGAATGTGGATAACTTTTAAACTAGTTGGAATCAAAGCAGCAGGTTTGTTAGAGTTGAAAAACATCACATAAAATTAAAATAACTCATTTTTGCTATTAATTTTATAAACACTATATGAACAAGAGTTTGTGGACACCTAATCATAACAGTGTATATTTGCAGCTAGAATAACCTTCACTCTTCTGGGAAGATGTTTCACTTGATTTTGGAGTGTGTTTGTGAAAATTTGTGCTCATTCTGATCTAGAGGTCTAAGGTTCGAGCATTCCAGTTCATCCCAAAGGTGTTTAGTATGATTGAGGTCAGAGCTCTATAGCAGCCCACTCAAGACCATCCAGTCCAACCTATGTACACCATATCTCCATGGAGCTGGCTTTGTGCACAGGGGCATTGTCCAGCAAGAACAGGTTTGGGTATCCTCATTCAAATAAAAGTTAAATATAATTGTTTTGCAGGCGTCTCAATATTTTTTAACATATCATCCTAAAATCTAGAATTCTGCTCACTTTAAATCATACATGCAGGTAAAGTAGTGTAATAAGATTATATCTATTTGAATAAATATTTATATATGGTTTTCCCTGATTTTCTTTCCCTCTGGCTCAGTCATTAGATATTAACTTAAAAGGATATACAGAAAAAAATATAAATTATACATTTCTATTTATTCTTATTTCTGCTTTGTGTTGAAGTTCACAAATACTGTAAAATCTAATAGAATTGCACACATATTTACACACATCCACCTGTAGCATACAATATTATTATTGCATCCGATGTACACAGCTTATGTAAACACATAGCTTTGGTTTTAAACTCAGCTCTGTATTACTCTTCAATAATCAATATTCAGCTAATGCATGTTTAAAACGTCAAAAAACATGATGTGGTTAAACTATTTGGTATGAAAATTGTATACCATTTTGTGGAAAATGACAGATTATAGTTCATTTCCTAAAGGAGGAATAAAGTTTATGGTCAGGCCACCACAAACTAACAATTTACATATTTGGAAAAGAGCACCAAACCTTGTTTTTTTCTGACACCATCTAGTGTATAAGCAAAATAATGCAGTGCTAGAGAGACGTTGGTGAATACATATAAAGGAAAATGTACATATACTACATAAATAATATTTTATTACTTATAAATGCAGCGAGGAAGAAGTACATTGGAGACAAATAATTGGTGAGTAAGTGGTGACTGGAAAGAATGGTGATCAGTTAATGGTCATGATTTATTGTTGTGAATGTTAATTTTTAAAATGGATTATTAGTAATTTTTGATTGGGGGACAATGATGTTTGGTGATTGGTCTTTGTGAACAACTGTCATCAATGATTGGCTGTTGGGAAGAATAATGATCAGTGACTGGTTTTTGGGAAAAATTCTGATCTGATTAATTGCTGTGTTTAGTGCTCGATGTTTAAAACATTAGACAAAGGGTTATTATAATTATTAGATTAGCCCACTAAAGGGCCCTTGAGCAAGGCCCTTAACCCCTAATTGTTTAGTTGTATTAATTATATAATTTTAGATCACTCTAGACAAGGGCATAATGATGTGCATGGCAATCAGTGACAGTTAATAAAAAAAGAATACTGATTAGTAATTGGTCACTGGAAAGTATGCTGATCAGTGATTGCTCACTAAATAAAACAGTTATGGGTGATTTATATTTGGGAACATAGTGAAAAGGGATTGGTTAAAAAAAAAAGAGAGAGAGAGAAATGGTAATTATGTGTCATGGAAAATAATGATTATCAGAGATTGGTGGCTGGAAAAGTATGGGGATCAGTGATTGGTTGCTAGAAAAAAATCGTGATCAGTGATTGGTTAATATAAAGAATGGTGATCAGTAATTGACAGATGAAAAGGATGGTGATATTTATTTTATTTTTATTTTTTTTACATAAATTCACTAAATCCAGGAACAAAGACAAAAATTTGGTCAGATATATAAAACGTGTAAGAACTATAGTGTCTAGGAAATTTATTTAGTTAAAAACCAAAACCAGTGTTAATGTTATGGCTAAAAATGCTCTCGTGTATGAGATTACAGTGGAGGGGGTGAGTTTCCGTCTGCGTTAAAAAAAAATTGGGCTGATATTTTTAGTCATCACTCCTTAGCTCCCAGACTCCAGACAAGAACAGGGTTATAGGAAAGGGTGGTTTAACAGTAACTATATAGACTGTTTAACATAATTTATCGTTATAGATTAACAAATGGGTGTGATTGGTGCAAATTGGTTTCCTTTACTCACTGAATCAGATTTATGGCTGCCTTTGGTTTTCTGATTATATTATCACATTTCAGATAATGAATGAATGCTCAAAATACAATGTAATGTAAGGATCTCATAAACAGTTTGTAATTATTTTACGGCCAGTAATAATCTCATATATAGGCTGATAAATACGCCTACCCATGATTGTTGGAATGTTCATCATCGATGGCCAATCACATGCACCAAAATGAAGTCATGTGCAAAATACAGAATTCATAAGAAGCACTATACCAATAAAACTGTTGGTAATCATACTTCCCAGCCAATTATGGTGGCCATCCAGAATAAAAAACATAAGGCAACCAGAAGGTTTCCCAAAATGTACTCATAAAAGCACATTCAAGTCATGTGACTTGTTGCAAAATATTGCTTAAGTGTTTCAAGCAGCTTCGCTATCCTACACATCTGTGCAATTCGATATGGAATGACTTATCACCAGACTGCTATGGGTCATGTCATTTCCACCGGTATGCACCCACCCACACATACACACACACAAATACACACACATGGTCCATAATAGAAGTTTGAGGCTGCTGTACCTTTGTATTTCTCTCTGACGTTCTCATATGCTTGCACAAAGCACTGCTCCTCCACATATCCAGACAGGCTGGCTGGATTATACATGGCCTTAAGGTCAGGTCAGCACAAATCGCTTCCTTTTTACTTTTCTCTTGTTCTCTGTGTCCTTCCTCAGTCAGACGTCCCTCCCTGTCTGCTCGGGCTGTGCACAGCCGAATGTGTGTATATGTGTATGGTGTACCCCAGCACTCACTCAACACTGAGTGTATGTGTGTGTTGCTGTTCACAGCACTGACTTCCAGCCCAGACCACCAGGACCACTCCCCTTCTAAGCTTGAGAAATACTAACCCACACACACACACACACACACACACACAAACTCACACTCACACATATGCACACAGACCCTCCTTTTAAAGGCCTACACACTAGTTCTGAGCATGTAACTCCAAGAGCACAAAACACTTAATAGAGTGTATTGACCTGATCTAAAAAATATTCAATTATATATATATATATGAAGAAATGCTAGTGAGTCTTGCAATGAAACACATCTGCTAAAGAAGTATTGTCACTCTCCATAATTATAAACAAAAATTAATATATCAAACATATTAAATAAAAAAATAAGACTACATCATATACAATTTTATATAAATAAAACATCTAACAAATTATGTAATATAATTATTATTATTATATTAATTAATATATAATGAATTCTTACTTTTCTTGACCTTTAATAAATAAAACCCAAAAAATGTTTGGCACCCATCAGATGTCATTAAAATGCATAAAGAATATCTAAAACTATACACAAATTTGAAAAAAAAAATTACATATTGTTGTTCCTCAACAAATCAGTAGATGATGGAAAACTGCTGCATTACAGGGATCTCACATGATATTGTTGGTGCTGATGATCAAGTGTGTCATTATACAAGTGTGAGATGGAATCACTCAACAATTAAAACTAGAGCTAGCCATCTCTGCTGTAGCTGAACCCTATCTGATGAAAGAACTCTTTAAAAACTGAAAAATAAGTGATATATCACCTCCTAGTTAACCACGTAAAGCCTCAGGTCATTATTTACATATATTTATTTTTAATCATTTGATTTGGAAAATGTTATTTAATTTCGTATGAAAAAACTTCTAACCAATGTAAACAAAAAAGGAACATTAAAGTATCAGATATTAAAATACATAAGCAGTGTAATACCAATCAGTCATAATGAGAAGCTGGAATTTGCCAAGTAAGATAGTGAGAATGGCAATATATACAAATATTCCGTTCCAAATACAATTTTATTTGCTTAATTTAGATTTAGTTCATATAATGTAACATTTAGACATTTTGGAAAAACAAGAAGATACATCTGAATAGCTTCCATTTCAGTGAATTAGTGGTGGAATTAAACAGATGAACCTCAGCACTGTGAAACAAAATGTGATGCATAGAATCAATAGAACACTAAGTTACAATTATGTTGATATGATTTTATTGCTATAAAATTCCACAAACATCATCTCATGATCTAGGGTTAGACACCTGACTTTTCCAGTCATATTCTTCTCTGAAGTGTTTCCACAAAGTTTGAGGCACACAATTGCATAGTATATCTTTGCAAGCAATAGCATGACATTTTCCCTTCACTTGAACTTGGAGACCCAAACCTGTTCCAGCATGACAACTTCTCTGTGCACAAAGCCAGCTTCATGAAGATGGTTACAATGGCCGGAGTGGGTAATCTTGAGTTGCCTGCTTTAGAGCTCTGACTTCATTAAACACATTTGGAATGAAGTGGAACACTAAATGAAACCCAGGCATCCATCATTACCCTACTTTACTAATACCCTTATGCTGAATTGGCACATATGTCCAAAAATCCACTCCAAAATCTTTCCAGAAGAGTGAAAATGATTATAACAGCAAATGTGGATTTGAATGTTTAAAAATAACTTGCAATTCTTATAATAAGGTATCAGATATGAGCTGAGAGGATGCTCTTTCAATAAATGTTCGAGGTGTACCCTGGGCCTGGATCTCTCAGAACCTTCAAGACCCCCATCCCCCAAAAAAGTCACAGAATTAATGTGGTTTCAGGTGATCAGAAACAGACCGTCAGATATCCTAATGGTATAAATTTCTGTTTAACGCAATACAAGTGTCTAATCATTCACCTTAATGACTTCTTTATCCTATTTACAATTACTGAGTTGTGAATGCTTAATTCCTTCATATGTTGAAACCCACATTCTGAACTCGAATCTTAAGCTCGAGTTTCTGGCAGTGTGGAGTTCCTGTGTATGTTCTTCCCCTGTCCCCAAGCATCTCCTCCAGGTTCTCTAGTTTCATCCCACCTCCCAAAACATTCCAGTAGGTTTACTAGCTAAGATGAATTGCCTCTGGGTATGAATGATTATATGAATGTGTGTGTGCATGGTATCATGCGATTAAAACTTATCCAGGGTGTACAGTATTTCTGCCTCACTCCCAGCATTACCAGAATAGGCTTGGGAACTACCATAACCCTGGCCAGTTTTTTTCCCCAGCAGTTACTGAAAGTGAGTAAGTGAGAGTCAGCTAAGTTATTTATAAAACACCATAAGCAGGTTCATACCATAATAATAGCCCCCAATAGAAATAGGAAAGAGTGTTAAAGGTTTCAACAGGAACTGAATATATTACATATGTACACTGCATATAAGATTTAATTTCTATTTTATTGTAAATTTATTTATTTATTTCACTGCACTGATATTTAATTGAATTATTTAGTAAATTCTGTTTTATAATTACATTTTTATACATATTTATATTTCATTTTATGTCACAGACCAGTTGTAAAGACTTTCACCGCCCACATCGCACAATGTATGGTTATATACAGGCGCGTGACAATATTGTGGATATACCCAGTCTTATATGGTATTTGAGACACATGCATGTTCTTTTTGTTTATATGCAACAATCTAGGTCAAAGGCAAAAGCACACAAGAATTGGACAGTGAATGACTGGAAGAAACCTCTGTGGACAGATGAGTCTATATTTGACATTTCTGGCTCTAACAGAAGAACTTGTGTAAGATATAGAGAAGATGCTAGCATGCTTGCTTTTAATAAGTGTGTCTGCCAAATTCTGTAAATGAAATTTGAATTTGAGATATTGGTGGGATTGATCAAATATTTTGTAAAAGTTGTACAAATTTTGTTGTGGGAGCAGCAGGAATGGATTAAACTTCTTGCTGGAATGCAGGGGAATAGACAAACTTTATGTGAAAGAAGAAAAGTTTGAAAAACCTTCTGTGGGATTAATCAAGAGTGTCAGCAGGAGTAACTGGGATTAGGAATTCCTTTGGAAGCAGGTTTGAGTGAGTGGAACATTCCTGTGCACAAACTTTTCAATACTCAATTCACTAATAAAGTGCCTGTCAAATCTTTGTGAACACCTAGTGTTTTATGGTTTTCAGAGACCCATGCATGTCCCTTTTTTTAATGCAAAACAAATGAGGTAATTTTAACATTATGAAGATTTACTTTGACCAAACAAATATATAAATGTACAGATGAAATTTACACTGTTGGCATCCAGAGAGCTTGTTTCTCATCTGTCCACAGAACGTTCTTCCAGTCATTTCCTTTCCAATGTTTGTGTGTATTTTCTTTTACCTTTTTTGTTGCATATAAACCAAAGGCACTTACACGCTTCTTAAAAGAGATACTAGGTCAATAAAAGACTGGGTGTTTCCACCCAGGGGGCTACAATATAACAATAATGCAGGTTGCTAGAGAATTGCTAGAAATGTTATTGTGGGATAAACATATACATACTGTTGGTTTAGCAACTGTATTTCAGAGTGGATTTTATACTTCTGGAAAAATCCAGAACAATCCAGCATGTCCATGTGGCAGCTTTCTTGGATATAATTGAACACTCCTATAAACAGCTTAATTATGCCTGGTATATGTGTTTGTTCCAGAATTTTGTAGAATTCTTGCCAAGTGTAGAGTAAAAACAGCCATTTGTAAGCTATTAATCAGTCAAAATTCAGTTCAAACTGCTTTTGGCTCAATCCAAAAACAGACTTAATTGTGCATGGCAATGTTCAGCCTCTCAGGACGTATAGAGTCTGCTGAAAATGACCTGCTCAGCATTTTAGCTATGAGCCAGCAGCCTTACTTTTCCTTCAGTGCAGACTGATGAGAGATGTTTTTCCAGTAGTGCTGGAAAATTTGATTTCGGAAAACTGACATAGTACGCCAAATTTAATAAAATAGCTGGTTTTATATGCTAAATTGTTACTAAACTCACTATTGCTACAAAATTGAATTTTGAATTGATGCAATTTAACAAAATAAGTTTTTTTTTTCTTTAAATTAAAGGTTTTTAAAGGTCAAGCAATACAACAATAAAAAAACAACTAAGGGGTGGAGTTCTACAAAAGCACTTTGAACACTAGGAGGCTTATCTCTACTACTGTAGGCTATAAATATTGGTATGCAGCTGCAATTAAAGTTTAATGAAGTTAATCTTTGGCCTTAAATATTTTATTTCTATATCATTATTTGTTTTAAATAGTTACATATCACATGGATTCATATATTTACATATTCTTTATGAGTCTAAGAAAGGCACGCTATAACAAAATATACTTCAACTGAAAGCCATTATTAAAAAATGACACGTAGAAAGGTTGTGCAGTACAACACGTACACACTTTTTAAGGTCTGGTGATAGTCTAAGAAGTTGTTTATATGGTCTAATGAGAAAGGGCTTAAAAAACGTAAAAACTGCAAAGGTTTTTCATTATAACGAGCAGTTAAATCTCAGCAATAAATCAAACTTTACAAGTTACACTACTTCCAACATTACCCAAAAACATACTCTAGGTAAAAATGAATTTAAAGGGTATAATGTTTTAACAATGTCACATTCCACATTTACAGGTAGTCCCCGTTTGCTGATATAATAACCTCCACTCTTCTAGGAAGATGTTTCACTAGATTTTATTGTGTGCTGGTGGAAATTTGTGTTCATTCAGCCACAAATGTGTTAGTACTATAAATCAGGCATTGACGTAAGGTGATGAAGCCTTGGGTGCAGTTAGTGTTCAATAGGTGTTGAGGTCCGATCTTCATAACAGGCCACTCAAGATCTCCTAGTTCTCCTAGTCTCCTAGTTCATGTGAAGGGAAAAGATCTCCTAGTCTCCTAGTTCATGTGAAGGGAAAATATTATTCTAATGCATCCAAAAACATCCTATTTCATTGTGTGCCTTAGAGCTTGGTGGAAACAGTTTGTAGAAACTAATGGCTAGAAAAATAAAGCATTCCAGAACTTTTTTTCCATATGTTGCTCAAGTTTATAAATACATACTCTTGGCAAAAATGACTTTAATGGGTAAAATGACTTAAAAGCCCTGGTGTGAGCAGCTTGAAAAAGCAGTTACGGCAAAAGCCAAGCAGCATTGCGTTTTTAAACATTTCTGCTCATTGAACCAGTTGTTTAAACTACTGACCCCCTGTGGTGACGGAAAGTAACAGATTAATATCAAAAAACAAAATGAAATCTGTAGCTACTGAGCAAACAGAACAAAACCGTGCTGTGATCTGTGACTATATTTGAAATTATTTCCATCAATAACACAACTACAACATTGAAACCACTATCACAGACTCACAAAAAAGCAAGATAAATACAAAGATCAAAAGTTCAAGCAGAACAAGAAAAATAAATAAATACTTTCAGATATAAATATACTGAAAACTTTCATGAATCATTAAGGCATGAACCCTGAAGTCAACTCCACATGACACTATGAATAATGGTTTTATTTCGAATAAAGGAAAATCTGTCTGAACCAGTTTATCCCAGAGTTCCTCTTCATTCCCTCCGCATTAACGTTACTGATTTAATTAGCCGCTATTAAAGGGGCCACTATCAAAGCTCACTAGTAGTTTGTTTGTAATACAGACATTTTTAAAACATGGCATGCTTCAACTTGTTCCATAATATCCTTAATAGTGTTCGGCGTTCCTCTTGTTAAGATGCAACAGTCTAGGTCATTTAAAGGTATAAAGATTTACTTTGACCAAACTTAAAAAATGTACAGACATTAAACTTTTCAATGCAAAAATCCTTCCTTAGCATGAATAACAGCTTTACACACATCTGGACAGTTACTCTATCCAAATATTCAGCTAAAACCATGCTCTGAACCACGTGTGTAATCAGTACAAAATGTGACATCACAACCAGGAAGCTATAAAAGCACATGCAGTGAAGATGGTGCTAGCTTTGGTTTGTTCAGGAAGTGCTCTGTGTGTTTGTTTTTGCCAGTAAATTTTTATTTTTTTTATTTAAAAGCAAACCAAGGGCAAGTGGTCTTTCAGGCTATGTGTAGCTTGTCTGGGAGTGGAGCATGCTCTGTGAGCCGACTGCTCGCACTGCAGACGCATGACCCTGCGTACGCTTCACTCTCGCAGAGCGCTCTTCAAGGAGTAAAAACTCTCCTAAGGAAGCAGGCCATCGAGGTGGTCCCTCCCCCTAAAAGAGAGTCCAGGTTCTACAGCCAGTACTTAATAGCTCTCGAGAAGGATAAGCAGCTGCGTCCCATTTTAGATCTGCGTCAGCTGAACCGCTTACTAATGATGCTCAGGTTCAAGATGCTTACGCTGAAACAAGTCCTGTCTTAAATCAGTTCTGAGGTTCAGAGGTTTGTCACAATAGATCTGAAAGATACGTATTTCCACATAACCATCTTTCACAAACGAGGTTTGCTTTTGGGGCCGAAGCTTACAATATCGGGTTCTTCAGTTTGGCCTCGCACTTTTACCCCGCACCTTCACAAAGTGTGTGGATGTGGCTCTAGCTCCTCTGAGACTCGGGGGTATCTGCATACTAAATATTTGGTTGATATTAGCTCAATCAGAGCACTTGGCGTCCTGATGAAGGAATTGGGGTTAATACTAAACGCAAAGAAAAGTGTACTTTTTCTGGTACAGAGGACTACCTATCCAGGTGTGGTGTGGGATTTGACCACTATGCAGGCACAGTTGTCTCCTGCTCGAGTCCAGCCTATCCTCACGGCCATCAAGAGAGTGAGAGAAGGCCCATTCACTCACTGTAAAGCAGTTCCAAAGACTGATGGGTCTAAAGGCAGCTCTATCCAATGTGGTCATCCTATACATAAGACCCCTGCAGTGGTACACCGGAAGGGCAACCCACTCCACACAATTAAGATCACATGGTGAGCCTTTCAGGCCTTAGACATGTGGAGAGAAACCAGGTTCCTGTCACAGGGCCCGTGTTTAGGGGCTCCATGTTGTGGTGTAACGTCTGGTCTCCCCACACTTTTAGAGGTCAGAGGGACTGGTCAGTCTCGTGGTATTGTGCACTCGTTCCCAAAGCATTGCTGACGCAATTCCTGAAGGGGAACATCTCTAGGTCACGTATGTAACCCTAGTTTCCCAAGGGAACTAGATGCTGCGTCTCCACTGCATGTGCTTTTATAGCTTTCTGGTCATGACATCACCCCGCCGGTGACGTTGCGCTTTTCCATCGGTCTGATTACACACGTGGTTCAAAGCTTGGTCATGCAGAAGTTCCCAAAGCAATGTTGATGCAGCATTTTGTTTCTTCAGGGAACAAGGGTTACATATGTAACCTAGAGACGTTATTCACTAGGTGAAGATTTCTTTCTGACCTAATGATCCAGTTCTTCCCAGAGTAGTTTAGTATGATTTAGGTGCAATGACTGGATAAGCCGTTCCATGATAGATAACACTGTTTGCTCATATTTACTCATTGTTTTGTTTTATAGTAAAGCTGGTTTCAATTATCTGCAGTCCAGAACGAATTGCATGGTGTTGAAGTATGGAATGAAAGTCGTGAAGATTCAGTATTTCTTTCACCTGGAATAAGTCTCCAACCTGCCCTGCTCCAAAACAACTCTAAACCATTAAGCCTTCACCTTCATGTTTGACTGTGAGTGTGAGGCAGTCTGCTAACATCTTCTCTCCTGTTCTCTGTCTTAAGTTCTTCTTTTAAAACAAATGTCAAATTTGGACATCATTCACTGTTCAATTCTTTTGCAATTATTTGTTTTTTACCTGGTTTGTTGCATATAAATAAAAGAAACATTGTCGTCTTAAAAAGAATAAAAGCCTAGGTGTTTCCAAACTATTGACAGGAGCTGTAGATGTGTTTGATGACACTTACACACTTGCATTGATCTAATTAATTTGAAATCTACATTGTTACATTTTCAATGATATAACATGATATTATATACTTTGTTTTATCGAGAATTGGCATGTAAAGAGCAGAGAGCAGATGCAAGGGCAGATATTCTCTTAATTTTTTTGTACAAACATAACTTGCCACAGACCATGAAACAACAGCAAGCATGGAAGACCTACATGAGGGGTGAGACTCTAAATGGGTGCTATTCAGCAGTTACAGTGAACAGGGGTTATTGTTTAGTGTAACATATGACTTGGAACATGGAGGTGCTGTGGCTAATGGGAAATATAGTCCAGGGCCATAATCCTTACCAGAATACCATTTCACATTTATAAGCAAGTATTATAACTTGTTATAAAGATACATAAGTAAATACAGGATAAAACAGAACAATACAATACAATACAATCATGCCAAAGCAACAGGAAACATTTCACTGCTTGTTTTACCTGGCACCAGACCTATGGAGGAGGTGCTGAAGTCACTCAGTGCTTGTCTGTAACAGCATGAAATAAATGAGAAAGTACCTCCCTTTTAATGTTTTTAAATATTTTTAGTGAGTTCTTTAAAATGTTGCTGCCAACTTCAGTTGATAATAAATACCATTTGCTGTGCTGTCAGGGATGGCACAGGAAGACACAGAAAAATAAAAATATTGATATCTTGTGACAGATCCACGTATAGATAAAGACAGATGAGGCACTGTGTGCAAATAAAACATTACTCTAGGTCTACTGGCATGATGTAATTCTGATATATAGCCTGGGTCTATTTTAAGCATGAAATCAGTGTATTTAAAATATATTTCATAAATTACATACAGTTAAATGATATTAACACAGTCAGTGACTATAAACATGAATGCATTAAATGCACTTTAGGAAATTGTGGTTGCTCAAACACATTGGAATAAAATAAAAATAAGTATATTATAGTTTTCTCCCCCAGATATTGCTTGTATAAGCAGTAATAATATAAGATGGATCCTTATTTTTACATTTTTAAATAAAACACATAAGTATATTGTCTGACTTTGATCAAAACCTGAAAAAATAAAAATGCTTGTTTTTCAATTTAATAAAATAACTATGAAGACATTTATTTTCATATCTGTGAGTTGTGGAGCACCCTGTCATCAATAAAGTGTCTTAAAAAGAAAAAAACAATCCAACAGACTTTCACTGGATTGTAGTCTAGAGAACAAATATTATTTCAGTCCGTAAAAACACACACACACACACACACACACACACACACACACACACACACACACACACACACACACACAGCAGGTAAATGAACTTCAAGAAAATATGCCACTAACCAGCACTTTCATAACGCAAAATGTTAAATCCATGTTTGTAGAGAGTACTTTTCTCACTTTAAATTATACATAGACTTTTCTAAACAATATCCCCATTACATAGTATAGTTATATGGTAATTACTTGGCATACTAATATATACACCATATGAACAAATGAATTAGGACACCTGACTTTGCCATTCATATATAGTTTTTTCACAAATTGTTCCCACAAAGATGAAGGCACATAACTGTATAGGATGTCTTTTGGAAATACATTTTCCCTGCACTTCACCTAGTGGAGTGGGGTATTTTGAGTGGCCTGCAACAAAGCTCTGACCTCACACTTGTGGTTGAATGAGCATAAGTACACTTTAATATCCAGAAACTAGAAACTCCCTTAACTTGAAACTAGAGTGGAGGTTAAATATTATAGAAAATGGGGACTAAATATAGAATAAGATGTTCACAAAGAAGTCATAGCGATCTAATGGTAAGGTGTCAACAAACTGTTGTGCAATTTTGCCTAGAATTGTGTTTACAGATAATTCAAGTATATATTTTACCGTTAATAAAGTCAGTAAACATTTTACTCATAAACACTAATTATAGTCATGATTCTTCAGTAGGACCTTTGGAATTGCATTATCTTATACATGATAAAATGCAGAGATAATGTAAGGCAGTTTTATAACTCTGAAAGAAAATAAAAAAAAAATAGAAGCAGTCATGGAATGGCAACTCAGTAGGCAAACACTTCTGGGCACTACACCAAAGACAATTTTCTCAGTAAACACACAAACACACACATACACACACCCACCATGGAGTGTGCTGTGCATACAAAATACTGAGTATGCTTACCCAGCACAAGTTAAATACTAAATCATATGAGCATTGTGTGAGAAAAGAGAGAAATAAGAAATTGTTTTGTACCACGAGGCAGTGTATCATGAAAAGCTATTGTAAATAATGCTTGATTTGTACTTGTTTCAAGTATTTTCCAAATAAAAGAAAGACTTCCACACTTTTACTTCAAACATTTTGAATATATTCAACCAAAATACTTAAGATGAAGCACGTTGAATGTTTCTTTTTGTCCATTTTACTTTTGTAAATCCCCAAAGCCATGTTTTAAAATCTAGTAGAACGTCTTATCAAAATAGCCAACTCCATCCCACATGAAATAGGATGTTAATTTTTCAGGTTGACATGACAGACATGACATGACATGACATAATATGTCATATGTCAGTGTTTCAGAGCTACTTTGATCCCACTTATTTTTTGGTCTACAGATTTTAGGTGATGTCATATGATGTCAATATGATACACATCAAGCAAGTATCCTCATGTGAATGTTTGAATCCCTCACATGTCTATGTTGCAGTAGTTTGTGATTTCACTTTATTTTGTGGTTAAAGTGCACATGACATGGGCCATTAACTTAGGTAAGAAAAGTAATGGCACATCTCTCTTAAATGGAATAATTTGAGATATGTTTTGTACTATTTTGAGGACAGTGTCTCTTAATCTACTGGCATCTCATCATCTGTGTATGCAAGAAAGAAATACTGGGAATAGTATACAGCCTTGAGGGATACCAATAAACACAGAGCCACTTCACTACTTTTTACATCCAAAAACAACACAAATGCATTTGATTCACTATAAATATATATAATGTATATGAATATATATGAATAATATATATTGAAATATGTATGAATAATTGTTTAAAAAACATTGTGGTGTGTTTCACTGTACTGCAACAGAGAAAGTAATTCTCTGACTCCATCCCAATCTTACCTGCGATGCGAATGACTGCCCTCTCAGCTGGGTCCAGAACATCTCCTGATGCTGATTTAGAACGTTTGACACGTTGATGTTTGGCCAGATTCCAGGGCAGTGTGTCTCCAGGAAAGGTTGAAGACCACAGCTCGCTTCTACTTTCCTCAGATGCCGACCTCTCCCGGAGACGTGGACGAGGAGTCACAGACATTGCCTACAAAAAGGTTATAAGATATAAGACTTGCTGTTATCCATGTTTTTTGTACCTTTTTTGCCAACACAACATTCTCCACCATTGCCTGCAAGGCATAATGGGAAATACGTATAGCAAGAATAATATTCATTTCAGTACTTTTCCAGAGACTTGTAGAGTTAATGCCAAAGCTCACTGACTGTGTTCTGCCAGCTCACTGTGGGCTACGTGAGCTGAGTCAGCAAAAAGCAAGCTGAAGCATCTTACTTATAAAGCAGTTATAATGGTAAATTAAAGAAATAAAAAAAAATGTATAAATAAAAAACAACAAAAAAAAACCCTTGAGCTAAATACGTGGCTTGTTTACAAAGTATAATCTTTTATCAATGTGTGCAGCATGAATCCTGTACATGCAACTAAATACTGTGTTTATTTCCGTTATTATAAAGTCTAATTTGTCAGTAGGGAAAGAAAACTATTGCAAAAACAACACAAATATCCCATTCAAACAATCAGAGAACCACTCAAATTTTCAATTAAACTAACTTAAAATACTGCCAGCAAACATATAAACATACATGAATAAATATTTGGTGGCTTTGCCCATTGCCTATTGATGGTGGGGTGCCAATATTTTTACAAAATGTATTGCACTAAATTGCACTATATAAGAAACAAATAATAAAAAAAGACCCTTTCTTATATGCAATACCCAATTTGTTGAAAGGCGCCAATAATTCTGGAGTTGACTGTAATATTTCCATTAGCAGGGAAAGTGGAAGGATGTGAGGAACTCTTTTTTCTTTTATGTAACGCCTACAAATAAATTAAACATGGCAAGCACTGAAAAGGGTACTGTAGACTTACCTACCAAGGCTCTCTGCTGTACCTTCTCTAAAACTGATTGACAGTGTAGCTTTCAAAATGTGGGTTAGAAAGTAGTTTGGCATAAAGGGTTACATAATTTATTGTTAGATACTTAATATAATTTATTTCCTTAATTACATTAAACAGGTAATAATTTGGAAGCCTTCTTAAAAGCAAACAATCAAAAGATTCATATGGGAAGTTTTTTTTTCTAGTTTACATTCATTCAACATTTTATTAAAGTCTCCAATGTCACAACTTTGCAATAGCCTGAGGTAAAGCTGCAATTTAATGCTTTCTGACACAAGCCTTTGTTCAATGCTATTTCACTGTAACATAACAAACTGCATTTAGATTTACAATAATGGCACTGGACAGACATCTTTATCCAAAGTGGCTTACTTGTATTTATTTTCCAATACAATGGAGCAGTTGTTTATTACAGGCCTTGCTCAGCAACACAGAAGTGGCAGCGTGGTATTTGAATTCATGATCTTCCAATCAAAGACCAAATTGATACAAATTAACCACTGAGTTACCACTTGTGAGTAACACACATTTTGCATATGGTACAATTGATGAAATTCATTATTTTCCTCAGAATTCTATAACAAATACCACATAATGATAATGTGAAAGAAGTTTGTTTGAAAGCAAATATATATATATATATATATATATATATATACCATAATAATAATAAATTACAAGTACATAAGTATTCACAGCCTTTGCCATGACACTCAAAATTGAGCTCAGGTGCATCCTGTTTTCACTGATCATCCTTAAGATGTTTATACAACTTGATTGGAGTACACCTGTGTTAAATTCAGTTGATTGGACATGATTTGAAAAGACACACACCTTTCTATATTTGGTCCTACAGTTAACAGTGCATGTCAGAACACAAACCAACCCATTAAATCCAAGAAAATATCTTTAGACCTCTGAGACAAGATTGTATCGAGGCACAGATCTGGGGAAGGTTACAGAAATATTAACACACCATTGAATGTCCCAATGAGCACTGTGGCCTCCTAGAGCGGGCTGCCTGGCCAAACTGAGAGAACAGGGGAGAAGGGCCTTAGTCAGGAAGGTGACCAAGAACTTGATAGTCACTCTAAAAGAGAGAGGAACCTTCCAGAAGAACAACCATCTCTGCAGCACTCCACCAATCAGTCCTGTATGTACTGAGTCAAACAGGACAACGACCCTATACACACAGCCAGGATAACAAAGGAGTGACCACAGGACAATCTTGGATAGAGCTAGAGAGGTTCTGCAAAGAAGAATGGGAGAAACTGCCCAAAAATAGGTGTGGCAATCTTTTGTAGCATCATAATAAAAAGACTTGAGGCTGTAATTAATGCCAAAGGTACTTCAACAAAGTATTGAACAAAGGCTGTGAATACTTATGTACATGTGATCTTTTTTTTAATTTTTTTATTCTGTATACATTTGCAAAGAATTCAAACACACTTCTTTCACATCATCATTATGGGGTATTGTTCTTAGAATTTTGAGGAAAATAATGAATTTAATCCATTTTGGAATTAGGCTGTGAATACATTCCGGATACGCTGTAATAATGCTGCTTCAGACAATCGATCACACGTTGTTTTCATAGTCTTAATGGACTACAATCCATTATCCTGCTCCCTAAAACACCAGGGCCCACAATCATGGCTGCCTGAGACGACACTTTCCAGAAACACACTCTTCTCGTTCCTATTTGACTGATTACTAATCACATACACTTACACTTGTTCACTAATCACACACCTGAGAGAGTAATCACACCTCATAGTATATAAGAAGCCTCAGGCTAACTAGTAACACTCTTCCTGCATTTCCTTAATGTTTTTTTTGTTCTGGTTTTTGATCGTTGGCTGCACATGCATGTACTTGGATTATGATTTGGTTTACTGTATTAGATTTGTTTGCTTGTGTTGCACTTAATTAATTTCATCATTAATAATCTGTGTCCACTTACTTTATGTGACAATATCATACAAAATATATGTGTATGTGCTCAACTGAACTCAACTCAAGCTTTATTGTCATTCTTCCACATGCATTCCACATTCTTCTGTATACAACAGAAAGAAATGCGGTTACTACGGACCAAGGTGCATACAAAGTGGAACAGCAAGAGTGACATTAAACATAAATAAATAGAAAGTAGACATTAAAAATAGCAGGGTTAAGGTGTGATACATATGCGTTAGATGTGATAGATATAAGGCTGGGATGTAGGTAATGTAAGAACAGAGTTAAATAAAGTGCGAGTGCACAGTCAGTGTGACCATGTTCTGATGCATCGGAATCTCTTGCCTGATGGCAGGGTTCTGAACAGATTGTGGGAGGGGTAAGAGGGATCCTTCACAATGAAAGAGGCTCTGCGTAAACAGCATGTACTAAAGATGTCCTGAATAGAAGGGATGGAGACGACTATGATCCTCTCAGCTGTCCTCAACATGCCCTGTATGGTCTTGCTTTTCTGGAAGCTGGGGTCAGTACACTATGATGAAAACACATCTACCCAGTCAATTCCACAATATGAATTAATAAATTCAAGTGTCTCACCAATTCAGGCAATTTGATCATCGGCCTAGGAAGGTAAAAAATAATGGACAGAGAATCATAAATGGATTGACAACAACGTCTGAAAGTTTATTAATGTAATTTCGGTTTGTCATCCTTAAATGCCTGAGCCAAAGTCTGTCTTAAACGTGATTTGTTGAGAACTCTCAAACAAGATCCAGTTCCCTGATATATAATTTACCTGGGATCACAAGCTAACATGAGGTTTGTCATAGGGTTTCATCTGCATTCTCAGAACCGCAGGTAATTAATAATACTGGTAAAGAGCCACAATGGTCTCGCCTCTCTGGTAGCAACAACGTTCTATTGTTTGGATATTTTTTAGCCAGTTCCTCCTGGAATCTTCTTCTATAGCAGAAATGAGAAAGGTTTATTTGCAAATCTTCTTGTAAATTAATTTGCCACTTGAATTTGAAATAATCGATGATAAACAGAAACATGCATTTATTATCCACAGTATTTGTAGTTATAGAAACATTGTTGTATTACTGAAATTCTCCAGTATGCAAATAAGATCCAGATGTTGAGCGTCCTAACCAATCCGGAGTCGTTTTCTGGCGAGTGTTGTGACGATTCAATCCTGTCAATCCTGGTCTGAGGCAAATCATTTCCCATTAATGAAGGCGAATCAAAATGTACACACACAGAACAAAATAATGTTATAGTGTGTGTGTGTTTCTGTAAATAATACAATCGTAATCGACGGCCATTTAATATAAATTTGTATGGCTTTTTAACAAAAAATGAGGCATCATTAATCCTAAATCATGTTGCACATCACTCTGTGTACACTGCGCTAAAATATGGCTCATAACCGAGCACATGCAGTGATGCAGCAAAACACAGGCGCGTTCCCGCGAGAGAATGAACGCGCATTTAAAACTGGGAGGTTAAAGAATGATATCTTTAGTCTGGATGTTCACCTTCACAAATGCCCTCCTAATATACAGTAGCTTCACTCACATCCTCTAAATCTGTCACTAGCATGTCAAAGCATCCACGCTTTCAATTATCCAAAGAGTATGACGTGAGGTTGCGTCCTAAACCGCATATTTGCGCACTAAATAGTATACAACTTAACTATATCCGCATCTCAATGCGCCGCCTAATCAAATGTCAATTATAAAAGCTTTACCGGAAGTTGCTTGATTGATGAGAATCCGCTGCGCGTGAGTTTTGTAGGAATCAGGAGAGAATCCCGGGGCTAAATGCAGCAGGGAGAGGATTACTTGCTCCTGATGATGTAGACGCGCTCAATAGCGATATCACCTCCCTACAGCAGGACGCATCATTTACACCAGGCTCTGTCTCTAGACACTGGGACTGCAATGCTAGACAGTGGAGCGCACCACTTCAGCTACTATACCCAGTACAATGTGACAGTCAGTGAAAACACTGAAGCAATAGAGTCTTTGTCCCATAAGAGTGCACATTGATGATCCCTTCTCACTACAACTCTGCGCATTGCGTAAAAACATCTAATAGCTCTGTCCTGTAAAGCTGCAGCTGCATGGCTTTTTGCATAATTTGGACAAAATGACAGAGCATTTGCTAGATCTGTGATAAAGACATGATTACACTATATTACAGGTGCAGTTCAAGACTGATGATTATGATGATAAAAATATCTACCACGTGCTGCTGAAATCTCAAATCTGATCAGTCACAACGTATTGATTTATTTTCTATAACAGCATCGTGCACTGACAATACCTTCTGCTGTAATTCTTCTCACAGATGTTCATATTCAATTTTTTTATGGCTGGAGTTGGCAGAGCTGAAGAGGTTGAGGTTTTTATTGGGAGTGATGAGGATGGACAGGATTAGAAACGGGTTTATAAGAAGGGCATGTAGGACGTTTTGGAGACAAGGTGAGGGAGGCAAATTCGAGATGGTTTGGACATGTGCAGAGAAGGGACATGGGGTGTATTTCGGTAGGAAAAGAGGAAAGCCAAGGAGGAGGTTTATGGATGTGGTGAGGGAAGACAGAGCTGAAGAGGTTGAGGTTTTCATTGGGAGTGATGAGGATGGACAGGATTAGAAACGGGTTTATAAGAAGGGCATGTAGGACGTTTTGGAGACAAGGTGAGGGAGGCGAGATTGAGATGGTTTGGACATGTGCAGAGGAGGGACATGGGGTATATTTCAGTAGGAAAAGAAGAAAAGCCAAGGAGGAGGTTTATGGATGTGGTGAGGGAAGACATGTAGGTTGTTGGGGTAAAAGAGGCAGATGTAGAGGACAGGGGGTATTGAGACGGATGATCCACTGTGGCGACCCCTAATGGGAGCAGCCGGAAGAAGAAGAAGGAGAAGTTCATATTATTTAGTAGTTTCTTGCTGCATAAGACTCCCAATGTCATCCAAGCTTAGTGCCAACTTCACCAAGCTGTACCTTCCTCAAGGAATTAAGTCTAAACTTCATTATCAGAAAATACAAGCTAAATGTAAAAAAAAAATGTTACATCTACGCTTGACCTCATCTAAAGGGAATGAATCTTTTGGGTTCTGTTTGCAATAATACCCTAAACTGTCGCCATAACTACTGCAATGATGCATTTGTGAATTTAAACACATACAGTATAGCATTTGAGTAGATGGATAACTGTGTAGAAGTGATTAAAAAAGCTGGAACAGGTCCGAAATTATTTGCAATCAATCAATGTTTTTTATTTTAAGTCTTAAAAAAGCAGTTTGTGATTTTCAGAGCTGAAGCAAACTGTACTGCAATCAAGACACTGTCTCTTAACAATCTAACCCCACCATATCTGCTGAAGCACTGTTTGCTCTTTTATTAAAAAAAAAAAAGATTAGCGACTATGCTTGCTTGCAGCAAATCTAATTTCTGGGCCAGAAACACAATAGCATATCTCTCTGAATTGAAGTAAGTTTGAATATCTCACTAACAAATCTCTCAGCACATTTAATGGAATAAATGGAAAAAAAATGTCTAGTAATTACAAACTGCACCTTTAAAGATTTGACCTCATTTCATATAAACGTTTGATCCAAAATGGCATTTTACATCATTATGACAGATCCAGTAATTTATATTCTTCTTAAAGCACAGTGTTAATACAGGTCACACAACAGACAAAGGGAAAGGAATTTTAAAAAGTTATTAGGTGCATTTAATTTGATAATTAAAGGTGAGAGGAAACTCACCGTCTCTGTAGATTCGAAGGTTATGGCCTCAGGTGCAATGGTGACCTTCCGTTTTTTCCTTTTCCTTACTGTGGTAGGTTTTACCTGCTCCCCCTGTTCTTCCACCTTCTCACCACTGACCACTTTCTGCTTCTCCTCCTTTACTGCTTTCTGCTTCTCCTCCTTCACTGCTTTCTGATTCTCCTCCTTCACTGCTTTCTCCTTTTCCTTATGCACCTTTTGTTTCTCCTCCTTCACTGCTTTCTGCTTCCCCTCCTTTACTGTTTTCTGCTTCTCTTCATTCACTGCTTTCTGCTTCTCGTCCTTCGTTGATTTCTGTTTCTCCTCCTTTACTGCTTTCTGTTTCTCCTCCTTTACTGCTTTCTGTTTCTCCTCCTTCACTGCTTTCTGTTTCTCCTCCTTCACTGCTTTCAGATTCTCCTCCTTTACTGCTTTCTGTTTCTCCTCCTTCACTGCTTTCTGTTTCTTCTCCTTCACTGCTTTCTGTTTCTCCTCCTTTACTGTTTTCAGTTTCTCCTCCTTCACTGCTTTCAGATTCTCCTCCTTTACTGCTTCCTCCTTTTCCTTATGCACCTTTTGTTTCTCCTCCTTTACTGCTTTCTGCTTCCCCTCCTTTACTGCTTTCTGTTTCTCCTCCTTCACTGCTTTCTGATTTCCCTCCTTTATTGCTTTCTGCTTTTCCTCCTTCACTGCTTTCTGCTTCTCCTCCTTCAATGCTTTCTCCTTTTTCTTCTCCACCTTTTTCTTCTCCTCCTTCACTGGCTTCTGCTTCTCATCCTTATTCTCTTCCTTTAAATCTTTCACCGCTTTCTGCTTGTTCTCGTTCTTCTCCCCTTTCAATGCCATCGGTTTCTCCTGAGACAGAGGAGTTCCCAGTGTGACCAGTCCAACAATCCCATCGTTAACCAAAGCTGAAGTGACACTTTTCTCCTTCTGCTTTTTCTTGCGCTGAAAGAACAGTGAAAACAAGGTATTCATTTCACTTGTAGGGAAACAGCAGTTGTTTTATCTGCAGAATGAATCTTCTAAACTGTCTTGAGCTGAAACTGAGTGACCGTACAGCAAAGGGCCACACTCAGTAAATGACAAAAAGGGGTTTCACAATGAATTATGTGGGTGCGCTCCAGCTGCCTACTTCCAAAATCACACAAAAGGCTTGTTGTGAGACGGCCAGTGATTGTGATTGGGGCTGTCAGGTGAACAAATAAAGTTTGGCACTTTTCATTGCTAGATCAGACCAAAAAGCTACATGCAAGATTCCATTTATTTATATGTAAAACTCTCTCATTCAGTCAGCTTCAGCAGCAAACTGCATCAAAATACACTTTTTTATTCTGAATGAGCTGCCAGTCTGTTTCCAATCTGCAATTAAAAGTCTACAATTTACCTCAGATGGACACTGGGAGAGCATTATAATAGGAAACCTAAAAGCTCTGATCTCTACACTGTGTCACTCCTAAATACACACAATATTCTGCTGGGTCCAAAGTTCTAAAAAACTAGTATACATGTGGGAAAAATGCTTTAATTTTGCATTCATTTCTAATTTTTTACAACTGCTTTCATTACACATTATATTAACAACACCTCAAGTGCAAAGTTAAAAATTATTATTATTATTATTTTTAAGTTTTTAATATTAAATGCATGAATTTCAGAATTTGGTAGAATTTTACTATGTCCATGTTTTTGTTTTAATTACTGCACAAATTTGTGAAAAGCTCATGATCCAAATACTTGCGAGTTTGTATTATGCAATTCCTAGAAAAAAGTCAAAATTGCGAGAGAAAAAAAGTCGGGATTGTGAGATATGAACTCACAATTGCGAGGAGAAAAAAAGTCAGAATTGTCAAAAAAAGACAAAATTGCAAGAAATATATTCTCAATTGCGAGGTATAAAGTAATTTGCAGCACCTAATGGCAAAGCACATAATAGGCATCCATATCGATTATAAAATACACAAATTGTAAAGGATTTTCAAGCCAAAGAGTTAATACGGCCAAACCTTGTCATCGGGAAAATGGCATACAAAGCTCTGTTTCCAATATAAAGGTAACTCCCGCATTCTGTAACAATCACATCTCACGGTTTCCTTTGGTGCTTTGCGAGAAAGTGCCAATTGCAAGGTCATATCTCAAAATTCTAAAACTAAAAGTCAGACTTGCGAGTTTGTATCACTCAAGTCTGAATTGTGATATTAAAAAGTCGTAATAACCTTGAATTATTATTATTTTTTTTTATTTAGTGAAAATGGGCTTTCGTACAGGTGAATGTAAAATGTACTCATATTAATCTATAATATAATATAAAAAATCTAATGTGTTATTTGAAAAAGTATACAATATTAATATTTCATTTCATTTTATTTGTTTTTAACAATAGACTTTGTCCCAAAGCTGCTTTATAGAATTAAATAAATTACAAATAGAAAATTTCAGCCTGTTTTACTTCAAGTAGGGGGAAAATCTCCACGAAATGGAATGAGGAAGAAACCTTGAGAGGAACCAGACAGAAAAGATCAGCTTCTCATCTGGGTGACACCAAATATACATTTATTATAATTCTATTTAATAGTTATGTAATATTATCTGTTCATTCTTTCACTCGGTCATAGAGTTCAATCAATGCATCATCTGTACCTTCTGACAGAATTCTTTTGAAAAGCAGGAGAGCCAATCCGTAAAAAAGAAGAAACAGGTGCAAAGGGGCAAATGCCAACATTCTCTTGTTAAACACTGATGGCTTTCAAGATGCTGGATCTGTGATGATCACAAATGTTGAGCTCAGTAGCTCCTAGATTTCTGACCATAAGGACTGTATAAAAACATTACTTATAATCCTATACTCCAGTACTCATGTTAGTTCCCACTCTCCTGTGTTCTGTATTGTTAAAAGATTTATGATTACACTCTTGATGTCACCCAAATGAGGATGGGTTTCCCTTTTGAGTCTGGTTCCTCTCAAGGTTTCTTCCTCATTACATCTAAGGGAGTTTTTTTCACCATGGCTGCTCATCAGGGATAAATACACTTGACTTGATTTGACTTGACTATTCAGAGTATAAATTATTGCGGCAAAAAATGTCATGTAAGTATTGGTATCGCTTTTGACAATAATGGTCTTGAAAGTACTTGGTATCGGATTTAAAAGGGAATAATGGCATCCCCGACATCTCAACTCTGCAGTAAAGAAGATTGGGAAAATCATAAATATCCCTTTACCAACATGGAACATGAAGTTTATATACCCTGAACTAGGGTATGTTTTGTAAAATATGTAACATTTATTGAATTCAATAAAAGTTATCCAGATGTCACCTGGATATGATTGGGTTCATAACTGAGTCTGGTTCCTCTCAAGAATTGTTCCTCATCATCTCAGAGCTTTTTCCATCACTACTGTCACCTCTGGCTCACTAATTAGGGATATGTGTTTTTAAGTCCTGATTTATGAATTTGAAATGTATATTCTCAATCTATTAATTTTTGTAAAGCTGCTTTGTGACAATGACTATTGGTAAAAGCACTATACAGTGATATATTCTGTATAATTTGCAAAGCTGAATCACAATCCTGAGTACTTACACTTTTCTCCTATGTCAGAACAATTGGTCTGTTCATCCTACAACTATCTTAAGCAATTATTGTCTAATAAAAGTGCTTAATCCCTGATCAAGACCATAATTTCTCCAATTTCTCCATAATAAGCCTTTCAGAAATACAGCTCTACTCAGAAGTTTACACACCTCTGTCAGAATGTGTAAGATGTATAGCTCTTAAATCTTTAAGTTCATTACCCGAGAAATGTCCATGCATCATATTCATCATAATTATAACCAAAATTACATAACTTTTAAAAGGTTAACATCCTTTTTTAAAATCTCAAAATCAATGTGGCTTTAAGCATGACAGTGTGCAGCTTCTTGATAGTTATGTACTGTACAAGCACCTTCATTTTCTGTGAAGTTACCAGTCTTCGTGGCAAAAAATCCTCAGATCCAGTGATTGCCTGTATTACACATTTAAGTTTTCCCAATGAGGTCTGGGGGACTCGGATTCGGAATGACTCAGATAACTGTCCTCTACAGCCACTGAAAAGCTGACTTGGCCTACTCTTTGCTTCTTTGTCATATTTGAGCCCATGTGTGCCCCAGACATCTGTGTGTGATCCAGATGCAGCTTCCTATGCAGAACTTCTGATTTTATGAGTCACTCATCTGGCCATCATTTCCTGTGCAGTGTAGCTCGCAACTGCCTAAAGATCCACCTTCATTCTTCATTGTGGGGATGTGTTTCATTTTATAGGCCTTGCTAATTCATCTCTAAATATAACTCAGGATTTTCTCACCACTCACCACTCCAAATTACTACATTACTGCAGAGTTCCTGAGGTTTTTCTACATGCTGTTTGGCACAATGTAACTGGCATTTTTCTATCTGGTAACTGTGTCATGCAACCCATTTTCATTCAGGATCTCTTTATTGTAACCTTTTTTAATTGCATTTTTGATTGACATGCTTTATATATTTATCTTTTTTATCACCCATTAATAAATGGTTTTGATAATAATAAAAATGCTTTCTTGAAAAATAAGTAAATGTACAGGTGTTAAACTTTTTATTTATTTTTTCTGTGAAAAAATCAACCATTAGCATAAACAACAGCTTTACACTCTTGCCATCGGGACAGTCAGTTTCCCCAAACATTCAGCTGGAGTGCTTTGCCTTCCTCCTTGTAGCTCTTACCTAAAAGGAATACTGAACCAAAATGGCTGCGATTCCATACTTCAACACCATGCTATTCCATCTGGACTGCAGTTAATTGGAACCAACTTGGCCCAAAGCATACGAACAGTGGCGTTGAATTATGGAACGATAGCTATATTTGGTTCAGTATTCCTTTCACCTCGAATAAGTCTCTAAACTGTCCTGCTCCAAAACAACCCCAAACCTTTAAGCTTCCATCTCTATAATAGACTGTGTGTGTTACACAGTCTGCTAACATCTTCTCTCCTGTTCTCTATCTTATATAATATTCTCCATCTTCTGTTAGATCTGAAAACATCTAGACTCATTTGTCCAGAGAACTTTTTTTCAGTCATTCACTGTCCATTTCTTGGGTGTTTTGTATGTAAATACAAAAGTTACTTTAATTCAGTTCACTAACTCATTACTGGACTCTAGAGGCTGCTGTATATTGTATACAGTCAACTCCCGATAATTTGCGGTTCTGAACTCGTAGGTCGCATAATTTGCTGGTTCTCATTTGGAACCTAATTTAACAGCAGGTTGCGGATTATCTAAAAATTCACAGCGGGACCAAATGTTCAAAAATGTTAGGAATAACATTTTAAACTCTGTTTTTTACTAATAAATTTGAAAAAAAAAAAATTAACTCATTATTGTATTAAAGTGACATAATGTCTAAATGAAATCATTAAGCTGCCATAGGGGCTGCGGGGGTTTGTCCAAAATTCACAGATTTTTCACATAACCCTGCGAGTTCCGGTGGACCACTGTATTGTGATTTGAAATACTGTTGGAGGCAAAATACATGGTTCAAAACACATACACTGAATATGTCAGATGCTTCTTGTATTGTAGATTTAGAGTTATTATAGTTAAAGAGTTACCTGACTCTGATGCTTTGAATTCTTCGAGTTCTTCTTTATGGCTGAAATCAAAAAGAGAAATACAATTAACATACATATAAACGAATGCTCAGGGCACAAATGTGATCAGGAATTTAGATTAGATGCAAAGAAAAGAAGGGAATGCAATATTATTTGGAAGCCAAACCAGCCATATTTTGAATCTTGGCATGCTTGGTGGACATATCTTCGTGGATAAATGCTAATCAACTAAAACTCAACCCCAGCAAAACCGAACTGCTGTTTATTCCAGGTGATTCATTTCCAGGTCAGGATTTCAGAATAACTCTTCAAAACTCTCTGCTCTCCCCTTCAGCCACTGCTCACAACCTCTGGGTAACTATGAACAATCAACTGTCCTTTTCCTTACATGTTGCTAATGTGGCTCATTCTTGTCGATTGCTTCTCTACAACATCCGATGGATTGGACCATTTCTGTCCACACAAGCTTCTCAGGCACTTGTTCAGTCTCTTGTCATTTCAGGAATGGACTTCTGCAACGGCTGTGCTCCCTCCACTGGCTTCCAGTAGCTGCATGTATCAGATTAAAAACACTGATGCTTGCCTACAAATCCAAAAATGTTCCGGCACCCTTTTACCTCAGATAATTTATCACTCCTTGCACTGCACCACACTGCTTGAGATCCTCCAGCACTGCTCAACTTGTACAACCTTCTCGCAGTGTAAGAGGTAAGTATACTTCTATGTTCAAAGTGGTGGAATGAACTTCCTCTGGATATCCGAACAGCAGAGTCCCTGGCTATCTTCAACCGACGGGTAAAGACCCACCTTTTCCTGAAACACTTAATCTAACACTTTCCAAGTTTGCTTTGTTTAAAAAATAAAACTCTCAACAAAGTTGTATGCTGAATCTTCTTAAATTTGTAATCTAGGGTACCAGTGTAGATTTATTCATTGATAGACACTTAAAGCACGTTTGTGCATCAATCTGGACAAGGCCGTCGGCTAAATGCTGCAAATGTAAACACAACCATACAACCAGAACAAAAAGAAAAACAGAAGAGGCTGCTGAGCTCAGGCTATTTTTTCTCAGTATGGCTTGAGGAAAGGCTTTAGGCTTCTTTCTGGCCCACTGCAACAGCCTGGATCTCTCTGGGAACATTTCTACCCACATTTAGCATGTGAAGGCCTGTTGTCTGCAGTGGCCCTCTCTTTAAGAGACACATTTAAGTATGTAGTCATGCTTTAAAGGTAGGAGGCTCTCAAGCAGACCGAGTGTGTTCCACAAAAAAAGCTATGTCAAGGTCACAGGATCTTGAAAATCAGCACTGATTGAACACCTGCCTTTTGTAACTACTTCATATTATTATTATTTAATTTTATTCAGGCAACTTGATTGCATTGAATATAAGAGCTTAGAAGATACTACAGGCACTGATAAATTCACTGAAACAAAGTAATGAATGCAAGTCTGCTCTGAACAAGCAAGCAGATTACAACATTTAATTCCTGTTGCTTCTTTAGGATTTACCTAAATATCAGTGCCTGAGCTGCACGATACGTTACATTGCTTGCATTACATTACTGCATTCCTACGAGCAATTTAGACTTCCACGATGAAACCTCAATTCTCCATTCTTGTGAGAACATAGTTGTCATCTGCTGCTCAAACATCACACAGGAACACTGGTGATTACATTACATCAGTGGAAGTGGTAACTTGGCATTGTGATCAGAAGGTTGTGAGTTCAAATCCCAGCATTACTAAGTTGCCAATGCTGGGGCTCTTGGGCAAGGCCTTTAACCCTCTACAGCCCAGTTATATAAATGAGATAAATGTAAGCAGCTCTGGCTAAGTGCATTTGGTTTGTGCTGTAAATGTGATTAATGGAATCTTAAGGATCTCAAGAGAAGGTAATGAGTCATGTTGCTGTTGCCCTCACAGAGCAAGAACCTGCTTTCTCACAGACTAATTAATTTCCAGATAATATAATATAAATGAAGAATCTTAGTAGGGAGGATAACAAACTTATTCAAAGTTGCAGAAAGCAATGTGGTTAAGGCAGAGACTCAGAGGCTCTGCTAGTTAGGAATCTCTGACATGACGGACATGCTGATGGTGCTGAAGCATGAACAGATGAGGAGGTGTAAAAGCTCAGAAGACTAAAAGCTTTGCTGCATCAATCTTTTTCCGTCATACCAGCACTGCTATCAACAGGTAGTGAAAGTGAGACAGATCTTTAAGCTTGTGGAGGAGGTTTGTAACCAAACATTTTGCCACCTTGGAGAAATAATACTGGTGACAAACTCTGACTAATCAGGTTGGATTTTTGCCTTCTGGAAAAAATAGCTTGCAATTTTTTTCAGAACCCTGTAATAAAGGTAATGAAGTGCTGGGCAAGGCATGTTTTGAAAAACGCCTCCTGAAATGTCAAGAGCAAAAAAACACACAAAAAGGCGCTACTACAGATCTGACCGCAATGTGCAGCCAGGGCCAATAAAAAAGCCGCTCTGTGCGGAAAATGGAAAACATTACCATGGAAACCGGCACAACTTTGGATGAATGGAAAAGGAAACTCTTCCCACTTCGAGTTATTTTTACAGTAGCTGTTTTTGTGTGTGCGTGTGTGTTTATTTTTTTTAACAAGGTCACTGTATAGTGAGTCCTTCCTGCTTATGGGAGATTAGAGCTCCATTGCGCGCGTTATCTACCGATTCCAATGCGCTTCAAAGTACAGAAAGCAGTTCTTACCTGAGAAGTATCTCTCCAGAGGAGACACCGAGCTGCGAGTCTCCCAGCAGCAGAAGAATAAACTCCAGACCAGAAGTGTGGCCAGAACCAGAGCCAGAACCCAGACCAGCCGGGCCGGAGCTGGAGACGCCAGGACCCAGTCATGCAACGCATTCATTTTCGAGTCTCCTTGTTGTCCTCGTATGAAGAAGCTGCTGATCGAGGGGACACAAAGTCACAGCCAGATGCGCAACAGCTGTGCTAGATCGAGCCCACGTCAGCTCTGCTCGGAGAGGGAGTGCGCGCGGGCACGTGCGTTCCGTTCCCCTGGCTCAGGAGCGCGCGGGCTGCAGACGAATACACACACACACACACACACACACACGTGTATTTCTCCCTCCTGCTCTTAGAAACCTGAATACTAATTGCCAGGAGAATAGCTAAGAAATGCACTCGAGGCGCTTGAACATGGGTCATAAGTCTCCAGCTTAATTCTTTTTTTGTTTGTTTTTTTGTTTTTTTTAGAAATGCTTCTGCAGTTGGTGCATGCTTTAAAATAGGTGTGACTGGAATGATGACAACAATTAAGTTCTTAAATTAGTCACTAAGTTTTTTTTGTTGTTGTAATAAGCAAATACCCGTAAAGGTTTATGAATGGAAGCTCAAAACCACAAGGATCATCTCCATATTTTGCTCGTGAATATCAAAAAAAGTTGCATTCAGATAAATGAAAGTCAATATGTTCTTCCGCGTGCCTTTCCTGCAGGTTCCTCACATTTTATCACCTGGATTTAAAGGTGCAGAAAACTAAAATAGAGGGAACAATGTTTCAAAAGTTTCAAAATGTTTCCAAACAACATTCATAGTCAATGGGAACAAGAATAATACAAAAAGGAAAGATAGAAAATTTAAAAATTTAAAACTGTATTTAACACGACAATAAGATGGACACTGATGCCACCTAGTGGACAAACCATCTCCATGCATTTTTCTAACCAGCCCCACTACAGCAATACATCGGGCAGGCATAAAATTATGATATTATCACATTATGAGCGGTGAAGTGAATTTTTCTTCATCTTTCGGCTTCTCCCATTAGGGGTCGCCACAGTGGATCAAACCCCATACCCCCCCCGTCCTCTACATCTGCCTTTTTCAACCCAACTACCTGCAGGTCTTCCCTCACCACAACCATAAACCTCCTCCTTGGTCTTCCTCTTTTCCTTCTTCCTGGTGGCTCCATCCTCTGCATTCTCCTACTGATATACCCCATGTCCCTCCTTTGCACATGTCCAAACCATCTCAATCTCGCCTCCCTCACCTTGTCTCCAAAACGTCCTACATGCACTGTCCCTCTAATAAACTCATTTCTAATCCTGTCCATCCTCGTCACGCCCAACGAAAATCTCAAGATCTTCAGCTCTGCTACCTCCAGCTCATTACATTTACATTTGCGGCATTTAGCGGATGCCCTTATCCAGAGCGATGTACAAAAGTTCTTTAAATCTCTAGTAATGAATAAATCTACACTGGTACAAACTTGGAAAGTGCTAATTTAAGTGTTTCAGGAAGAGGTAGATCTTCAGTCTTTGCTTGAATATAATCAGGGACTCTGCTGTACGGTCATCTAGGGGAAGTTCATTCCACCACCTCGGTGCCAGAACAGAGAAGAGTCTTGAATTGTACTTACCTCTCATTCTGAGAGAAGGTGGTACCAGTCGAGAAGTGCTGGAGGATCTCAGACAGCGTGTACAAACTTGGAAAGTGCTAATTTAAGTGTTTCAGGAAGAGGTAGGTCTTCAGTCTTCGCTTGAATATAATCAGGGACTCTGCTGTACGGGCATCTAGGGGAAGTTCATTCCACCACCTCGGTGCCACAACAGAGAAGAGCCTTGAAGTGTACTTACCTCTCATTCTGAGAGAAGGTGGTACCAGTCGAGAAGTGCTGAAGGATCTCAGACAGCGTAGTTCGAGATGTGATGAGGTCACCTAGGTAAGATGGTGCTGGTCCATTTTTGGCCTTGTAGGCAAGCATCAGTGTTTTGAATCTGATACGTGCAGCTACTGGAAGCCAGTGAAGGGAGCGCAGCAGTGGGGTGGCGTTGGAGAAATTGGGCAGTTTGAACACAAGTCATGCAGCTGCGTTTTGGAGCATTTGCAGTGAACAAATAGAGACAGGAGCTCCACCTCCTGTCTTTTACTCAATGCCACTATCTCCATGATGTTAGAAGCATCCAGAGTTAATCTAGTGGCCTTATATTAGTGTTGAGGTTAGAATACACCCTAGATTTGGATGTGGGAAGAACCCAGAGAACCCAGAGGAAAAAACACAGAGTAGAACATGTTCAGAACCTTCACACAAGCAGTAACTAAAGCACAGGATCAATGTTTTGACCCTTGAGCATTAAAATACAATTCATTCCAATTTTCAAAAAACACACAAAAAAAAGAGATTTCCTGTAAACCCAAACGTTCAAGATGTAGTGGAGGGCTGAACATTCTTGAGGTTTGCTATAGAGAGAGGAGGCAACAAATAAATAAAGCTTATAGACGCCAGTGATCTTGCTGGCCACATTCGCTAAGCATTGCAGAGTCTTTGGACAGGAGGCAGTGCAGCCTCCGTACCACACAGTGAATCAGCTGTTGAGGATGCTTTTAATGGTGCCTCGACAGAAGGAGCACATGATGGTGGTGGGACTCGTGCTTTCCTCAGTTTGCAGAGGAAGTATAGGTGTGACTGAACTTTCTTGGCCAGTGATTTGTGGTTCATCATTTAGGCGAGGTCCTCAGAAATATTGGTGCTGCTCACACTCTCCAATGCATCACCGTTGATGGTTAGTGGGGGGTGCTGTGGAGGTCCTCTTCTAAAGTCGATGACAGTTTGTGAAAGTTATTGTAAAAACTCACAAAAAAGTTACTAAAAAAGCAGTTGTTGCCATGTGGATGCTGGAGTTGCTTTCTTCTCATGCATGTAATTTTCGCTCACTATCTGTAAACATCTGACTGACCCAAAGGTTGATAGAAAATGTTTGTGTCAGAAGTGATTAAAATGATATTACAGTTTCACAGGTCACAGGCCCATGGTGCAACTTTCTGCAACCAGTGTACCAATTAAACATCCTCCAATTGATCCTCGATCAATTTATGTTTGGGGGATTTGAAGGCGAAATCAACTCCTTGAACTCTGTCATGTTCCTAAAACTTTTCCTAAACAATTTATGTGTAGCAGGGAACATTATTTTGTGGAAAGATGCCATTAGGGAATACTGAGCCATGAAGGCATTCGACTAAAATAGACATTTACAGCATTAGGCAGACGTCCTTACCAGAGTGACTTACAATTCTCTCACTCATACAACTGAGCAGTTGAAGGGTAAGGCTTTTGCTAAAGAGCCTTACAGTGGCAACACTAAAGCATTTTAACTCACAACCATCTAATCAGAAGTCCAACAACTTACAGTGGGGCAAAAAAGTATTTAGTCAGCCACCAATTGTGCAAGTTCTCCCAGTTAAAAATATGAGAAGCCTGTAATTATTTTTATCATAGGTACACTTTAACTATGAGAGACAAAATGAGAAAAAAAATAAACAAAAGATAAACAAAAATCAAAACGGCGGCAGTATATTAACGTGCTTGAAATTTTTTTGCGTTAATAAATGAGAATGTGCATGCACGTGTTTTTGGAGGGTTTTTTACACAACAGCGTTGCTGTGATTTGTTTGATGAAGTCATGCTATAAAAATGTACATGTTTGTTAACAACAAAAGGCATAAGTGCACCAACTAACAGCAGAGATTCACCAGTATACAATACAAACCACCGTCCATTCTCCATACAAACCTTTATTATATTCTCCAACATTATAAACACAAAGATCACTCAAAAAAAAGAAAACCAGTGGCTGCACAGTGGCGTCTCACATTTAGTCCACATGTGAAAAAAAAGAAAAATAAACATGATGAAGGCATGCTATAAAAATGTACATAAGTTTGTTAACAACAAAAGTCATAAGTGCACCAACTAACAGCAGAGATTCACCAGTATACAATACAAACCACCGTCCATTCTCCATACAAACCTTTATTATATTCTCCAACATTATAAACACAAAGATCACTCAAAAAAAATAAAACCAGTGGCTGCACAGTGGCGTCTCACATTTAGTCCACATGTGAAAACAAAGAAAAATAAACAGTAAGTTTCTGAAAACGTGTGACCATCAGGCTGAAGTAATCCACACAAACACACAAAACAAAGTGTCCGCAAAAAGTTATGAGAGAGAGAGAGAGAGAGAGAGAGAGAGAGAGAGAGAGAGAGAGAGAGAGAGAATGGAAATGTTTGTGAATGGAAATTAAAAAATACCGCGACCGGCGGCACGGCGCGAAGCCGGAAGATCCAAAACCGGACCCGAAACCAAAAACGAGGGACAGAAAAGTCTCAAACGTGAACGGCTGAAGGGGGCGTGCAGGTGCTTTCTCTTCCGCTTTCTCTGAGCTCCCGGCTTCAACTCCTTACCGAGCGCGCGCGTCGCTCCTTACCGAGCGCGAGCCGTGCTTGAAGTCTGACTGTTTGAGGTTGTGGACAGGTGTCTTTTATACTGATAACGAGCTCAAACAGGTGCCATTAATACATGTAACAAGTGGAGGACAGAGGAGCCTTTTAAAGAAGTTACAGGTCTGTAAGAGCCAGAAATCTCGCATTTTTGTGGGTGACCAAATATTTATTTTCCACCATAATTCCAAATTAATTCTTTCAAAATCAGACAATGTGATTTTCTGATTCTTTTTTTCCCCTTATTTTGTATCTCATAGTTGAAGAGTACCCATGATGAAAATTACAGGCCTCTTTCATCTTTTTAAGTGGGAGAACTTGCACAATTAGTGGCTGACTAAATACTTTTTTGCCCCACTGAACTATCACTTCCCACTTGGTCTGTAAAAAAGTTTATGTGTGTGGCACATCTCAAAGCAACATCCACATCAAAGCCAGGATCCAAGGTTTCCCAGCAAAATATTGTTCAGAGCATTACAGAGCCCCCACCTGTAATTGCCTTCCTCCCACAGGAACCCCAACCCTTCAATGGTTAATTGGTTGGCCCCTTTTTTGGTAAGTACTAACCACTGCATACAAGAAAACCACACAAGACCTGTTGTCTTGGAGACACATCAACTACAAGTACTAAATGTTCACTTGCTGCTTAATATCTCCCACCCCTATTAGTACCACTGAAACAAAACATTATTCAGTTTACCAGTCAGTGGTTTCAATGTTATGGCTCATTTATGAACATCTTTATTTTGTGGCACATCCATTTCACTTTTGGCTCAGTTATTACTTCAGGATAAACATCACACTTGCAGTCTTTATAAACAGAAACCAACAGCAATATGAATCAGTATGAATTATAATTCTGCTCATCAGCTTGCAGGTAATGCTACTGGCTCTCTTCTTGGGTTTCTTCTGGGTTCTTCAATTTCCTCCCACCTCACAAAAACATGTGAGTAGGATACAATGCTATAATGAAATTGGGCCTAGGTGTTTGATTGTGTAAACAGTGCCATGATGATGTAAACCTGTTATTCAGTTAACGGTTGTTGCCTGTGATAATGAAGTTCAAATACAGAATAAAGCACAAAAAAGAAAAAACAATAAAATAAATACCACTTTAATAAAATCTTTGATTTTAATTACATTTTGCTGTTATGTTTAACTGAACTGGTACTAAAGAAGTATTAAATGAACTAAATATGATCTGGTCCTATCTGAGGAAAGCATTCAGTAGCAAGAAATAGTAATAAACACAAAACCGAAACATGAAACGGACTCAAAAACCATGCTATACATTCAATACAATATAAAAATGTAAATATAGAAGCGATTCACACACTGTTGGGATGTGTTTATTTCACGCTAATACTGACTGGCAGTGATGTGGGGCAACAGTGTTGCTGTTAGAATACAATAGTGTGAAAGAGGAACTAATGAATTTAAAACAGGTAGTATAAATGAATTCTGATAGAAATTTCAGAATTGGCAGTGAACGGGCCAAAATTAATAAGAAATTATGTTCAAACGGTAGGTTTGTTGCTTGGATGAGTGTTATAGTGATGAGGATGTCCTGCTGAACTAATAAAAGCTGGAGTTCTGAGCATCTCAGTTTGGTGTATATAAAAATTATTATAATATATATCTCTTCTGTACATGCACTGCCTGTCCAAAAAAATATATAATTCACCACCTGGATTTAACTAAGCAAATAGGTAAGAGCCCATTCGATAATTACTGCATGGATGATTATTTTTCAGCTGGCAACATGTTCTTTAACCCTAACTGATGCAGCGAGTAGCTTCTCATTTCTTGTACCACCATGTCTGAAGACACGTCCAGTGGTTGTGGAAAAGATGGTAATTTGTTTCAAAAGGGTCAAATTATTGGCATGAATCAAGCAAAGAAAACATCAACGGAAATTGCTGAAACTACTAAAATTGTGTTAAGAAATGTCTAATGCATTATTAAAAACTGGAGGGACATTGGGAAACTATCATCTTCGAGAAAGAAATGTGGTTGGGAAAAATGATCATGATCGGTGATCACTTAAAAGTTTGATGAAATTGAATAAAAAAAATAAAAAAACAACAGTAGAGCTCATGGCTGTTTATTAGTGAAAGTAAGAGCATTTCCATATGCACAATGTGAAGGGAACTCAAGATATTGGGAATAAACAGCTGTGTAGCCTTGAGAAAAGCACTTATCAGTGATGCTAATCTGGAAAAAAAACGGCTTAAATTTGCTGGGGATCATCAAGATCGGACTCTGGAGCAATTAAAGGAGGTCATTTGGTCTGACGAGTCCCCTGGTGGTCTAGTGGTTAAGATGCAGCGCTCTCACCGCTGCGACCCGGGTTCGATTCCCGGTCAGGGAACCATCCCCAGCCACTTTCAGTGCCGGTCCCAAGCCCGGATAAATTGGGGAGGGTTGCGTTAGGAAGGGCATCCAGCGTAAAACATGTGCCAAATCAAACATGCGGAGGATTCGATGTGGAGAAAGAAGCCGAAAGAAAGTTTGTGGTTTGTATTTGGTCTGATGAGTCTAAATTTCCCTGTTCCAGAGTGGTGGGTGCATTAGGGTAAGAAGAGAGGGAGGTGGATTACCTACCGTACAAGCGTATGGGGGCAGAGCTATGATCTGGGGCTGCTCCAGTTGGTCAGGTCTCGATTTGGCAATGTTTTTTTTTGGGAGAGCATAGCTTAAAAAAATAAAAGATTATGTCTACTCCATTACTTGTATTAATGCTTCTATTTAATGCAACATTTACACCTCATTTCTGTTGCTGAGGCTCATCATCTCAATGTTCATGGCGAGCATCTGGCTGCGGAAAAAGAGGCTCTCAGTCTTCTCGATGA